>CAAE01014628.1:271616-301840 GCA_000180735.1 Tetraodon nigroviridis | reverse complement strand
ATGTTTGAGCGCAGTTGGCCAACGCTCAGAGGACCAGGATTGGGGCCCCGTGGAGGGCCAGCGCTTCTGTGGGGCCCCGTGTGGGTGTGTGCTGAAGCTCCAGACTAGGAGGCCACCAGGTAAGCTCTCCGAGGCGGACACCAGCCTTGCCAACAACGTTCCTCTCCTTTGAAACGGGAGCTAAACTAGCGTTTCCCACAGGAGGACGGTGTGGTCCTAGCTCTTCAAAGGTACAGAAGACACAGCTCCCCTGGCTTTTATACCTGTAATATGACTGTAAGCTAAAGGAGAGGCAAAAGACTCCCGAGGGAGGTTGGCAGCCCCGTTGGGCTGCTGTTACCATGGATGCAAATGAAAGCATTTTCATTTCCAAAGATCTACACCTTGAACTCGGACCCTTTCTATCAACATAGACATTCATGAATATACCATTCGAGGCTTTTTAGTTGTAGTCATATCTTGTCACTTACTGAAATAGGCATGTTGGACTGAGCTGATCTCTGTTGCCAAGTTACAAACAGGTTTTCAATCTTCATCTGTTTCTCCAGTTCTGTGGGTGCAGACACAAATCTATTACACCTCCCAAATATCACAAACATACATGTTACAACACAAACTCCAAGCAGATGCTGTCCTTAGCCGGAGTCGCCGGGCAAGCAGGAACCTGTGGGAGGCCACCAGCAGCAGCCTGCAGGAGGTCAGGCTTCAGAGGTTTTGGAGGACACCTCTTGGCCTGGTTCTTTACCCTCACCTGGAATTCATAATCAGTTCTTTTGTTCTAATGGGAATAAAAGTGTTGGGCCAGATTAGATTAGATGATGTTCGAAGGCAGCGAATGCTGCACATCCCCACAAACACACCGGCTCCAGGTGAAGCATGGTGGAGGCAGCACCAGGCTGTGGAGATGCTTCTCAGCAGGAGCATAGTAGCTCCAAAGCCTGGAGGATCCTCTGGCTGGAGATTTTCCAGCTAGAGGACGACCACAAGCAGGCAGCAGGAACAGAAAGGGTTCAGAAGCAACAGGCTGCAACAGGCTGAAGGTTCTGGAGAGGATGAGTCAAAGCCCAGATCTGAGTCCAGGTGTCGGGGTCAAAGCTCTGGTCTGTGCTCCTGGTCTGCACAGGTCCTTATCTATTCCAGGCAGTCCAGGGAAGCAGCGGTGGGAAGACTGGTCTGGGAGGTCCCACATAACAAAGAAGCTACTAAAATTCAGGCTTGTTCTGATGGAAAGATGTCAGGCTGGACCTGATCCCAGAGCAGAGTCCTGATGGAAAGATAAGGCTGGACCTGATCCCAGAGCAGAGTTCTGATGGAAAGATGTCAGGCTGGACCTGATCCCAGAGCAGAGTTCTGATGGAAAGATAAGGCTGGACCTGATCCCAGAGCAGAGTTCTGATGGAAAGATGTCAGGCTGGACCTGATCCCAGAGCAGAGTCCTGATGGAAAGATAAGGCTGGACCTGATCCCAGAGCAGAGTTCTGATGGAAAGATGTCAGGCTGGACCTGATCCCAGAGCAGAGTTCTGATGGAAAGATGTCAGGCTGGACCTGATCCCAGAGCAGAGTTCTGATGGAAAGATGTCAGGCTGGACCTGATCCCAGAGCAGAGTTCTGATGGAAAGATGTCAGGCTGGACCTGATCCCAGAGCAGAGTTCTGATGGAAAGATAAGGCTGGACCTGATCCCAGAGCAGAGTTCTGATGGAAAGATGTCAGGCTGGACCTGATCCCAGAGCAGAGTCCTGATGGAAAGATGTCAGGCTGGACCTGATCCCAGAGCAGAGTTCTGATGGAAAGATGTCAGGCTGGACCTGATCCCAGAGCAGAGTTCTGATGGAAAGATGTCAGGCTGGACCTGATCCCAGAGCAGAGTTCTGATGGAAAGATGTCAGGCTGGACCTGATCCCAGAGCAGAGTTCTGATGGAAAGATGTCAGGCTGGACCTGATCCCAGAGCAGAGTTCTGATGGAAAGATGTCAGGCTGGACCTGATCCCAGAGCAGAGTTCTGATGGAAAGATGTCAGGCTGGACCTGATCCCAGAGCAGAGTCCTGATGGAAAGATGTCAGGCTGGACCTGATCCCAGAGCAGAGTTCTGATGGAAAGATGTCAGGCTGGACCTGATCCCAGAGCAGCCTTAGCGTGATTCTGCTGCTTCAAAAGGAGAATAGGGAAGATCTGCTGATCTTGTAAAAAAATGTCCTGCTTAATATGAAAGAAGGAGTTCATGCATAAAAACTAGAAAAGGTGAAACCATCTTGGGGGTGAAAGCCTTTTGTTAAAACGTGCATTTAAGCTGCTAATTTTGAAGAGACGACGGCTGAGCAGCCACTGAACACTGTAGAAGACGGCGAGCTCGCTCTCAGAGCACCCACCAGCTGCTGGAGGCCCAACCCTCCGTCCTTCGTCCACCAGTGTTTACCTCTTCGCTCCGCAGCTTTAATTTCCAGGAGCTGGCCTCCATGTCGAGCCACCACGTCGCCCTCCATCAGGGGCCGGATGGTGCAGACGTCCCTCAGAGCCTCGTCGAAAGGCAGCAGCTCGGAGGGGAAGTGGAGAGGAGCCAGGCTGCGGCCTGGGCCGCCCAAACGACCCTGCTCCTTGCTGGGCAGGGGAGGAACGCCGCTCCGCAGCAAAGTATCCGGCTCCACTGAGGCGCACAGGAATGGGTTGGAATCCTGGAAAAAAACAGATGGAATGCATGGAGGGAGCGCTTCCAACAAAACCAAGCACAAAGGTCTGCAGTGTGCTCTTACTGCCTGTTTTCATGCGTTCAGAAACTTGAAGGGCCAGAACATTGTGTGTGTGTGTGTGTGTGTGTGTGTGTGTGTGTGTGTGTGTGGGCCCTGCTGGCTGTTGAGGCTAACTTTGGGGTGAGTTTGCTCAGTGGAGCAGCTGAGGGTGCAGATGCCCACAGATGCCCCTGTGCCCCGGCCACGGAGCAGAGCTGGCTGCGCCGTAGCCACAGGCTGGAGGGTCAAATGCCACACTGGTGCTCCGTCTGCTTCTCATCAGGACCGTGACAGATGCGGCTCTGTTCAGGCAAATTTTCTGCTGCGCTGACTCCGCCTTCTGTCCTGGCTCATCGGCAGTGCACTGATGAAGAAGAGAAGGAGCCACCAAAGAGGGAAAAGTCTGACTCATTGGGTTTGTGAGCTCTGGAGCCGAGCGTCGGGCCGGAGGCCCAGTTGTTGTTGTCCTCGCTTCCCTCTGACAAACCTCCGCTGGGACGGACCCTAAACGTGTGGCCTTCTTCGGCCATTTCAAACACTTCTGATTCAGGCTGAACATGGTTGCGTTCTTCATGCTGCCCGGCCAGACCGGCCTGCCGGGACCCCCCCGGGCCACAATCAGCTGCTGACCCTTTCAGAGCCCCTCTCCCCTCGGTCCGCCTGCGTGCAGCCGCTTGCGCTTGCTTGGGGGATTTCTGTCTGCAGGCAAATTTGATGAAACACAAAAATAATCTAAGCATCACTAAGTGGCCCAGGGACCGTGAGCTCTGTGCTGCTGCAGATCCATGCAGCAGGCTCCAAACCGTTGCGAGGCGCATGTCCTCATGCACCCGTTATCTGATATTTGCACAAATCGATTTCAGTAGAGGCCAAAACCAAGTCCAAGTGTGTGCAAAGTTCACAAAGTTAAAGGCACCATTGCAGAGCATTTTTTCAAACATTAGGATAAATCTAAAGAGAAACTCTGCAGATCCGTGAGAGTCTACAGTGATCAGAGCCTGGTCTCCAACTGTTATACCAGTTTCTAAATGTTGTGTCAGTTTATTTATCTCGAATTTAAACTCAAGTGTTACTGACTCCAGAGCAACAGGGTTTGATCCCAATGGATCCTCCTGTCCTGTGTTCTTTGTCTGACCTTTGACCCTTGGGCGCAGAGCCAGCGGACGAGGTCCACAGCCTCTGTGTCTGTGAGCTGCTTCTTTACCTGCTTGGATTCCATTTCATGGATGGGGGCGTCAGAGAAGCAGTGGTGATGAAACAGGCCCATCTTCTGGTTCAGCAGACAATGAACCACATGAGCTCTGGCGTTCTGCCACTTCACAAGGCGGACCAGGTCCCGATTGAGGGCTGCGCCCAGGTCCACGGACCAGTTATAGCTGTACAGAGTCACCTGGACAAAGACCGCTTCAGGGTCAGCATTCAGGTCCAGAAAAGACGGCCGCTCCTTACCAAACGGACTGAGCGTGGACAGGACGCGGCTGCCAGCTCACCTTTTTCTCCTGGATGCTGATGTAGAGGAATCTCTGCCGGGGGGCCAGGCCTGCCCTGGTTCTGCCCGAAGCGTTCCACTCACTGGCCTCCAGAGCGTCGAAACGCTGGAAGCCCTTATGAGCTGGTCAGGAGGAAGAAACTCAGTCAGCATCACAGTCTCGGGCAACCTTCCTGAAACTCAGTGGATGGATGGATGGTTGCATGGATGGATGGATGGATGGATGGAGCCTTTCTGGATGCCACTCAAAGAGTCCTGTTGAACTTTCTGATTCACTCTCTCTTGCAGTAACAGCTGATTTCAGCTACAGGTTAACGAAGTCGGTGTGACTGTGTTAGAAAGACAAAGTTATCTTTATCTGTTTTTTCCAACGTTCACAAAAGAAGGGTGCTACTACAGGAACTATCAGAGCAACACACAGCACGGGCCTGGTTGGAAATATGGAAGTATGGATTTTAGATGCTATTACTAATCAACTTAATATCATTAATATCAAACGTTCCTGTTCATCACTTTGGTTTGTTTCAAGATGGTAACTGAGTTCACGGTTGCAGCTGCCTGACCGACTGATCTCAGCAGAACTGCAACAATTACCGAGTCACAGCTCACAGAAATGATCTGAAGCGTTGGCACAGCAGCTTCTCGCGCCTGAGGACGAAAATCCGGTTATTTCCAAACGTCCTGCTGTGCATTGGCCCTGGCAGACGTTTCTCCCTGACTGAAACGCTCATCGATCATTTCACTGAATGACATTATTTCTCTTTCCTTGTGTTGGCAGGCTTGTGCATTAGCTGACCCAACACCTGTGTATTACACCCAGTTTGAATGAAACCGGTGCATTTCTGAACATCTTTAAGTGTACTAGTAGCAAATACAATAACTGGATAACAGATTCTGCTGTGTGGGGTATTCTCTGGTTTTTACACAAAAGAAACTGTAAAAAGTGCCATCGGCACCAGGGCTGAAAGGCAGACTTACGTGTGAACCTATTTAGCACTGGGCTGTTCTCCTCATCTGATCTCTCCTCTGGAGGGCAAACAGGGGTGGGGCACACAGCAGGCAGCATGGACAGTGAAACAGACAGCTCAGCAGGGTCAGGGTCAGGGTGGTGGAAGCACAACGCAGTTACCAAACTAACAGCGCTCAGACGGCTGAAAGCAGCGACAGAAACACAGCTGTTGAAAGCTTGGCTATGAGATGCTCATGCTTGGACACGGTCCTCCACAACTACAGTCAAAACCGCTGCAACATGCTAACGTGTGGGCTGTGGGCGCTGGATTCACGCCTGATCACAACCCAGGCTACGGCCTTCTGGCACACTTCACAGAGATAAGGGATATCTATCCATGAAAGGTCCGGATCAGAGCAGACAGGAGGAGGAGGAGTCGGGGTGTAAGCGAGGCAGCGACGAAGGCCGTTACCCTGCTCCGTGCTGCAGTGCCATTGGTGGAAGTTCCGGCCAATGAGGATGAAGCTCCTGGAGGTGTCTGGAGGCTGACTGGAGCTCTGGCCAAGAGGCAAAGGTTCAAATACCTCCGCAGCTTCAGGACGTCTGTCAACGTTTCACAAGGTTAATACAGAAGCGATGGTGTGGCTCTGGATGATCTGCTGAAAAGATCTGACAAGGTTCTCTGCCACATGGGAACGAGGGGGAGAACCCAAAAGAGCAGCTTTCAGATCTAAGCATGCTGAAAAGCACACCCACTTACCTCCTCCTCTCAAACGCCTTCACTGTTGTGTCACTGGCCAACGAGCTGACCAAGTTGACAATCTCCACCAGGATGCAAGGCAGAAGGAACTGCGCTGCGATGTCAGCACTGCACCGCTGGATGGACGGGCAGCCTGCTCACAGAGAGGACCAACGGCCTGAGACCAGGGACCATTCTGCTCAGCTCAGGTACCTTCATGAAGAACTTGCCTAGCTTCTCCATGTAGGTGATCCACAGGTGGCAGGTGAGCTGGAATATTGGGTGCAGAGTTCCAACGTCGCCTTCCTCCAGCTGAGAGATCTCTTTCCTGTGGAGCAACAGGAGGTCGCCTGAATGCGTCAACCTTGATGGCCTCTGTTGTAACCCACCTCTGGGCCTGTTCCAGCTCCACGGCCACAGCCTTGTCTTGACTCCACTGCTGCTTCACGTTCTCCGTCTTGTGTCTTCGTCTTGCTGCTCGCTGGCCCTCTTCCCCCTTTTCCTGCACTATATCGTCAGTGGTCTTGGGGCTCACAAGCTCGGAGGTTTCTGGTTTACTCTGCAGCAGCAGAGAGCAGGTTCAGGTCAGACCGACTGAACACAAACTCAGAGACAGATCAGGAGCCGGAATAATACCAGTATGTCCCAGAAACTGCGACGGGTGCTCTTGCTGGTGGGCGTGGTGGATTCGCCTGTGTTGCCCCCCATCACGGGAGCTCCTCCAGCAGCCTGGCTCAAGGAGATCTGGGACGGGCTGTGTTTGAAGACTCGCGAGCCGCTGCGCTGCCTGGGGCTGTCCTTGACCTCTTTCAGCTCAGCCGGAGGACTGACAGGTAAACCTGGAGAGGCCGTTTAGAGACACCGTCTGATCTCTCCGCAAAAAAACCTCAGCTTTCTTTGCAAGAAGCGTGAAAAAAAGTGAGATGATGTATCAGTAAACGTTTCCTCTGCTGGTAGACTCAGGGACATTTCCAATGAACAATTCAACAGGTCACCTGTCAGCAGTTTAGTTTACCATCAACTACAGCTCCTACACCCTGGCCTGACTCATTTCCACCCCGAGTGTAGCCAAAACAGAACTTTACATTACGGTTTTAATAAATATTTTAGGGTTTCTTTGCTCCGTCTTAAAATGGTGGTCTGTGAGCCAGCAGGACTCAGTGTGGTTTCAGTTTTTAACGATTTAGCCATTGTATCACTGCTCTGCCGTTGTTGGGCGGTTCTCTGCGACTCTGTCCCTCCTCAGAGTGCGAGAGCTGGGATGATAAATGGGACAATGTGTCCAAAGTTTTGAGCGGTAGTGTACATTAAAACCCAATTACCAGTGGTGTGGTGGATGGTCTATCAACTCACCTTTAGCTTCGTCTTTTGTTGCTTTTGTTGCCGGATGCATTCCGAGCACACACAAAGGGTGCGGTAGGACTTTCAGCTCCATTAAAACGTCACACAGAGCATGGCGCAGCGCCCCCTGCAGCTTGTCGCTCAGCTGCAGGGGGCTGACGTTGCCTTGCTCCCAGATGTCGAAGCGGACAAAGAGCTTGGCCTCTGCAGAGACAGCAGCGAGACTCAGAAAGGGTTTTACAACAATCCTGGAATGCTTGACGTTCAACCCAGCCAAAGTGGGTTGGTATGTCCCAGACATATCAGGACACAGGTTTGAAATGAAAAAACTGAATACATCCAGAATTACCAGTACTTTAATGGTGAGTGGAATTCACCACATTATCACGTACCTACTGAAAACATTAGCTACGATACTCCAAATCAAAAGGAAGGTCTCCACTCAGGTGTGATGGTTTGTGTGTCGTTTTAGCTGGAGCATTTTAAAAAGGTCTGAGGGAGGGTTGGGACTGGCACACACCAGTATCCTGGACATCAGCTCAGGGGTCACTAGCTGCTCTTTTTAGAGTCAACAAATGTGGGACTGAGGAGAAACTGGTCCTGTGGAGCATCTCCCAGGGACACAGAGAGCAGAAGGCCTGATCTGGACTGTGTGTGGCTCATAGCTGACACCTTTGGGATTACCTGGGGCCGAGCCGCCGTTGACGGAGTTCACTTTGCTCACAGTGGTCAACTCCTCAAAAAGCTGAGGATGGAAGGGGCTGCTACACATCTCCCTCCTCTGCACGTCATCCTGAGCTGGACCCTGAAGAGGACATCCGTGAGGGTCCACAAAGGACAGAACGATGCACGCGATGCCTGCAAGAATGCAGAAATATGGAGACGTTATAGGGCCAAATAAAGCGATACACACTCATCCTCCATCAAAGCTGGTGTTTTCACTGTTGGGATAAACCTTCAGACACCGGCTGCCAAAAGTACACAGATGCCTCCCTCAGCTTCACCATTAGATGTAAAAACCAACCAAAATAGGCAAACGTGGTAACAGAAGCTTTTAAGGTGTCACAAAATCAATAAATTAGCCCAAAGCCAGCGTGGGGGTCACCGGTGCAACGACGCTTATCTGCAGCTCTGCTTGGTCACACTAGACAATAAAACAAGACATGCCAATGTGTTTGTTACAAATGAGAAAAATGCCAGCAGGAGAAACAGAGAGAAGAGCGTAGTCATGGTGTCGAATCAGCTGTTTGGTTCATGGCTTCTGGCAGGTACAGAGCCACAACAAGAACATGCTCCTCAACAAGAACGTCAAACATTATTACAGTTCAAGTTGCAGGTGGATGGTACACAGAACTGCTTCTTAATCAACTAACCTGGATAAATGAAAGTTCAATAAATGCAATGTGTTTTTGTGCAGGTTTGGACACAAGGTTGTCTAGTATCATCGCACCTAAGAAGCATTTTTTAGATGTTTAATCATCTGAGAAAGCGTCAGCCAGGCTCATTCACACAGAGAGCAAAAAAAAAAAAAGCTGTCTGAAAGAGCAGCACAATCCCAGCTTTCATCCTTGCTGGACAGGCAACCCGAACGTGAGTCCAGGGTCTCTCCAACTAAATGACTGGCAGAACTACTCACTCAACACATCAACGCCGACCACAAGTTAGATATAAAATCAAACTATTTTTAAATAGTTGCTGCACTTTTGAGACAGAAACAAATTGGATCATTGCTCATGGTCTCAAAAAAAGAGAGAGAACAAGACAGACACACACACACACATACACGCACACACACACACAAACAGACAGACACACCCACACACACAGGAGTACCTTTGCCCCCTGTTCCCTGGCCTCCAGGTTTATTGTAGAGGTAGATATCTCCATCAGCCACGTCACTGCTCAGGCCAAAGTGGTGCTGTGACACAGGAAAAAAACACGTGGGTCAGATTTTAGTTTGAACAGGACAAACAGCGGCTGGATGAAGGGCAGTCTGCCGTTTTCAATTTCAGTCCCACACACTTCTGTGGACGGTGGGAGGAAGCTGGAGTGGCTGGAGAAAGGTCTGCACACCCAAGCTGTTACCTTGAAGTGGTGTGCTGTGTTGCTGTCCGTGTACTTGGGTACATGCAGAAAGATGAGGAGGTTCTGCCTGAGGTAGTGAGCCACAGCAGGAAGCCAGGGCAAGCAGTAGTGAGGAAGGCTGAAAGTCATCACCTCCGTGGCAGGAGAACCTGACGGCTGGATGAACTGAAGAAAGCAGATGTGGTGTAAACACACAGTTCCGCTGGCGTAGGCCACACAGGTGATCCACACACACGCTGTACGAAGCTTTGTGCTTCAGTCCACCTACATCCACATCGGCCGGCGTCAGCTTGCAGTTTCGGACCAGCATCACCGTGATGATGTCCAGCGTGGTCTCGTCCAGACGTTTACGCAGCACTTTGACCAGCTCATCGGTAATTTCTGGACCTGGTGAGAAGATGAAGCTTGACGTTCACCACCTGATGGACAGACTCAGCCAGGAACACCTTCAGTGGCCAATCCCACCAGGGCGAACACACCCATCGAAAGATCTTTGGCCATAAAAGGTCAGATCTCTTTTGTCTCTGGGCCACGCGTCATGTCGTCACCAGTCTTACCTGCACTTCCTACTCCGTGGACCAGAAGCAAGATGTGCTTGTCTACCTGTCCAACAGGCCGCGAGTTTTCCATGGAGCATTTGGAGCCCTGAAGACAGCCAATCAGAACATTCAGCGCTCGTCAAATGTGGTCGCAAAGGCCAAATGAGAAGGAAGGATCTGGTGACGGACCGGAAGGTCGTCTGGCACGAAGGGCTCCTGACTCCTGGCCAGCCCAACCGAGCGAGCCACAGTCACATTTCCATCCACGTCTGCATACTTCCCAGTGAGGGAGGTCTCGCACAGTCTGGACAGATGAGCAGAGGTCAAAGGTGAGCAGCTAGAACCTGGCTCGCTCCTGCTCCAGTCTGGAAATGGACCCTAACAATCAGCCAATGTCCTGAGGCTGAAAGTCAGAGTCACACAGTCACACGGCCCTCTGCTCTTGCCCCCTCGGTCCACTTGACAAGGAAGGACAAACCTGAGATAGAAGACGGATTTCGTTTCCCGCTCCTGGTAAACAAACATGTTCTTCCTGTTGACCACGGAGAAGGAGTTCAGGACGGAGCGCAGAGCCTGGATGGCTGCCGGAGACAAAACACACACAGGTCAGAGCTGCGCTCAGTTCACTTCATGAAGAACAACACGATAGATGTTGATAACAGCTAAAACCGCTGCTGCTTTTGGATCACGGTGCAGCTTCTGAAGTCAACTCCAGCTCCTCCTTCCTCCTGGGCTGGCCTACCCGGTGCAGGAGGAGCAGGGAGAAGCGTGTCTCACCTCTGGAGACCCCCATGTTGGGCCCCATCTTGAGTCGTGGGTGAACGTTGATCATTGTGTTCCACACCACATCACAGCAGAAGTGTCCGGGGATGAACTGCATGGTGGCCGCCAGGTAGTCTCTGGCCTGGTAGCTCTCGTCCGTGTTGTAGTCTGTGTGGTCACGTGACAGCGTGTGTTCTATCAGTCTGACAGAGTCATCTAGCGTGTGTGTTTAATATTTTGAGTTAAAAGAGGCTGAAATAATCCCCATGTGTGATGTTTCCTCCTAGTTTTAACATCAATTAGGATCCGAAAGATGCTCTCATTTGAGCACATTTAATGAAAAATGAATGCAGGAACCATGAAAGGTATGAAAGTGAATAAATATATATATATAAAATATTCAATATGTTATGAATTATTGCCTTGCTTCTCAGTAGATCCTAACAACAGAGTATTTGGCTGAGGCAACAATGTTATTTTAGGCAATAAAAATAAATGAAAACTGGAGAAAATACTTTCCCCCTGTCATGATTGTTTGATTCAAACAACCAGATGGGTGCAGAAAAAGAGGGAACCAGCAGAGGCCTCGGCACGCTCGCCTACTCACCGTCGGAGGTGTTGAGTCTCTTCCTGTAGACGGACTCAGTTTTCCAGATGTCCTCCTCACTCTCAGCGACCAGCAGGGAGTTACACACGTGGCGATCGTGGAGGTCCTGCAGCAGCATGCGCTGCACGCACGCACGCGCACGCACGCACACACACACACACACACACACACACACACACACACACAACATGTACAATACACACATGATCACACACACAAGTACAGTGTATATACAGGACAAAATGATATATAGAAGGAAGGTTAAGTCATGTTCTTAGGTGTTGTCAGCGAAAGTATTGGTGGTTTCTTTCTTCCTTTTAACGGGTGTTTTTTTAAGTCGTTATGGGCTGTTGTTTGTGCAGCACTTGATGGTTACCTGATTAACTATTCGGCAGATTTCACCAATCTTCCTCACCACCATTTGGTGCAGTTGTAAAGACTCTGGCAGCTCCTGATCATCTTCCTTCTTCTCTACATCCTGAACAGTAAAACACCTGGAAACAATAGAAATCCTGTTAATTGCACACAATAAATATTTTGGAATTCTCATCGACGGCTACATGCTGCAGCAGTATTTTCTGTGGAATGTCTGACCTGGAATGGGAGTAGACCTTGACTCTGTCCTGATGGATCTTTACAATCAACCAGAATTCCGGCATTAGCGGTAACCGGCTCTCCTGATCATCCATGATTGGACTCTCACACTCCGAGTCGCTGCTGCCACCGTCATAGCCTTCAGCAGGAGCAGAGACACAAAGTGACATCACCTGCAGCTTTACCTAGCTCTCCTCTCAGAGTTGTTGTTTCAAGCCGAGTTTATTCCACTAAGCGTGTGCACGTAGTGGGATGTACAACCATCTGGCAACTAGCTTCTGGCTGTATAATACTCTGTTACTCCATTCTAGATGTTATCCTACACAAGAAATAAAAAAGCAAACAGAAAGAACTCTTCTAAACTGGAATCTGCCTATTTATCAAGCCGTCAAACCGCTCGTTCCAAACCGCCCGTTTCTCACCCTGCATGTCCGAGTCCAGGCTCCCCTGGCTGGAGACCACGCTTTGACCTCTGCTGGGCCTGAGTTTTCCACAGCCTGAGGAGGCAAAAAGTGGTTCTTATTTACACTAGGTACAGGATTTAGTGGACATAAAAAACAGGACCTAAATCAAAAATGTGTGTTTCCATAGAGATGACAGGTGATTCACATGGAAGTAAAATATTCCAAATAGGATAAAATGTGATATATACATGTTTGGGTTTTCATAATTTCCATTTACTGTTCTCCAGCAGCAACAGAGGTAAAGAAAATTACCATTTAAAAAGGAAGTAAGAACATGGATACCTGTTTTTTGTAGAACTGTTCACTTAAATAAAAATAAATTGGTGATTACAATCAACCATATCAATACTCAGCAAGACAGCCCAAATGTAACAAATGGTCCAAGATTTGTTTTTGAGTGTCCTGAGGTTCATTTTCATCATTCATTGATACTCAACCACATACTTTTCTGTGTACAGTCAAAGCAGGACCATCACCATAAACCCAGCTTCTAAACCTCTGAACTACAATATTATCAATACTGGCACAAACAGCAGAGTAATGGGAGACTTCTGCACTAGTAGCATTGCCTGTGCTAAACAGATACCTGTGGAAAACAAAGTCAGAGAGAGTTCAATCAACCTCGACGCGCTTTCAGTTCCCTCCTGGACTCACTGTGAGAGGCTGAGTGTGTGGACTCAGCCAGGCTGACACTGGACGGAGTCTTGGGAGGTGAGAGCGCCTCTGTGCAGCGTTCAGGGAGAAGCTGGGGAGTACCGGCCTGACCTTGGTCTCCGTCTATGTTGAAGGAGGTCTGAGAATCGGTTTCTGCAGTTGTGTCACTGGGCGCATCAGCAGCGGCGGTGGCGGCGCACATCCTGTTTTCACTCTGCAGATAGAGAAAAGAAGAAAAAGTCAACACTAGGGGCAACAGAAGGACTAACTGGCCTTGGACATAAACCTTTATTCGTGCAATTACTCCTCATGGACCTCAGTGCTGAGATCTGCCTCCAACGGCGTGATAGGAGCTGCTTCCCGCTCCAGCATCGCCTCTTCTGGCCGTCCCACAGAACTGCAGGGCTCGACTGCTGGTAGGGCTGCGGCAGGTTTGGACAGCCTCCTGCTGGCCTGAATCCTCTGGGGGTGGTGTCTGCTCAGGGACAGGAAGTAGAAGCCGTCCTGCTCTGCATTCAGCACATAGCCAGATAGAGAGATTCTGCGAAACTCCTGCAGGATCACATGACAGACAAGTAAATGTACTTTGGCTCCATCCCCAATGAACACTTGCAACACATTGCTACTGATTGAACACTTAGAAACCTATAAGACCCTGGTATAGTGTGATGACTAAACTAACTAAAATACAATAATGAATCAAAGATGTGAATCAAAGATGATCTGTTCCATCCCCTAAAGCATTTGACCTGTTAGCTTTTAAACAGTTTATTACTTGTGTTTATGTGTTTAGGGATTGCCAGAGCAGACTAAAAAGACATGTTTTTAACAATCACATCATTTAAAAAGGTTTGATCATCGTCAAGATGTTCAGATCAGACCAATACTATCAACATATGATCTAAACTCATCTGTGTTTGTTTGTGTGCGTGTGTGTGTTCGTGTGTGTGTGTGTGTGTCGTGTGTGTGTTCATGCCTCTTTGAATTTTTCCAGCGATTGCTCAGGCCCAAACACAAACTGCAGCGGGACATCTTCAGAGTGCACAGTGTGGCCGACCGCTCGAGTGCACGATATGCGCGGCGACTTTCTGCAGCGTTGCCGCGGCAATGGCCCCAGAGTGAAGCAGCGCTGAAACAGTCTGGTCTTCCAGACACCCAGCGGATCTTAAAGACAGGCAGCTAAAGCGTCAGTCCTGTCGTCTACAGCATACGAGCCTGAGGTCCAGCATTCCCAAAGCAAAATGAGCTAAAGCCTTTTTTCAAACGCTTCATCACTTCCAGAGACAGTTTGTCAGACACGAGTTTTCAATGCAGTCACTTTGGAATTGTTGTCATGGATAACAACGATGACATCGCCGCACCTTTTCAATGCAACATGTCAGCACAGGTTTTCATATACAGTTTTATTTAGCATCTCTTCTCCACATAATGATCATAAAAAGTTCTTTTGTGAGGGTATTTTGTGTATTTACTCACCTCGTCCATCGTAGCCAGGATCGCTAACTTGTGAGGAAGTGGTAGTTTTGATAAGGGATCAGAAGAGAGACTGATGAAAAAAGGCAAGTGTGAGCTGAACCGCTTGGTAAAGCAGAGGAAACGTTTGGGGGGGGAAACGAGCGTACCCGTCCATCCCCTGAGATCCCCTCAGACTGTCCAGCACCGCCATCAGCTCCTCGTCGGAGCGGTAGGAAGAGGGCTGCCCGGGAGAGCGGTTCAGGGAGATGCTGCTCTCTGAGGTGTACCTGCACACACACGCAGCTGAAATCACTGACACAAATGTCAGGAAAAAACCTGGCTGTTATTGACATTTATACACTGTAGAAACACCAAAGCTTTAACGTTTTTTTCTAACGCCACACCAGGGAAAACCACCGATGGCCGACAGGGAGATTATTTTGAACCTGTTATGATGAAAGTCTGCCATGACTTCGATCTCCACAGGCAGTGTGAGGACATAAAGGTCCAGCGTGACCGAGAGCTCGTTCAGATCCACCCACTGCAACGCCGATGCATTTTCCAGACAGGATATGACCTCGCCTGCAAGAACCACACCCACGGTGAGCACGGCATGAAAGAAGTGGTGGGGGGAGGGGTGTGGGCGCTCACCCAGGCAGGTGGGCAGGGTTTGGACGGGCATGGAGCCATGGCAGCTTTTGGTGTTGACTGAACAGATGACGTGAACAAACAGCGGCGGCAGGTCCAGCTGTGGGCCCTCAGCCTCCAGCAGGGAATCCCCGTCCAGGATGCTGAAGGAGTCCTGGTCCTGGTTGACCGTGTTGGAGTCGGACACGGAGCGGTCTTCAGCCTCAGCGGGGAAGCAGGCCTGGCGGTCTTCGTACTCCACCACCAGGTCGGCATCGCTCTCAGTCATGATGCCGCAGCTCGACAGGTTCTCTGCTCACACAACGTCAACACAAGGAATTGGCCCAAATGAAATCAAGATGAAATAGTCTACATTTCTCATCCAGCTGGTGGTGCTCTGGGTTGAATTTAATGCTCACCATCTTCGGTAGAAGGGCCCTCCTCCGGGAACAGCTCCCCAGTCGGTCTCCTGCTCATCTCACCATCTTCTGAATCCTCCTGACGAGACACAAACCAATAAACGACCAACGGATTCTCGCTCCACCTCACCTTGCCTGCAGGGATCTCGCTTGTGAATGACAGACAACAGTTGTGGACTCACGTCTTTCTTGGATGACAGAGGACAGTAGAAGTAGTAAAAAGGATTGGAGGGCACAGGCTTGAAGTATTGCGAGAAGACATCCATGAATTTCTCCTGGAAATAAAAACACGGGGCTTATTCTTCTCCTCAGGGCTCCTGATTCCACCCTGAGCCATTTTCCCAGACCAGCTTACCTGGATTATTCTGTGCAGGTCTGGGTACACCTCACATTTGGGCTGCGTCTGCAGCAGCTTCAGAGGGAAGTCAAAATGCCTGGATGCCTCCGTCTCCTCATCCCCACCTGAGTCAAAGGGCTTCTTCCCAGATTCAGCTTCACTGGCGTCCTCCATTCCAACGCTGGAGCCACACCTGGACGACGAGGTGACGGCAGGCCTCTCCTCAGGCCTCCCCTCCTCACCGTCCCGAATGATGAAGGTGGGAGGGTAGTCCCCAGGACTGTGTCCAACACCGCCACGCTCTCTGAAAACCCTCATGTGGCCACAGAGTGTGTTGAGGAAAGAGGTGACGTCGATCTCCTGCAAGGACTCCTCACAGTCGTCCATGGCCATCAGGACATCCTGGGAACTGATGCTGTACGACTGCTGCAAGCTGCGGTACACACCTGAACATCACACACAGAAAACACACAACTGGTGTTGGGTTTTAGAGCTCTCCGTTCTCTCCAGAGGCATCCAGAGAGGGCTCGACTTGAGGCAGCCGATCTGCTGCGCAGGTGACTAAATCGCAGCGCTGCAGCCATGACGCTACTCTACTGATAGCGGGGCGGGCTGTGGAGGAGGGGGCTCACCTTTGACGTAGCTCTGGTGGTAATGCTGCTCCAACAGGCTGCAGTAGCTCGTCAGCTCCTTGTGTTTGTGAGGCTGAGGCAGGAGGTCGGACCAAGGCAACGGACTGCTGCGGTCCAGAGAGCGCGACCTGCCGTGAGCAGCAAACACACAATCGGTCGCATTCACAGGCGTTTTTCACGATGGTAGCGTGTGAAGGACTGGGACCTCTGCACGTGTTTGAACCAGGCCAATCAAACCATACTGATGCTGCAGACAGCAGTGCACAATTATTTCAATTTCAATAGTGCATTGAAAACATAAAAAAAGTGAATTAAAAGGTTTATTTCAAAGTTCGGCATATCACCATCAGACCAAGGAAACAAAGAACAAGCCCGTCTTGGTAAGATCATCTTTACAGTCCAGAGATCAACAGAATCTCTGACTGTCCCAATAATCCTGCCATCTCTGCTCAGACGGTCCGGCTATCTGGTGTAAATAAGGAAAATAGCATGAAAGAGACGGCTGTTTGTGCAGAGAGGATTATCAGTGAATGAAAAGATGGGACAGTAACAACGAGTGCTGCATAGAAACCTGCCAAAGAAACACAGAACAACGCAATCACCATCCCCCTCTGCACCCGAGCAGGACTCCTCCATACTCTTCCTCATCATTAGCAGCTACATTTTTGGATTCTTTAATGAGTCTAAATGTTTCAGTTGTTAAATTTGTGAACATAACTGATTTGCTAAAGGGCAAATTGGGCGTGAAAAAAGAAAAAAGGAAAGAAGGAAGCTAATACCAGGAGAGGAAATGACAGAAAACAAACTCCGACTTTGTTGCTATAGGATGCACAAGCCTGCAGGCAGAAGCACAGGCGGACCAGAAGGAAGAAGGTGCTGGATTCAGAACCCAGGGGATGCCTTCCAAACGAAGCTAGAGCATTCAAACGTCTGTAAAACCACCAACCAAAGCTGAGCAGCATCTCAGCAGAGCAGAAAGCGGCGCTCAAAACACAACCGAGCAGCGGTACCTGAACTTCTGCTGATCCATCTCCCAGCATGGAGCCTCTTGAGCTCTGTTCCCAAGTAGAAAGACAGTCAAAGACACACACGCTACATGGTTGTAGTAGTGGAAGAGACTTCAGACACACTCCACAGGTCAGTGGCACAGCCGCTGCAGCGACTGAGAAAACACACTCATCAGTCATCTGTGGGACTGCTGAGCCCAAAGGCCCACCTTCTCAGGGTGAGCACTGAGTTCCCCACAGGCTTCCTGATCTCTGACAGCCACTGCGTGCGTACGTCATTCAGCACAATCGCCCTAACCCTGCCTACAGCCTCGGTCAGCTGCTGCCTCCCCGTGTCCCGGAGCCAGAACTCAGAAGCCACAGTGTCAAAGCTTTCAGATGTGGTAAGTTGAAAGGATAAGTGAGCAGAAGCTACTTCCTTTCTCTTTTGTCTGGAAGGGGACGCACCTGAAGAAGATGTCCCTGGGTCGGTGACTGGAGCTGGGATGTACCAGCTGCTCCTTCAGCTGTTCGAAGGAGCAGTTGTAGATGTAGATGGGGAAGTTGAGCTGGCTGCCCTCACTGGAGCTCTGCTGAGAAACCTGTCGGCTGACGTTGTTGGGGGCTTCTGCCCTTTGTGGTTCAGAGAACTGGACCCTCTCTTTTTCACCAACATCTAAAAATCAAAAACCAAAAACAAAAAAAAAACTTTTCAAACAGTTTTCATCCCAAACAAAGACTGACCCGATCCCAAAGAGAAGAAACGGACCGGACTGCGAGCTCCCAGCCTCTGTCTCGCTCACTCCCCTGTCCCAGCTTCCTTGGTGGGGAACCAGAAGGTCCTCCAGGCCTGTCTGGCCCTCAGACTGTGGCGAGAGCCCCGGAGACCTGGCTGGAAAGTGGCCACTGCTGGAGCTCCTTCTCAGTTTACTGGCCAGACTGAGGCCAGACTCCGACCTTTCCATTCCACTGGTGGAACCTGACAAGGAGTTAGCCTGGGACTTGTTGCTCGGAGTCAGAGTGTCGTCCTCCTGCGTGCTGACGTTACTCTGTGCCTCGGCTTCCAGCCCCGATGCCATCAACTTCAGAATATCTGTTTAATGCATCCAGATTTCAAGTTGATTCCTTGTCAGAATGTGGTCTTAAATAGACGGTGAAACGCACCTGTGAAGGTAGCTGGAAGAAAGGTGAGGAGAATCTGCTGGCAGCTGATGAACTTAGCATAGCACCTCCACTGTGGAACCACGCAGCCTCTCTCCCCAAGGAACGGCTCTTCATCCACAAGATCTGCGTTGCTAAAGCTCTGCCATCGCAACAAGACAGGCATTCTTACATGTTTCTTCTAGAAAGCAGTCCCCAAAAATGCTTGGTAGTGGGTTTTTTTGTTGTTTTTTTTAACCTGGGTGTCTTTACCTGTAACGTGCTGGTGGAACCCATCACCTCTTTGCTGCTGCAGCTGGTGTGAAAGGACGCCATGTTGTCCTGCCTGTCTGCAGGCTTCACACACTCCTCTGTGGAAACAAAAAACAGCACATCTGCGGAGGTCAACGCCACTCAAACTTCCCTGAAGACATTCAGTGGGAGCAGGCTGGGAATAAGCTGACCTTTAATCACAGGTAGAGCGAAAGGGGCGCTGTTGCCGTCACGCTCGCGCTCTAAGATGTGATGCATGAAGGCGCTGTGGTCGCTGAGGGCTAATGGGATCTCCCTGTCGTTGAGCTCATGCTCCAGGCTGTGGTGGAGGAGGTTGAGCAGGAGCTCGTTGGGCAGACACGAAGAACTGTGGAGTTGCTCCTCCGGCTGCACCGCTTCAAAAAAAAGAGAGCATAATTCTGCAACTCTGCACCTCTTCATGGGTTCCTGCTCAGAGGTGGTGGGAGCCATACCTGTGCTGAACGTGGGGAAGAAGAGCTCCACTTGCTGACATTTGGGCAGCAGCTGAATGAGGTCGAACTGAAAAGGAACCATGTGAATGCCGTCCTCGGAGACCACGGCTTCTGCTGCGCAGAGGCAAAGCAGAGGGCCCAGCTCAGCTCCAAACAGTGTTATTACCGCACGTGGACAAACTGGTTCATAACAGAAAATGCTGGAGCAAGGTTTCTGTGCCTGTCCTGTTCTTCCGCTAAGGTTCACGCACACCCATTGTCTGTTTTTAGGCTGTAACGTGTGTGTGTTAGTCACGAAGAGTGCTCACCTCTGGAATCTTTAGGTCCCCCCGGCTGTGGGAAAACTTGCTCTTTATTCTGGCACAGTTGGCTCAAATACTCAAAGGTCATCATGGTGGACATACAGGCCAGGTCTCTGGGAAAGATCTGCACAGCAGCATAGATCACTCTTAACAAGGACACACTTCTGCCAACTTCCACACAGTTGTACGTACTGCTTGAGGGATCTCCTGGTACTTGAGGCCCTGGAAGTAGCGATGCTGCTCCATGCAGTTCATCACAAAGCCGCTCTGTGGTTCCACCCAGCACTCTGTCACAAGGTTCAGCTCTGTGTCCACGTCCACGGCCTCCACCTCAGTGTCATTGTCGTCATCCGTGGAAAAGCTGTCGTCCAACAGAGGTAAGCAGAACCTGTACTCAACAGGGTTCTTCTGAAGTGGATCATGGAGGTCGGGTGGAGCACTCAGCATCCTCTCACCTGTCCTTCATCGACGCAGAATGAGGTGGAAATAGGATGTACTGAACGATGCAGGAGTGATTCTCTTTGTCTGCATCCAGGCCTGACATCCCCTAAAAACACAAACGCAGCAGCACGACCGTTACAGCGATGAAGACGAGGAGTGCCGAAAGCAGCGAGAGGAAGCTGAAGCGCTGATCTTCCTTTACCCTCATGGGCAGCTCTATCACCATGTTCACGATTCCCTCTCCACTCGCTGCAAAGTGAAAGCCTTCTGACAGCCGAATCCTACACACACACACACACACACGATAAGGATAGCGTCAACTCCCACTGCTGATGGACAGCGTTTCGGGGCTCTGTCAGCTCTGACTGTGAGCCTGGCTGCTGTGCTGCTGGCGACACCTCGGCTGTTCTCATCTCCTGGATGCCTGTTGATTTTTTATCCCAGGAGAAAACAAGCCTCATGGGCTCTTTTATAAGCTGAATGGTTTGGGTTTCAGTAACTTTCTCATAAATCTTCAGGATAAATCAGACTTTAACCCTGCAAACTGGTCACTTTTTAGAATTCCCATGTTCCATTTTTTTGTAATTATTAGGACTAAGTACAAATGAGAGTATTTTGCACTCGGTTTCACAATCGCGACAGAGAGCGTGCAAACTCACTCAGACAGCATGGCCAGGATGTGAGTTACAGCTTGCATAGCCACCGCGGAGCCCTGGCTGCCGTGCACGGCCCACACCCAGCGCTGGTGCAGGAAGTAGCGCGACAGCGACGCCAGGGTGGAGGAGGCCGTCCGACTGGCTGCCATGCTGAGGGGACCCCTGCTGCTGGCCGGCTGAGGGAAGCTCTCCATGCTGAGGATGAACGGGGTCCTGAAGTCCAGCGGCAGCTTCTCATACCTCAAACACAGGCGTTATTACACAAGCTAAAGGAGTGGGCCGAGTCCGAATGCGCCTGTCTGCCTGAGTAGGACTCAGTTCTGCTGTTTCTACCATATGATACAAGCTTTTCTTACATTCCAACGAAAGACGGCAGATTAGCACAGTTGAATACTGAAACCACCAGATTAGAGAGAATCTGCAGACAGGACTACGCTACCTACTCTCACATGCTGGTGCAAAACGATACTTGTCTAAATGTTCTAAGGTTAAGTAAATGTAATCTAACAGGAAAGCGTAGCCTCTTTGGCTCTGACCTTATGAGCAACTTCTCCAAAGGCTTGTTGAGAACCACCACGCAAGGTCTGTCCGACAGTGCTGATTTGGCAGCGGGGACGGATGGACATTTGGACGGGGACGGCTGAGCCACGGCTTTTCTCTTGGTCTTAGGGGTTGTCTCTTTGTTCTGGACACGGTGAGGGAAGCGAAGCTTGAGGATCTCTTCACGCAGCTCATCAACAATCTGTAGAAGGAAAAGCGTTAGCGACAATATGCAGCCAGAGTCCTGATGCGGATCACTGGACAGACTCTGGACACCTTGTTCCGTGTGTGGGCCGGCGTTCCGATGGGGAAGCCGAGACGCAGGACCATACAGGGCGTCTTGGAGATGAGGCGAACCAAGTAGAAGGACATGGGAGCCTGATCAGCAGGGCTGTGGGGACACCAAGTGTTCAAATTCAGCTGTTTCCCTCAAATAAATTCATCATTTTAAAGCCCCAACGAAACTAAAAATGCTCAACATTAAAAAAAAAAGAAATCAACAGAAAAAAGGGCTTCTTCTTCTACAACTGTGTGTGAATGTGTTTATCACCCACCTGGATATGAGTTTGACGTAGGAGTAACCCTCTACCAGCACAAAGTTGCTCCAGTCCCTGAGTAGGGTGGTGAGGGCAGAGTGGGAGATCCGACACTGGATGGTGCTGTACCGGCCGTTGTTTCCAGCAACGTGCAGATGTTTGGGGACGGGCCTGAGCAAAGAATATCAGCCATTATTCAATCGTCCACAAGGATGCTACAAGTGATTGTCATTGATCAAGAATTAATGTATCGCACTCACATGTCGTGTTCGAGGATTATGGTGATACGATGCATGTGCAGCCATCTCTGCCAGAAGTTAGCATCCATGGAGAGGATGGGTTTCCAGTAGCAAGCAAACTGGGACTGGGGCGAGTCTTTGGATCCATTGTGCTGCAATGAAAGGACCTGAGGGGAAGGAGATGATCAGCTGAAGCAAGTGAGGTAGCAAACTAGAAATTAGAAAGTTAAAACTCTGTTTCATCTACTTTTATTTTAGGCTGTTGCTTCTAAACTCTGTCAGTAAAGTACAAAAACAGCCAACACCAGTTTTTCTGATGTATTAGGACATTCTGACAATGACTGGAGAGGCGTGTGCTTGGGCAGGAGAGGTTGCAGAAGGTTTAAAAGCAGCTTGGGTCAGTCCGACTGAGGTGTTCTGCTGCCCTCGAGGCTGCTCTACCACACACCTCAGTCAAAGACAAATACCAGTCAGCCGTTTCCGCAGCAACCACACAGCTAAAGGCAGCAGTTGTGTTGATGATGCGCTGGTTTTAACACAGTCCTCTGCACCTCTTTACATAGTGGACAGGGCAGTACCGGGGTTGTTGATCCAGGCGGGATGTAGAACAGAGGAACCCCGTTTTTGGTGCTCTCAGGAATCATGTAGTTCTCTGGAATGGAGTTAAAAGACTGAAGGTGCACCAACATCTGGTCCGTCTGGTTGATGCTGAAAGAGCAAACATTCTGGTTGTAGTTTGACAACCACACTTTACAACCCTTTCACCAATGAATCGTGGCGCTGTGTCCAGCACAGATTCTCTGGTGTTGCACCTTTGAAGCGTGTTCCAGAAGCGCCTGATGACGGAGGTGCGGTACGGGCTGGTGATGGGCTTCCTCTGGGTGCAGCTGATGTCGTGCAGAATGTCGTAGCTTCCCTCCATCGTGACCTCCACCCTGGTCGTCCTCTTGGTGGGCTCCAAAGGCCACGAGGCAGCTGCCAGGTACTCGATGTGCATGTTGTGTTTCCATAGCAACACCAGTTTCACCTCCAGCTGAGAGCCACCTGAAGAAAGAAGGAGAGACGCTGAGGAACTCTGAAGAACCAGGCGCTCTGGAAGAAGAGGCAGAGCTCTTGTGAGCCGTTTACCTTTAGTCAGGCTGATGTCTCTGATGGTGTAGCCCTCTCTCAGGCGCACAGACACCACGCTGATTAGGTCGGCATGGACCTCCTTCTCTGTGTGCTTCTTCCTCCTCATGACCAGCGCCGGGTTACCACTGGCTGACACCAGGTGCTCGTTGAACAGTTTATGTTGAGAAACTAAAACAAAAGGAGTAAAAGACATAATATGCCGGGTTCCTACTACTGACATTTTCTTTCACGCTAGTGGGAAGCGCACATCTCATTAAAACTTCCATTGAAAAAAATTAACTTCTCATTTTTGCAATACTTCTAAGACTCTTTCATATATACCAGGAAATGTACCAGGAATGGGCTACAAAGAGACGCACCACAGAAGTACTCCGAGTTCATGGACTCGGGGGTCTTGAGGAAGGAGTAGGTCAGTAATGCTCGGTGGTAGATGTTCATTTCTGGGCTGCTGAGGTCCACCTCAGGACAGCTGGGCAGGTAGGAACCAAAGGTAGCTAAGGAGATGAACTTCATGAGCTCCACGTTGGGGATGTAGCCAAAGCTGCAGTCGTACGAGTACGCACCGCCAACCTGAAAAAACATGGCGTGATGAAGAGGAGTCAAGACTCTCTGTAATAACTCATCACTGACAGTTGGGTGATTACGTTCACACAAAGCATGAAGAGTAATGATGAAAACTGGACAATTCTGGATGCGCTCATCATTTACCTGCACAAAAGAACAAGCTATGGTTCCACTGCGGAGCTGGTTGAGCAAAGTTTCACACATGGCCACATCAGGAACACTGGTCACACCATCCGTGATGATGATGATACCTGAAAGCCAGACAGGCCCATCGTGACAAACACGCACAGTCACGGCGACAGCGTGGACACGGTCGCCGCTCAGTGAACCCTTCTCCATGGTCCTCAGTCTCCTGACCTAAGCATGATGGGACATCTGCGGACAGAGCTGAGAGGAGCAGACGGCCCAGCAGGCTGACGGGGAACAATAACTATTTTAAAGATACAAATGGAATATTTTACGCATTTGCTCTTTGGAGATCATTTATCGGCTTGCAGCCCTGGTAGTACTGACTTTAGGAAATCTGTAACAAATTGCATTAACAGAAATTTTGACCGGGGGGCACAAAGCTTCACATTGTGGAGATTTAAATTTCAGTTTCAGTTTACATTTTTTACTGGAGACCTTCTAAGTTACATACTTGTGTTTCAAAGATATTTGGTAATATCGGCCATTAAACCAGTGTTTTTGAAGGATTTGTTTGTGGTTAATGAGAAGGGTTTCTTTGTCTTTTAAACGGCATCTGCATTATTTTGGGTGGAATGTGAGCCCTTAGGCTGAACTTACCTGAACTGGAATTTGGAGGCAGCAGCTGGAGAGCAAGGATGCCCTGACGTACCATGCTGACAAGGCCCATATCAGCGGACACCATGGAAACGGCATGTTTTCTGTGAAGCTGCTCTGACGCTGAACTGCTGAGCGGGCACGAGTTCTGGAGCAGTTCCACAGACTGCAGCACAGGACGGAAACACATCCACATAAAGAAACCTTCCAGGCTGAACATCCACAGTCACAGAATTTAGTGTCACATCAGGGGAATAATAAGGAATCCAAAAACGGTGACAATGAATGGGTTGTAAATGCATTTTCAGAGATTTAGCTGGGCAGACCTGTTTGTGATGTTGGTGCAAGACCTGGGCAATGTTGTTCTCCAACGTCCTGAGCTGCTGGTAGATGTGATGGAGGAAGTCGTCCAGGTCGGTTTTGTCCAGCTGGCAGCCCTGGACCAACACCTGCAGGTGGGAAGCAGGACTATGAAGCAGTGTTTCGTAGTGGTGGTGGTGGTGGTGGTGGTGTGCACAACCCCGATCAGCTCCTCATCGTGAAGATATAATAGTGTTAGTAATTGTGTTAGAATCCATGACACCCTCTCCCCCAGTCATGTATGTATGATTGTTAGGTGTTGGGCTTATAGATCCGTGTGGAAAAGAGTTACACTTTCTGTGTTTCTTTAACCAGATCCACCCAGAAGCTCCAGACCTGATGGGATGCGAGGCCAATAATTGAGGAGTACGCCAGGATGGTGACGAAGATCTTGGGCCTAAACAGCTGATCAGTCCCAGGTACTTGAAATGGTTGAGCGAGACCAGCCAGACATCTGGACAGCGCATGGAAGACCTCGTCGAAGATCATCTCTCCTGTGCTGTCATCCTGCAGAAAAAGAATCAGAAGAAAAAACAATGACGTGGAAACTTGTTGATTCCGTCCATTTACGGTACAGGTGTGTCCCTTAAAATGTCAAAACCAAACTTTACCATAGAATTACATAACGCATAACGAATGCAACACTTTATCAAAACCTTAAACAATGTGCACCCTAACATTAGGTGGTACAAATACAAGTTTACAGCTCAGGTACAGGTTTGAATAAACACTATATCAGCTATGTCTACTGTTTCTATAGAATTGTCCACGTTAACTCTGCTATAACCGCATCTGACATTTGACGTTTATAATATACACACAATGAAAAGGACATTCTAGTTTTGTCCTGTTCACCATGAAGGATAAAAATGACCTCAGAGGCAACGTCAACAATCAGGACATATCATGCCTGATCAACACTATGTAAATGTTTCAAGTTTTAACATGTTCTTCATTGGGAATACTATGTTATTTTTTTACTGTCTGCAGTGTTATAGTATTTATTTAAAAGCTGAAGCTCTAGAGTTTGGGTCAAGTCTTACCACGATGCCAGTGGAGGGGCTAAGATCCAGCTCAATGATGAAGCGGTACCTCCGGGCCAAGAAGGTGGCTCGAGTGGCCGGTACGAGCATGTGGGCATCGGTGGTGGGTGTGGAATCATGGCGCCATCCTTTAGGTAAGACGCTTAGAAGGTCCAACTCCTTCTCTGATTTCAGCTAGAAACAGAAACATCAATACAGTAGTGAAGCGAAGAGGAGAATTATGGCAGTCGGCAAAGTCTGATCATCAGAATAAGAAGAAGAGAGGGAGAGAACGCAGCTTCCACGCACTAGTTCAGTCTTGGAAGCTGGCCGGATGACTTGATTAAGTTTCCCAAGGAACCAGGCCAGGCGAACGTTCCTGGAGATGCGGTATTCCTCCTTCATGAGCAGGTAGATGTGGTCAGCCTCCTCCACCTCAGGGGAAGAACACAGTCTCTGCATTTTAGCTGAACACGTGGAAGCCTGCCACATTTTTGCACAACATATATTATTTTTTCACTGAAATGCAAAAGTGCAATAGGTGGCAAACAGGCCACCTAATCTTCGCGTTAGGTGGTTGTGTAGCTGTGTTTGGTGATTTGCAGCGCTGCTTTTAGCAGCGAACAGGCCACAAACTCCTGGAAATGTCCAAACTTCGACGCAGCCGCTGACAGCCCTTGTTGTTGTTAGCCGCTGAGCTAATGTCAAGCTAACAAGTTGGTGTCTGCACACAAACGTCAGCTCTTTGCGTCTAACTTGGAACAGGCTTTCGTCGGCTTCTGACTGGTTAACAGCAGCAGAAGCGAAAGTGTCAACTGTTTGGGAAAGCAGAAGCAGCCGTGTTAATCGGCGCTGGAGAGGAACGCTTACCTCGGTTTCGTGCCTCTCCGCCATCCCTGTTGTTGCATAGAAACTGGAAGATGATGACAACCCTCACACTTCCAATGCTCACTCGGATTTGGGAGTACTTAGCACTGCCTTCTAATACTTGTTTGTCATCTTGTGTGTGTACTAATGCTCAAGGGTTGTGAGGCAGCGTCAGCTTCAATGGGAGAATAAAAAATGTCAGCTTCCGGTTAATCCCTACAAAACAAAACCTGTTTTCCAAAATGCCACAAAAATGGATTATCAGTTCCTAATGAGCAATAAATTATTCATTCATAAAAAAAACCCCCAAACAAACAAAAAACGTTTTTTAAAAAAAATAAATAAATAAATAAGCGTTACAATTTTATTTCATAGTATGAAAAAAACCTCTTGGAATGGCGGATGAAGTGTCGCCACGAAAATGTGCGCAATTGTTGCCTAATCGCCGTCGCGCCTTAATGACGTCACAGTAACTGCGTCGACCAGCCGTCGCATGTTTTCCATGCTGCCCACTAAGGCTAGTGGCTTATAAACGTTTTGCTTTATTTAAAGTCCTCGGTTATGGAGAAAAAGGACCAAGTGTCATTTAGAAAGAAGCCTAAAGCGACGAAAAAGAATGACAGCTCTGATCATTTGATAAACTTTGAGAAATGGAAGAAAAAGTACACCAAGAAGAAAGCGCGAGTGAAGCGAGAAAGAGCGCAGAAGAAGAAGCCCGAATGGCAGGTCGAGCGAGAGTACATCGCCGGGCTAATCAGTAGGTACGGCGACATAAACTCAAAGGAGGCGGTCAAATTCTCCGACTTTCCGCTTTCGAAGAAAACCCTGTTAGGTTTGCAGGAGGCGCAGTTTAGACAGCCGACCGAGATCCAGAGACGGACCCTCGGCTTCGCGCTGCTCGGTAAAGACGTTCTGGGAGCTGCGAAAACGGGATCTGGGAAGACTCTGGCGTTTTTAATCCCTGTCCTGGAATGCCTCTACCGTCAACAGTGGACCTCTATGGATGGCCTCGGAGCTCTCATCATTTCCCCCACCAGAGAGCTCGCCTACCAGACCTTTGAGGTCCTCCGCAAGGTTTGGCAAGAACCACGACTTCTCAGCGGGGCTGGTGATCGGAGGTAAAGACCTGAAGCTGGAGTCGGAGCAGATCCAACACACCAACATCATCATCTGTACCCCGGGACGGCTGCTTCAGCACATGGACCAGACCGTTTCCTTCCACGCCTCGAACCTCCACGTGTTGGTCCTGGACGAGGCCGACCGCATCCTGGACATGGGCTTCACAGAAACACTCAACGCCATCGTGGAGAACCTCCCGAAGAGCCGGCAGACGTTGCTGTTCTCCGCCACGCAGACCAAATCTGTCAAAGACCTGGCCCGACTCAGTCTGAAGGAGCCAGAGTACGTGTGGGCTCATGAGAAGGCCAAGTTCAGCACGCCTGCCTCGCTGGAGCAGAGCTACCTGGTGTGTGAGCTCCACCAGAAGGTCGACATGCTCTACTCTTTCATCAGAAATCACCTGAAGAAGAAGATCATGGTCTTCTTCGCCTGCTGCAAAGAGGTTCAGTACCTTTTCCGGGTCTTCTGCCGCCTCCGGCCTGGCGTGCCCATCCTAGCGTTGCACGGGAAGCAGCAGCAGATGAAGAGGGTGGAGGTCTACAACGACTTCCTCAGGAAAAACACCGCTGTGCTCTTCGCCACCGACATCGCTGCCAGGGGCCTGGACTTTCCCGCTGTCAACTGGGTGCTGCAGTTCGACTGTCCTGAAGATGCAGACACTTACATCCACCGCGTCGGCCGCACAGCCAGGTACAAGGAGGGCGGAGAGGCCCTGCTGCTGCTGCTGCCCTCAGAGGAGAAGGGCATGCTCAGGCAGCTGCTGGAGAAGAAGGTCCCCGTCCAAAAGATCCAGGTGATCCGTCAGACATGCGCGCTAGCCGGCAGCTAAACCGAGTTTGGAAACGTATACGTAGGTTTGTCCTTCCGGCGACTGACAGAGGACCAGCCAGGCGTCCAGTTACTTTCCACACACCAGTCGTGAACCTGTAGATCTTTGAAGAAACGTTCAAGCGTTTGTCACTGAGGTTCTGTGAAGCATCCAGATGTTAGCAAAGGGATTTTGCGAGCTAAAGAGCAGAAGATGAGGAGATTGTTGTTACATCGTTGTTGTTGTTGTTGCAGGTGAACGCAGAGAAGCTCCAGAACGTGCAGCAGAAACTGGAGGGCTTCCTGGCCCAGGAGCAGGAGCAGAAGGAGCGCGCACAGAGGTGCTTTGTGTCCTACCTGCGCTCCGTCTACCTGATGAAGAACAAGGAGGTGTTTGACGTCTTTCAGCTTCCGACGGAGGCGTACGCGCAGTCCCTGGGCCTGGCTGTGGCGCCCAGGGTGCGCTTCCTCAGGAAAGCTCTGCTTCAGAAAGCGGAAAGGACAGAGCAGACAGCGGAGGAGCGGCCAGAAGACGAGGAGGAGCTGCGGAGCTTTAAGGCCCAGCTGAGAGGAGCCGGGAAAGAAAGCTCCGACTCTGAGGAGGGAAGTGATGATGAGCACAGTGGTGAGGAAGAGCAGGCCGATGGCTCTCAAGCATGGCTGCAGAGTGCAGAATACGAGGATGATCTCAGAGATGAAGACCTGCTGACGGTGAAGAGGAAGGACGTCTTCAATCTGGCAGGAGAGCAGGAGAGTCCGGAGGAGCCGGAGGGGCAGAGCTCCAGAAGGAGGACCGGCAGAGACACCAGGTTCAAGGAGGCCAAAAAGGTTCTCAAGAAAAACCTCCAAGTCAACCAAAAAGTTATCTTCAATGAGGAAGAGGAGGCCGTCCAGCTGTGGCCACCGGTCCAAAGGTCCGTGGGAGGAGACGATGAAGAGGAGGACGAGGTTTCGGGCATCAATGTGGAGAAGGCCAGAGAGAGGCTGAAACGTGAGGACCAAGAGTTTGACAAGGCGGAGTACAGTCGCAAAGTGAAAGCCAAACACAGGGAGAAGAAGTATGAAGGCCAAGGAGGCCAGCAGGGAGGCCAAGAGGAAGAAGCAGAAATCTGAGGAGGACGAGGAGGACGAGGTCGTGGCATACCTGGCTCATCGCAGCGAGGACGAGTTTGACCCCGACTCTCTGCCCGATCCCGACAAGCTGCCCTCAGAGGAGGACGAGGCCAGAGGAGGGCCGGTCCGCCAAAAGACAGCAGAGCAGCGAGGAAGACGAGGAGCGGACGGAGACGGCTGCCAGGAAGAAGAGGAGGAGGCCGCAGAGGGGAGGCAGACGGGCGCCTGGCCTTGGACACTGGCCTCTCCCTGGCTGAGGACGAGGAGCTGGTCCTACACCTGCTGAGAGGGAGCAGGTAGGACACGCTGTTGGACAGGAGGAGCCGAGGCAGGGCGGGGCCAGGCGGTGCCCCCCCGGGCCCGATTCCCTCTGGACTTAGAGCGCTCGCTTCTGTAACCTGGTGCCCGCCGTGGAAACTCAAAAGAGCTGCAGGTTTTCCTCCTCCTCCA
>CAAE01014628.1:175799-228482 GCA_000180735.1 Tetraodon nigroviridis | reverse complement strand
GCGTGTGAGAAAGAGGCAGATGAGGCCAGGAGGTTCCTCGGCTGCTCGAAGCCCAAACCCCTCTGAGATGGAATAAACATTCCTGCATGTCGACGCGCATGCAATATTCAGGAGACGCTTAAATGCAAATGGCCCTGCTGCCACGGCGCGTTTACACACCCCCGTACGAGCTGCGTGTGCCCATTCCCACAGATCAGAAGGTTAGTCTCTGCTCCTGGAGGAGTGTGTGTGTGTGTGTGTGTGTGTGTGTGTGTGTGCCAGACAGTGAGCAAACATCAAGGGCCATTCTTTAAAGAAATCCACTTCTTGCCTGTGCATGAGAGAGAATATCTGAGCGTGGTGAGTGACAGCGTGCTGAGATAAAACCCCAGGGGGGTGACGCGCTGCTCCGCTGCCGAGGCAGCCTGGGAGTAGAACCAGCAGCTGCAGCTTCCTCATGTTCTCTTCTAGTCAGAAGACTTTAAAAGTATTAGCGGGTCCGTGTGAACTGCAGTTATATAACGCTTATTTTGATAAATACTTGAAGATTATGTAAATGTTCCAAAGGACTCTGGAGGCTGCCTTCATTTAGGAAGAGGCTCAGAACTGAGCCCGTTCATTGGATGACTGTTCGCAGGCTGGTTTGGCTCCACCTGATCTGTCTGGCTGGTCCCAGCAGGTCACCAGCTAGTGCATCAATAACTTGAGCGCTAAATTAAAAAAACAGCACAGCAGCAAAAGAGAAAAAGACAAAGTGGATCGGAATGAACGGCCGGGCCAGGTGGTGCAGGTAGCAGCCCCCCAGTGAGGATCAGGGGTTGGCTAAAACTCCTTTAAATTCCTCCAGCTAGAGACGGATGATGAAGCTGCTGGACCCCAGCAGGTTACCAGTCCAGCCGGGATCGTCACCATGGCGACACACCCCGGAGGTGTTAGGGTTACCTGGAAGTTGGAGATGTGCTCTCTGTCCAGAGGCTTGGTGACGGACAGCTGGCCTGAGATGGGGCTGATGATGAAGATTCCGGTCGGAGGCTGGTCGGCGCCGGGGCCGGTCACGCTGTAACGCAGCATCCAGTTTTTATCCCGGTCTGAGCGGATCTACGAGGCAGACGGAGGAGGAAAAAAGGAAGTTTGATAGAATGTAGGCCAACGCGGGAAATAAATAATACAGTCCTGGGAAAAAAAGAAGCGTTTTCCTTTGCTGGAGCCTGTCGGTGCCTGTCAGCGAGTGTTCTGCCTCCGCGCTAACGTGACTGTCAACGCTAAGGTAAAGAAAAACGGCGACGAATATAGAGGCTGCTGAAGTTTGTGGGTTTGACCTGGATGTGTCTCATATGTCAGGACAACTTCCAGCTCACACGGACGAGACTCAGCCGAAGCTCCAGGCTGCCGCCGCCGCCGCCGCCGCTGAAACCTAAAGAAGTTCAGTGTCTGGGTCATCGTTAGCGTGCTGCCGCCCACGTGACCGAGGGACTGGACAGGCGGTAAGCCCTGAAGGAGACGCTTCCTGAGCGGTTCTGCTCGTCGTTTCGTGGCTGCTGAGTTTAGAAAAAGCAGTCCAATGTGCCTGCCCTCACCAACCAGTCGGCAAACGGGTTCTTACTGGCTGTTTTTATCTCCATTCTCAGATCAGCTGAAAACAGACATCCATTTGCCCAGTGGTTTCCTCATTTTCATGACTTGTGGGGACCAGAGCCTCCCCAGTGGTCTGGAGACTCAAAGCTCCACCAGGTGGTTCCTGCTGGGCGTGGTTCTTACTCTGACCAGGTCCTCGGGGAACTGTCCTCGTGAGTTCTCAGGGACGTTGATGACAGGAATGACCCAGTCCCTCTTCACCCGCCTCACAGTCCCGTCGCCCTTGACGATCACGCTGCGCCATGGAAACAGGATCTCCGGCAGCTGCTGAGTCAGGCCGGCGTCACCGAGCTCCACCTGCAAGCACAGCAGAGGAGGAGGAGGAGGACGCCGCCGCCGCCGCCGCCGCCACCGACGAGGAGGAGGAGGAAGGCTGTGAGGAAGGCTCGTGGTTGTCCCAGCAGCTCATCAAAGAACTCAGCACAAACCAAAAGAGAGAATTCAGAACTCGGTTTCAGGGCTCACCTGGGGGGATTTAGCCAGGAGGTGGAACCTGGCCTTCCAGACCTGCTTGGTGTGCAGGTCCTGCGCGTAGACCAGCCCCTCCACGGATCTGTCCTTTCCCAGGCTGAGGCGCCGGCTGGTGTAGACCTCCCCTCCGTCGCTCACCCGGAACCCGGATGAGCGGGCCACCTCGAACCGGACCTTCCCTCTGCTGCAGTCCTCGAAGGTCGCTGGGGGGAAAGGGCGGGAGGGGGAGGGGGCAGGTTAGCACCGGGCCATCAGCACCTCCGCACACCTGTGGCTGGGTGATCCGTAGCTCATTTAGGATCTGAACGCTCCGCCGGTGTAACCGGATCCATCCGTTTCTGGAAGGCTGATGCTCTTATTTTGGTGTCTTTGGTTCTGTTTTCGTGCTGCTGCTTCTCTAACTTCTTGTCTTGTGACTAACCGGCGCACACCTTTGGAGTTTTGCTTTGTTCTCTTGGTCATTTTTGGACAATAAAAGACTTTTCCTGAAACTGTTGGGGGCTGGCTGCTAGCTGTTGCTAAAATGTCCCAGGTGAATTCAAACGCTTGCACCTCCGGGACTCTTTGGCTCCAGCCAGGAACGTGTGTATCGACGCATCGGTTTGCAGAGGGTGCAGGCGGGAAACGGACTTGGCTGATGCCCTTCAATGAACGACTGGCTCTGTTGACTGACTGGCTTTGTGGTGGATGACTGGCAGGAGTGTGGAAACGGCCCCTCCTGCTCACAGCCGGGACAGCCGCGGGGCTTTGAAGTCTGAACCAGCGCCTCTCCGCGCATGAGGAGTTAATGGGAAAGGGTGCGGCGCCCAGACCACGAGGACCAATCAGGCGGTGCCGCCATCGTGTTCCTTCTCTGGGGATCCAGCACAGATCCCGGAGCAGATGGGGCACGAGACGGTTCCAAGGTTCTCTAGATGTTCCTCCGCAGGGAGGAGCCATCGCATTCCCAGCCAGCGGGAATGTTTCCAGGCCTCACGGAGCCCACGTTTGCAGAACGAACACACGAGAGGCCGGCGGGTCCGGGTTAGAGGAACCAGAACCGCTGGAGCTCAGGAGGACTTGAGCCACGGCGGGATGGACTCAGCTGTTCCCAGCTGATCCCAGCCAGCGCGGAGGACAGAGGCGGAGCTACCAGAGCAGACTGCAGCTGATCGTGGAGCTGCAGCTGCTTCCTCCCAACATCTGGGGGCCCAACCGCTCACGATGTGGCCTGGTGACCTTAGGAGGACCAGGACCTGCCAAAAGGGTCCCAGCAAACTGACTCTGGTCTCCGTTGGTCCCTCTTGGTGTTTTTCGCCGTGAAGACGCTTCGGGCTCTGCAGACCAGGCGGAAACTGGCTGCCTGTTTCACCACAGAGGCTCAGAGTGAAGACGCGTCCTGGTGTTTGCTGATGCGCTGGTATGGGAGAGCAGGAACAGGCAGCCAGTGGGGTGTGTGAGGCTGTTGGTGTGTCCCCGATCATCATCATCATCATCATCATCATCTTCATCTGTGGGAGGAGCCGCGAGAAGACGCAAACGCCACACAAAAGACGCTTTTTCCCCTTTTGGATCATATTATCCGCGGTCAACAGGTGTCAAGTCCACAACCAGGCTGAAAAACACACCAACAACACACACACACATCCACGCATTACCAGGAGTGTGTGTCAGCTCACGCATCCAACCAGCTGACAAACAGGTCACGTGGTCTGGTTTCCAGAGGACTCTGTCCTGCTTTTGTTATTCTCGGAGCTTTTCCAGAGCAAACCTCGTCGGCTCCGACTGCAGCCGGAAACACACGCGCGCTGTTCCCAACCGGCGAACAGCTGAGGGGGAAGATCAGCAGCACCCCGCCGCAGGTCAGCGCCTGTGCTGCCTTCAAACGACAGAAAAGAGTCAAAAACAGGACGACCGCCTCCCCAACACACACACACACACACACACACACTCACACTACACTCTACTCACACACTACTCACACACACACACACACCAGAGAGAGAACTGTTGAAGACTCACTACTGAGCCTTTAATCCTGTTTATTTCTCTTTGTTGTTTTTTTCAAGCGTGTGTGTATGTGTGTGTGTGTGTGTGTGTGTGTGTGTGTGTGTGTGTGTGTATGACTTTGTGTGTGTGTGTGTGTGTGATCCTGACAGCTGGATGTTTCCAGATAAACTGGGACTAGCAGCAAAGCAAAGCCAGAGGCCATCCTCCTCCTCCCCCCCTCCTCCCCACCCGCCCCTCCCCATCTCCTCCTCCTCCCCTCCTCCTCCTCCCCTCCTCCCCATCTCCTCCTCCTCCCCTCCTCCTCCACCTCCGTCCCACCACTTGCACAGATGACATCGGAATATTTCATGCATTTGAATGAACTGGGGGGCCTGCCCCTCTTCCTGCTGGGCCCTCTGAGGTGAAAGCCACCTCCTGTCTACCAAACATGGAGTCAGTTTGCTCTCCTGAAGGAATCCAGCTTCATTTGATTCAGATTTATTGTCATTTTTTATGTACCTTCATAAATAATTTGCACACAACATAAGAATCTTTCCCTTTTAATTGATCTTACTTTCAAATGTGGTTTCATTCTGGCGTTTCCAGGCTCATAAAACCAGATGTGGTTCGGCAGGAAAACACCCGTTTAGGAATATTTTTCCTTTCTTTCTGTGTCGGATGTTGTTGGATGTTCCGTTGGAGCTGATTTATTTAATGAACATCCGTTTTGGGGGGAACACAAATATAAACTTTAAACCAACAGAAAATAAAAGAAGGATGGGTGGGCGGAGCTAAAGCACTGCTGATAGGTGGCCATAGGAAGCGTTCCAAATCAGTTTGCCACAGAGGACTAAACACACACACACACACACACACACCCACACCCACGGAGCGGAGCATCTGCCCTACACACTCTGTCAGAGTGTGTGAAGGCAGCGCCGGGATGATGGATGTCTCACACACTCAGATCAGCTCTGCTCCAAAGTTTGTGATGAAGGCAGGAGTTTCCGCACTAGCTCTCTTAGAGCGCTAGCTCTCGTTCATGCCACCGGAGGAACGGAGGCTGGACACCAGCAGGTATTGAAGGTGCAGGATGAAAGGGGCAGGCAGCACCCGTCCTCCACCCGCTGCTGTTCATGACAATAATCTGCGCTTCCTTATTTACGTCGATAATTTTGCGTTGTGATTTCATGGTGGAGCATCAGCATAAGTTAGCAGCCTGGCTCTGAACTGCTCTTACACACACACACACACACACACACACACACACACACACACAGTGGAGTGCTTGAAGGACAGCTTCATCTTACTCAGAGCCCATCCGTCATTCCAACGCTGCTGGACGGTTAATCAATAAATCTGCTGCAGACCTGCAACAACTGCTGATCGCAATGAAGCTAAATGAGATTTTCTTCATTATCCACATAAAAGCCAGGAGGGAAAACATGACAGCCACTCAATTTGTGGTCACAAAGAATGGACCCAATTATTTTTTCAATAAAGTTGGTCCAGAAACTGCACATTTATCACAGGATAATAAAAACCAACAGGGCGCTTTGCAATAATAAGCAAACTAATATTTAGTTTCACTCTGGGTTTCCTCCTTCGTGAGCACCAGTAACAGTCATTAGTTCCAGAGAGTCAGTGGCCAGGAAAACGAGTCGACAGCAGCATCATCGATTCCTGATGTTGGGTTTGGTAAAGATCTAATCGATCCCTGCATCGATCCGCTCTAACTGCACCTCACACACACACAGACAGGCAGGCAGACAGACAGGCAGGCAGGCAGGCAGGCAGGCAGGCAGACAGACAGGCAGGCAGACAGGCAGGCAGGCAGGCAGGCAGGATAACAGAGCTTCTTTTTCTTCTCGTTTCTGACGTGTTTGCCTTTGGATCCATGATTTGGAGACAACGCAGCCATAAATAATGAATGAACCTGCAGATTTTGTGATGCTCATCTTTACTGACTGGATAAAGTCCTGCGATTCCCAGTAATCCCTGGGAAGCGCCTGCTCAGTGTTGACCCAACCAAACCTGGATGAAAACAGGCTTCAAGGAGCAAGATTTATATCAGCCATTCACAGATCAACAGCTTCACTCCTTCCTGAGGAATTCGTTAGAAATGAAAGCTGCAATATTTGCCATAATATATACAATCGATCCACACACACACACACACACACACACGCGCAGTCAGTCAGTATTCGGCTGAAAGGCTGAAATGTCCCCTGTAAATGCATCGCTGGTGAGTCTCCTCCCACCACGCTGCGTCTCCAGGTGACTCTGATGTCTGAGGAGCTCCCGACGCTCCCTCAGGAGCAGCTGCAGCCAGCGTGCGGCCCCTGGGGACCCTTTTCCTGCGGTTTAGGAGCCCACGGAGGTGAAACTGGTCGACCAACAGCATCGTCACGCCGCCCATCTAAGAGCCACTGAATCCGGTTTTTCTCCACCTCTGATCTAGTTCTTTTTTTTCTTTACAGCTTCAGCGGAGAAATCGGCCATGTTTGGGCATCCGATGGGAAACCCCCGGAGGGACGAATGACACGGGTCTAGTTTCCAGTGGAGGAAGCATCCAGGGCACCGCTGGAAGCAACGGAGAGCACAGGATCCATCAGCGTGATGAACAGAGTGTGACAGCATCCGCGGGCTAACCCTAACCCAGCCGGCGTTGAGGACGGGTGACCTGAGCGCAAAGCTCCCATTTACCTTCTCAACCACGCAGAACGGTTCCCTAAACGTCTCTGTGACACTTGAGCAGAGCTCCGCCGCAGCTCTGGAGGCTCCGCAACGTCCAGACAGTCTCGGGCTTGTCCGCGGAGAGAAAGCACAAAGGTTCTAATCCTGATTTATCCACTTTCATAACTTGTGTACGTGTTTACGGGAGAGGCCGTGCTGGCACGTGGAGGCACACACGCTGCACGCTGGCTTGGGTCGGGATGAAGCTGCAGCAGAGGAAATGAATCATGTTTTAAAGTAGGTCAAACAGATAATGTTAGCGCTAACGGTTCCCTGTCAGCCATCCTCCGCCAGACGCTCCACAGATGGATTCTACAGACAGATAACCTTTGACACACACACACACACACACACACACACGCACGGCTGCATCGCATTCCACAGCCTGATCCCTGCCAGCGGCTGGACCCGGTCTGGTTCCTGGAGACCTTTCACCTCTTCTCCAGAAGGCTTCTGCGGTTCTGAAACAGCTGCAGCCAGAACTTGGAAATACAGCCTCTGCGGACCAGTTAGCATGCTAATGAGCTGGGTGGTCGCCTGGGAGTCGCCAGCAGGGTTGTTTCACTCGTGGGTGCTTCAGATCCAGCTGGATAACAAGGACCTGATGCACGAGAGCCTACAGACAGGGGCGTGCATGCGCATCTTTGCTAGCCTGATGTCGCGCCGCCATCCCAGTGGGCGCAAACCAGTGGAGACCATCGCTGGGTTTGCTCTGGGACAGAAAGTCAAGCGCGCTTTTAAACCCACTGTGTCTGTTTAAGCTCTGTTTGTTGGCCATCAGAAGCCCGAGGTGTTATTACGCTTGTTATTATTCACACTCGTAAAAGACAACCAGGCGCAGCCCAACAGCAGATGATCTGGGGCAATTAGGCCGTAATTCAGGACTAAGTTCGCACCCTTGCCAAAGCAAGGCCAGCAACCACAACAACAAGGGCCCGGCGCAGACTGAGGCGGCTCCAGCCGGTGATTCAGCTCCGCCCCCGACATGAGCTGTGAGCTTCTGCTCCGGTCGTCTGCAGCCGGGTCCAAGTTTAGCCTTAATGACAGGTTCCTGCTGCCTCACCTCAGACGCGGCGTAGCTGCGTCTCCAGGAGCCTGGGAGGGAGGCCTTCCCCAACGAGGAGTCGGAGTCCGGCGGCAGACTGTCCGACCCCCAGGAGCCGGAGCGCCGCGTCACCACAGCGCCGCTCCGCACCGCAGCTGCTCCCATCATGGCTGCACTTCCTGCCTGGTGTCTGGTCGCAGACGCGGCCGAAAACACCTTTTCCTGGGTTTTATTTCTAATAAAGAGAGGAATCTGTTGGGCTTTTCCAGAACATGGCGGCAGAGGAGAGGAGAGGAGAGGAGAGGAGAGGAGAGGAGAGGAGAGGAGAGGAGAGGAGAGGAGAGGAGAGGAGAGGAGAGGAGAGGGGGAGGAGAGGAGCGACAGGCAGGCGTGACCCAGGGAAGGACCCTGAGTGGATCTCTGCAGCCTCCAGCAGCAGAACTAATGCTTGTCAGCAAAAGTGGATCCTTTTCCAAACGTGGACGCTGCCATGGCAACGACAACGACAACGACTGTGGCTATGGAATGGCTGACTCTTACTGACTGTTGTCTCGGGGCTGCTCCACACTCCTCTGAGGCAGCAGTGATGGAACCAGCGAGGTCACAAACTGGCCTGGGAGCAGCTGGAGGAGGTCTGGACCAGAGGTGGGTCCAGACCTCCTCCAGTCCAGCTGGAGACACTCTGCCTCAGTGTTTGGTTGGTGCTCAGCCATGAGCACCAACCATGAGCACCAACCATGAGCACCAACCATGAGTCTTACGGTCCTGTTTCCCTTCCTAACCAGCATCTCCATGGCAACTGCTGCCTGACAGAAGAAAACATTATTGTGACCTTATCGAACTCATTAATGAACTAAATGATACTTTAAAGTTACACATTTTCAAATTACAAATTAACAAGTATCTATATGTCACACACACGCGCATGCACGCACACACACACACACACACACACACACACACACACACGTACAGTGACATTAGACAGACGAGAGAGGAAGACAGACAATTAAGACTTGGGAGTATGGAGGAGGCAGAGAGAAGAAGATTGTGTTTAACTGACTCGGACTCACACAGCACACACACACAGACACACACACACAGACACAGACAGACACAGAGACACACACACACACACACACAGACACACTCCAACCATATCAGTGAGCTGAGAATAACACTGCCTGGGTCTTGTCAGTTTAACATACAGTAAAGAGGTTCTAATGAGAAGTGGAACAGAAGGAGAGGTAGGGAGAATAGAGTAAGGGAGAAGAGGGAGAAGGAGGGATAGAGGGAGGGAGGTAACAGAGCATTTGTGCAGAAAGAGCCCGTGTGTGTGTGTGTGTGTGCGTGCGTGTGTGTGTGCGTGTGTGTGTGTGTGTACTCTGCTGGGTCGTCTGTGTAAACTCAGATAAACTTTAGGTTAGAGAATCATTGAAAGCAGCTCCTCCTCTCCTCCTCTGCTCCTCTGCTCCTCTGCTCCTCCTGGGGAGCTGCAGCATCCACCCAGCTAAAGTTCTCCGTTTGGCTGAATCCATGACCTTTCACCTTCTGGATCCAGGGTTTTCCCTGTCATTGACACGTTTGTGGATTTGAAAGCGTCCTTTTATTTGCGTCTGAGTCTCCGGAGTCTCTGCCTGAACTTCCCAGGGAGCCTGAACGCACCTTCAGACCAGCAGCAGGTTCCTGTTTTCACTAGAAATCTGACTTCTGGGACGGACAGATGGCAGAAGGAAGCGACAGATGGTGGAAGGACCTCCAGCAGCTTCATCTTCCTCACGCAGGCGGAAGTAACGTGTTTGACGGACTCGGACAATTACCGAACACGCTCGTTTGTTCCTCACACTTCATTTGAAGCAGCAACGAGCGACGTCAGAGGAACGACGTTAAGATCGATTTCACGCTCAAGGCCCAAATTCCCCCACATGAGATGATGAGTCTGAGGATGAGGATGAGGATGGGGATGCGGATGAGGATGGGGATGGGGATGGGGATGGGATGGGATCACACGCTGAGAATGGACGACAGCCTGGCTCACCACAGCACAGTGAGAAGATGATCTCTGCAGACGGGAGCCTCCCAGCCTGCACCTCCTGTGGTCTCACACACACACACACACACACACTCGTTCACCTGGAGGACTTCCAGTGGAGCACCGGACATAAACGTCTCCATCTGATCGTGACTTCATCGTTGTTCCCTGAAGCGGTGTTTATTACCAAATATTCCCAAGCTCATTCTGGATTTTGTTCCATGAAAACGATGAAAAGGTCTGAGCTGATGATGTCAGAGGAGCAATATGGAAGGAAAAAACGACAAATGGAAAAACCCCACCGTTTCCTTTCACACGCTGGCCGCCCGAGTGAAGGCGTGACGTGTGAGACCAGAATAAAGGAGGATCACGACGAAAGAAGAGGAAGAAACAAAACCAAGAAGAAAGGAAAAGGGGAGAAAGGGAGGGAGGAACGGAGAGGAACGGAGAAGAACTGGGACAACATGAAATTCGCTGACACGCTGCTGTAGCAGGACAGAAAGCAGCCAGAAAGCAGCCAGGTCACAACACACACACACACACACACACACATGGACAGGAACAGATACTCACTTGTGTAAGCTGAGGACAGAGGAGCTGAATCAATGTTTTACTTGGTCTCATTCGTGTTTGTTTCCAGGAAGAGCTGACGTCCTGAGGACGGTTTCCGGTCGGTCCTGAGGACGGTGTTTTCCAGACCTGCGTCTCCATGGAGACGCTCACCGACTGACGGACGGAGAACCGCGGGGATGGACGCCTGGATTCTAACTGCCGGTCCCACAACCTCTAACCTGCGACTGGAGTCAGATAATCGGATCCTTCTGATTACAGACCAGCGGCCACGGCGACGACCTCCAAAACATCAGGAGACACGTGACCCTTTGCCTTTATTGCGCAACAAGATGATTGTTTTGCTAACAACTCAGACATCCGTGCTTGGAAGCACGTACGCGCTACTGCTGGCTGAAGTGCACGGTGAGGATTACGGACAAGTACGCACATTCAGAAACACCTCCAGCTTTCATAAAACTGGGTTAGCATCAGCTGACCTTCGCTAACCAGGGCTGCGCGCGAGCCCCGATGCTAACAGGCTAATGCAGGTCTGACACCTGAGTCGAAGTCATCTGAGGGCTCAGATCTCCTGGGGTTCCCGTTCTGAAATAACACGCTGATATCGCTTAGACCATTCAGAAGAATATTCAGCGTTCAACGTTATTTCTGCTCCTTTCATCCTCCTCCTGCTGAACTTCCATCAACACAAACTTTGACCAGGGCCAAAACGTCTGCTGGTCACGATTCGGTCATGTGCGAGGCTTATTCACCGCAGATAGGAGCCGTGATAAACATGGGGAACGCTGGAGTTCCCACAGAGTCCCGGTAGCATCTGGATTAAACTGCCTGTTGGAAAGACCCAGAATCCAGAGTCCACAGGCTTTTCTTTACCTTCCACACATGCTAATATTCACCATCGGCTGCTCGGAGCAATGGCTCAGCATGTTACGTTCAAACACAAGCGGTTCGGTCACATAAAGATGGACTTTTAGGATTTTAAAACCAGCATCAGTGACTAAAGTTCAAATTTAGAAAAGAATGGATGGAGGATGGAGGATGGATGGATGGATGGATGGATGGATGCTAGTTCCCGTTTTCTCTCTTTAAATCAGATTTGCTAAATCAGCAGTTTCCACATTCTCTGTATCCGTCTCGTTTCCATCCATCTTCTCATTCATAATTCAAATGCCTGGGCTCTAATTAAATAATTAACAATAAACTATCTGGATTATCCAACAGCTGATGTTACAGCATCATTGCTGCCTGCTGGTTTAATGAGCCCAGCGTCCTCGTTTGCTCTCACCACACAGCAACGAGATCAACGATTAAAGCAGCAGTTTGGGATTTAGACTAACAAAACCAAAAAAGGCCTTTTGGAAACCACACGAGTTCCACACTGAGATCGGCTTTTACTGACTGATCAATCATCTTTTCACATACACACACATCTATCTATTACCTGAAAAGGTAAAAATGCTACAAATAAATGGACTTTATCCTGTGAAGCTAATTTAGGAGCTAATTTTAGCTTTATTCAGCTGATTTAGGGTTTGTAAATGATTGTTTTTGTTTGGTGCCAGAAGAAAACCATACACGCCTGTCTGATCAATACAGTCCTGACTAAAGTCTGACTAAATCCCAGCTTTGCTTGTGTAATTCCACCAAAACCGCACAGACAGACAGACAGACAGACAGACAGACAGACAGACAGACAGACAGACAGACAGAGAGGTAGACAGCTGGAGGTTCTCTGCAAGGGAGAACACCTCTGACAGCTTCAGCAGGAGCAGGCAGCGCTCTCGCTCCAGCGCAAGGTGCAGAGTTTCACAGCCAACACGCCTTGGAGCCTGGAGGGCCTGAATCAGAGGCCTGGAGCCTGGAAAACACTCTGCCACAGCCTGGAAAACACTCCGCTACAGCCTGGAGCCTGGAACTGTCTCTGCTACAGCCTGGAACATTGTTACAGCCTGGAGCCTGGAACTGTCTCTGCTACAGCCTGGAAAACACTCCGCTACAGCCTGGAGCCTGGAACTGTCTCTGCTACAGCCTGGAACATTGTTACAGCCTGGAGCCTGGAACACACTCCGCTACAGCCTGGAGCTCACTCCGCTACAGCCTGGAACACACTCCGCTACAGCCTGGAACACACTCCGCTACAGCCTGGAGCCTGGAGCTCACTCCGCTACAGCCTGGAGCCTGGAGCTCACTCCGCTACAGCCTGGAGCCTGGAGCTCAATCCGCTACAGCCTGGAACACACTCCGCTACAGCCTCGAACACATTCTATTACTGCCTTGAACCTGGAGCTCAGTCCGCTACAGCCTGGAGCCTGGAGCTCAATCCGCTACAGCCTGGAACACACTCCGCTACAGCCTGGAACACACTCCGCTACAGCCTGGAACACACTCCGCTACAGCCTGGAGCCTGGAGCTCACTCCGCTACAGCCTGGAGCCTGGAGCTCACTCCGCTACAGCCTGGAGCCTGGAGCTCAATCCGCTACAGCCTGGAACACACTCCGCTACAGCCTCGAACACATTCTATTACTGCCTTGAACCTGGAGCTCAGTCCGCTACAGCCTGGAACACACTCCGCTACAGCCTGGAGCTCACTCCGCTACAGCCTGGAGCCTGGAACACACTCCGCTACAGCCTGGAACACACTCCGCTACAGCCTGGAACACACTCCGCTACTTCCCAGTTAGGGTTCAAATATCAGCAGGATTCAAAAATCCCCCAACCAAAGTGAGGGATTATTGCTGGAGCGCTTCCTGCTGGGTGGGTGTGTGTGTGTGTGTGCTGACCGTTGAAGACTGCCTGTCCCTTGGCCAGTTCCTGTCTGGCGACGATGATGTATTCCTTCTGTGTAAAGCCTCGGTCACATGGCAACCAGCTCCTGCTTCCTGCCCCCAGAACAAAGACCTGGACACAAGATGAAAGCAAAGAAGCCGGTTGAGAAACGTCCTCATTCTCACCCTCAAATCACTCAAATCATACTTCAGAGTCTGACGCTGCCTGGCAGGTCGCCAGGGTTTGGATGCAAAGGCCCGTTTACAGCCTGAAACACACACACACACACACACTGCAGAACAAAGAGAGCAGCAATTAGCAGAGGACTGATGGAGTTCCCACATTTCTACTGGGGGCGGAGTTCAGCATCAGTTGTTCATCATCAGCACAACTGGGTCAATTAGTTTGGATAATAATTAGTGTCTAGACGAGTCTGCACCCTCACACACACACACACACACACACACACACACACACACACACACACACACTCATCAGCGACCTCCTGACAGCAGACCCCTGTTACACATCCTCCGGTTGTGCTTGTGCACCTCCATCAGTCCTCCACCTGCACCCCAGCGGAGCGCCCACCAGGGGCCTGAGGGTGGCCCTCCGACAGGTGGCCCCTGGCCCCTGGCCCCTGGCCCCTGGCCCCTGGCCCCATGGCTGCCAGCCTGGAGCAGAAGTCCTCCTCGGTTCTGGAGGTGCAGAACCCTCCGTCCCCCCAGCAGCGGGTCCCAGCAGCGGGTCCCCAGCCCTGAGGGCCCTCAGCCTGGCCCCTGCTGGGAGCCAGCCTGTGCGGCCCTGGGTTCCTGGACGGAGGCTCTGGTTCTGGTTCCACACGAGCGCACCCGCGAGCCGCAGCCGCGTGTTGGTTCCAGTCGGTCCCCGACGGGAGAACCGCGTTCCGGCCCCGACCGGACCTGGAACCAGCAGCGGTTCTGGCAGAAGCAGCTCCGGCTCTGGGGAGCGCGATCGGCCCGGATCTGCGCGAGATGAGCCGCCAAATGCGGATTCGGAGGCGCCGCGTCCTCGTTTCGAGGCGTTCGACGCGGATCAGAGCGGGAGCGGGGGGTCCGGCTGCTGGGGCTCCAGCCGGACCGATTCCTACCTGCAGAGCCGCCATCAGCATCCAAACGTCCGGACGACGCATTTTCCTGCTGCTCCAGGCTGGAACGTTCGCTCCCGGCGCCAGGACCCGACGTCCCGCTTGTGCAGCCTCGCTCTGCGTCCCGCCAGCCGGCTCCAGCGCCCCCCGCCCCCGCCTCTGCTGCCGCCTCGCGGACACCGGCGGTACTGCAGCCCGACGGCGCGCACGCGCGTGTGAGAATTCGCGCGTTTCAGGCAGTGAAGACATTTTAGGTCATAAAATGCAGAACAGAGGAGAGGAAAACGCGTCAAAACGACGGTAATTGTTTTAGGAACATTTGCAGACCGGAGGAATAGAAGAGCAGTCAACAGAGAAGAGTGAAGCCTGAGCTCTCTCTCTCTCTCTCACACACACACACACACACACACACACACACACACACACACACACACACACACACACACACACACACACACACACACACACACACACACACACACACACACACACACACACACTCCCATGACAGGGACAGATAAATGCTTCTTGCCCTGAAGCAGAATCAGTCACGCTGGCTCCTCTGTTGAGGCTGGTTAAGCCTTTCGGTTCTGATGACTGGGTCTGGTTCTGATGACTGGGTCTGGTTCTGATAACTGGGTCTGGTTCTGATGACTGGGTCTGGTTCTGATAACTGGGTCTGGTTCTGATAACTGGGCCCGGTTCTGATGACTGGGCCCGGTTCTCCAGAGTGGACCCGTGTTGGTGCTGTCTGCCCAGACGGACACACTGCTGCTCGCCTGCTTCCACACGCTGGTGCCGGAGGAGCGTGTTCGGCTCCAAACACGCTTGTTGGAGTTTTCAAACTGGGAAAAGAGACAGGAGGAGGCGGATTTCCTCCACCTCTCCGTCAAACGTCTGCAGAAGGCTGATTCGAGCTGGCGTTTGAGCGCTGGGGAGCTGGAGAAAGCCGAGTGAGAAACGAAAACCATCTATAAATCATGACTTTCCAGGCCGAGTTCACAGCCGGAGACCATCCTCCAGCAGCCGGGCAGCTTCCGGCCGGAATGGAAGCCTTTCCGGTGCCGTTTGAGTTCTGGTCACCCTTCACCTCCTCACGCACTCGTTTTTAGCTGATTGCACAGACAATCGTGAGTTTGGCGACACTTGGGATGAAAACGGTGTGAAAACAAAGGAAAGAGAGGAAAAGCTACCAGGAGATAAGAGAAGGAGAGGCCCAGGAGACATGGAAGTGGAGGGGAAAAGGCTTTTACAGGGAGGGATGGAAAATGAAGAAGACAGGAGAGGGGGAGAGATAATGCTAGAGAGATAAGAAAAACAACAGAAGGGGATGGTGGATGGACAGAGAGCTGGGTCAAAAAGAGAGAGGACACGAAGGGAGGATGGTTCTAGAAGGACGAGAGACAGGCAGGACAGGAGAGAAGAGGATGTGGCATGGAGGAGAGGAGAGGAGAGGAGAGGAGAGGAGAGGAGAGGTGTGGAGAGGAGTGGAGTGGTGTTGACAGAACAGGAGATGCGATAAAATACATACACCTCCGGTGCGCGGGGAGGAGAGGAGAGGAGGAGAGAAAACCCAAAACCCAAGAAGAAAGGGAGGTCACCTGGATGGGTGCTCGCTGGTCTCCAGAGCACCAGGGCCTCCATCGGGCAGACGCGGCGGGCCCTCGGCCACCATCGGGCAGACGCGGCGGGCCCTCGGCCTCCTTCAGACAGACGCGGCGGGCCCTCGGCCACCATCGGGCAGACGCGGCGGGCCCTCGGCCTCTTCGGGCAGACGCGGCGGGCCCTCGGCCACCATCGGGCAGACGCGGCGGGCCCTCGGCCACCATCGGGCAGACGCGGCGGGCCCTCGTCCTCCTCTTTCCCTCCTCCTCTTTGTGTCCGTGCTGTCGTTTTTGACCTGCCGCTGGAGGACAACCGTCTGAGGCAGCAGCAGGTCCAGGGCGGGACCACCCTCCGCCTGTCCTGGGCCTCCCAGGAGCTTTCCTCAAAAGTCTGTCCCAGGGAACACTCCTGCCTTCTCTGTTCTTCTTTTCCCCCATCAAACGTCACTCAGGGTCTTCATGGTGCTGCTGAAGGACAGTGGAAGAGGACTTTCAGCCACTGGTTCTATCTGCCAGCTCGGCTCCCAGCCTGATCAGAACGATGAAGCCCTTAGAAGGCCAGATGAGCGCCAAGTCTGTTCTCGGATCACCGAGACCCGGATGGCTGAGAACCTGCACACACACCTTCACTCCTGATGTTTTCGAGCGGACGGTCGGGAAAAGGAGGTGTTGCCAGCTGCGACCACAAGGAGGGCGTCGACGCACCAAAACTCCAACCTACGACCCGCCGACATAGACATGCAGGTGACTGCAGACATTTGGGTTAATAATTATTAAAAAAAAACAAAAAGAAAAAAAAAATCAGATGTTCTGGCCAGAACAAGAATTCAGAGAGTAGTTTGTTTTTATTGGACATAGTATCTTATAAATAATGCAATACTAATGGATAGTATATAATAGTTTAGTTGAAGGCTGCGATTCTTCCACAGTTGCATCGGAAGCAGCAGAAGATCCTCCTGCTCCTGCTGTCTGGTGTGATGGTGGTTTCAGCTCTTCTCAAACCTGAAGCTCAGGTTGACACAGAGGACAAACAGGAGAATCTGGAGCTGCTCACGAGCTCCTTAGAAGAGGGCGGAGCCTCATCACAGAGGAAGGGAAACAAGTCAAGTATCTGTTCGTCTGGACATGAAGCTGCTACAGGGACACGATCTCCAAGATGAACAAGACTTCAGAGAGCTCCACCTTCGCTCTGACTCAACACAATAAATACTGACGTAGGAGGAAGACAAGGGAAAACCAGGTGTACCGAGGTTTCCCACCACTGCAGCCTTTAAAGCTCCTGTTTGTTCTCCGTTGTATTCTCTTCGTTTTAGAAGCTGCACCCCATGTTCAGGCCTGGAGGGTCTCCTGGAAGATTTGAGGATGTACACTTAGCACACACACCGCTGAGAAGCGGCTGCAGCTGCAGTTGCTGCTTTTACTGCACAAGCTTTCTATGCAAACGTCTGTTCCCCAGATCAGCTTCCTCCCCGTCACATGACAAACATCCAAAGGAGGCAAAGAGCTTCAGGCATGCCTTTCAAACGCTATCTCTAGCTTACACAGAGCTCCAGCCAGGCGCCATGCAGCATGTGTACTGAGTGATTATCTGAATATTTGGTTAGTCCAGCAGGTCTCTCTGGCACAGTGTGAGTCTGTTTCCTGAGAACACACTCCCGCCCTCCCAGCGCCGCCCACACTCGCGCCCCAAAGTTAGATCAGCCTGCCTCATCTCCCAGCTCTCCCCACATTTGTTTGCTTGTGTTGACGTCTGGACTCCGAGGGGCCCGAAGGCCCCAACTGCACACCACAGATTTGGAAGCGAAGGTGCGCAACGGCGCCCCCGCGTGGCCGAAGGCGGGAAGGACGGATGTTTAGCTGCGTGCAGCAGGATCGGGGTGCTGGTCTTTGGCGTGGGGGGCTCAGGGTGGGATCAGGGCTTCCTGGCCGAGGGTTTGGCTGCTGATTCAGAGGGACTGTGACTCGCGGTGGCTTTAACATAGATAAAGAGGGATGAAGGTGAAAGGCTAGAGCCGTCCATCTTCATCAGACGGACATGGCGGTAGCCTGAAAAGGTGAGCAGGCAGGTGAAAAACCCTAAACCTTAAACTCCAAGCCTGTTTTGCCTGCGGTGGACACACACCTGTACGCAGACTGGTGAAGGGCAGCGTGTACTGGCCCAGGAAGTCATTGTTGGACGCGTAATCGTGGTCCTCCACCATGAAGCGAACCAGGGCCAGGTCCGGGACGTGGACGGTGAAGTTAAAGGTACAGTCCCACCTTGGATTAAAGCCTGTGGAAGAACAACAACACCTGGACCATAAAGTGGCCATTAAATCACAGGACAGGCCCCACCTCTCTGTTGTCGTCTTTGGGATTACACATTTCTGGAGGAGAGAGACTCGCTGGGACATAGAGGATCTTACCACCAGTAAGAAGAGATCAAACTGGACCTCGATCTAACAAACTGGGTGCTAATGCTTAAATTCAAGCTCCTTTTACCGTTATTTTCAATGTGATGAGTTTTCTTCCTCATGTTGTCGATGGGAACGCCGTGTATCTCCACCCACACCTGAGGGTCCACGATGGAACTGGGTTTGTCCCACTCGGGTTTGGGGAGCTGCTGGGCTGAGATGACCTGAAAGGACACAGCCTCATCTGTCCCCCGGTGGGTACCACACGGGACAGGGGGCTTCTCCCCCGCGGGCTTACCCGAATGCTGAGCAGGACGGGTCTGTGGCCCGGACCTCCGCCAACGTTCTCCGGGTTGAAGCTGATGCTTGCAGGCTGGCACATGAAGGGAGGCTTCAGGATGTAGCCACACTGACCGTTGGGCAGGAAGCGGCCCTGGTTCAGGTCCATCTGCTCCCCCGGCGTCTGGAAGTTCAAAGCCACTGGGAAAAAGAGGCACAGTTGCCAGTGGGATCCGAGCCTGGGTCTCCCCCTGGAGAAGAGGGGCCCTCACCGATCTGACAGCCTCCGTTCCACATGTCCTGGGGGTTGTAGTTGGAGGACTGGAGGCGCTGGCCTGAGGGGTAGATCCTGCTCAGCTTCTGGCTGTTGTGACGGACAAAATGGATCCCTGGAGAGGAAGACAACAAGCAGGGTCCAAACGTAGCCACCAGGGAGGTCAAAGATGTCCGCGTGCCTGTGTTTTCACACTAGTCTGGGCTGTGTGTGTGTGTGTGTGTGTGTGTGTGTGTGTGTGTGTGTGTGCAGGCCCAGGGGGAGGAGGGCTGGAGCAGCTCAGCGCTGGTACCTGAGTCCTTGATGAGTCTGAGGGCTTTGCTCTCGGAGAAGGAGGACATCTCGGCGGCGGGCCTCTCGGCTGCCTGCTCGAAGCCCTTGAAGGGGACGCTGCAGGTGTAAACCACCAGCTCCGACAGCTCCGGGCTCAGCTTCGACGCTCCCGGCTGCAGGCACACAAAGGGGCCCCACTCGAACCAGAACCGACCCTAACCCTCTGGGACGGCGGCGCTGCTCACCTTCCGCTCGGCTTTCTTGGCGGCAGCTTTGCCTTCGGAGCAGCCGGCCTCTTCTTCTGACGAGCTGCAGTCGGAGGCGCCCCTCTCTGCCAGAGGGTCCTTCTGCCCTTTCACCAGGATCTTATACTTCAGCTCCTGCAGACGTGGCCAACAGGTCAGAGCCCAGCGGGACCCGAGCGCTGCCTTGGTGCTCCGAGGACGGGGCGGGGCCGGCTCACCTCCGGGGAAGGTAGGGTTTGCGGGTTCCAATCCCCCAGAGGCCTGGCCAGCAGCTTCTCCCCCAGGATGGACCTGAGGTGGCGAGCCATCACCGTCTGCTGCTCCACGGAGCAGTGGTTCTCCAGGGACAGGATGAGGGGGTAGGGAGACGACTGGGGGACACGTCCACCGAGGACAGGGTGTTGACGTCGTTCAAGCAGGAAAAAAAGACAGAAACGTTAAGGTGCAGCGGACGTTGGAGCACAAGCTTCTGCTTTTTCAGGAGTAAAGGCGGTAAAAACACGGCTAATCACACCGCAGCTGTAAAACTGCTTCTGATCAATGCAAAATTAACCACAAGTGTGTGGACAAATCTATGTCATCCATCGGTTTATGGATGAAGCCTCAGGGCGGTAGGAGGCAGCTGACCGGGGGCCTAACCCTAACACTAACCCTTCTCCAGTCCACCAAGGTTAGCGGGGACACACAAACAACCCTCACAGCTCGCAGGATTGAGCCATTAAAACGACCAGACCTGAAGGAGAACCCAGCTCTCTAAAACCCTGAACGGGTCAGTCAATCTGTCCTAGTTCTGCCTAAAACGCGGACAAATGTTTGAATCTGGCGATGAGATAAATGTCATTCACAATATAGAGCAGAGGGTGGCAAACCGAGGCCCGGGGGCTGCATGTGGACCGATGACCTCTTTAATCCGGCCCGCAGAGCCTTTATAAATGATGATTGTGAAGGTTGATTGGTGAGAAAAAGACCCCCTTGTCAGCTAGCTAATGTGCTAATGTGTCCTCTCAAGAAGGTGGGTCCAAACATCATTTGGAGCTTCAGGCCATATACCTCCCCTGAGACCTCCCCTGGGTGGCGAAGGGCTAGGACTGTCCTGGCTGTTTTGCTCCTTACTTTGAAGGCGTACTCGTTTATCGTCTGGACGACCTCGACAAACGGCACTTTGGAGGTGAGCGTGTGTCCGTGGTAAATGACAGGTTCTCCTTTATCTCCGTCCCAGCAGTCCAGCTCGACGCAGCGGCAGCCACGACTCAGCGCTCTGAGGGATGAAACACCGTCAGGAAGCAGATGAGCCTCGCCCTCCCTCCCTCCCTCCCTCCCTCCCTCCCTCCATCAGCACACACCCATTAGCGAGAATCAAGGTGGAGTTTCCTGTTTAATGCTGATTAATAATTAGGTAAAAGGCTGAGAGGGCGTGCGTAAGCTGATTCCCAGACACGGGTCGGCGCTCCGGACCGCCGGCTGCCACTGGTTTAAACCCACCACGAGCCCAAAGCCTCCAGTCGCAGACTGGAGGGGACCAGAGCAGCAGCACCCTCGGCCCGAGCTAGGCTCACCGGATGTAGGGCTCTGTGCTGCTGTCTCCGGTCAGCTGGTCCTTGGTGAGGTAGGTGTTGTGGGAGGAGGAGATGAAGTAGTGTGCGAGCGGCTGAGTCATGTCCTGGTAGACGCGGGCGTGCTCGGCGTTGAACACACAGTTCTCCTTGGACAGCATGTACATGGTGAACCCGTTGGGAGTCATCAACTGGTTCTTCTGGGCTGAGGAGAGAAAGACCAGGCACCATCAGCGACGGAAGACACGACACCACACGTTCAGGAGCGCCGCAAGCTAGTGGGAGTCACAACTGGTGGGCCAGAGGGTGCACACCCTGGCGCTAACCTGGCGCTAACCGCCGCTAGCCTAGACTCGGAAGGGCCGCGTACCCCACTCGTTGAGTTCGTAGGTGAGTATGAGGCTCTGGGCGTGGACCAGCGAGGCGTCCTCCCCCTGGTCCGACAGAAAGTCCCTGAGGTCCAGAGTGGACAGGACGCAGCCGTTGGCCGAGTACTGGATGAAGACGGCGTCCAGCTCCGGTCTTCGCAACAGCTCCCTGCAGAACACCTCGATCTCCTCGTGGTCCAGACGGCCGTCGGCAGACCTGTCACATTTCTGAGGAACAGGAGCGTGGGTGCCTCTCCTGGGGACCTCGGGTCTCGCACAGCCACCTTCGGGGACTCACCTGGAAGAGGCTCAAGGCGTACTGGTCGCTCAGGTCGATGTTGATCATCTGCAGAAGGGTCCGCACCTCGTCGTAGCTCATCTTATCATCGCGGTTTTTGTCAGCCTGGCTGAGGTACGCATGGATCCAAGTGACATCCGCCCGGTTAAGGAACCATCAGGTGCAACCATCTGCACCCCTGCCCCCCCAGCCCTGAACCCTTGGGTTTAGCGTTGGCTAGCCAACACACGATCACTTCAGAAGCAACAGGGAGGGATATTGGTTGAGCTTCTCCTTCTGCGTCATGTTCTCCACGTGCTCCTGCAGGGTGCGTATGCCCCGGGCCCAGAGCTGGGCCTCCTCCTGGCTCTGGCAGAGGAGGTCCAAGCTCTTCCGCGCTCCTTTGAACACCACCGTCAAGCAGTGGCCCTCGGGCACGGAGCCGGCCATGTGTCGGAAGGTCTCTGACTGGCAGCCCTCCAGAACACACTCCACTTCCATGACCGAAACTGGGAAAAGAACATTTTAGGAACAGAACGAATGTGAACGGAAGTGAAGCAAACACGGATACCACCCATCTTTCCCGCTATGCTAGAGACCGCGATCCAATCGGAAGCATCCGATCGCAAATCCAGGCTTCAACATGAAAGACCCTCGTTTTACCAGAAAGAAAAAAAAAATAGAAAAAAACACAAAACGTTGCAAAGAAGACAATGAAAACGCTCACGTGTGCATGTTTGAGCCTCGTGGTTAGCTTACAGCTGCTAGCATGGAGGCTAAAGTGGCTGTGGCGTTGGTCCTGACCCAGCCCCACAGGCCGGTCATTAAAAGAACCCACCCAGACACACACCCACACACACACACACACACACACACACCACATCTAAAGCTTGTGGTGTGCTTTCCAGCGGGTGGTTCCTCCAGCGGCTGCGTGGCGGCTATTTTTAGCGCGTGCACACGTGTGTGAACAGTGACGGGAGGCCGCTCAGGCCGCGTCCTGTCATCTCGTAATCAGCAGGTGGGGCTGGTTCCCAGGAGCCCATCTGTAATCAGGGGCGGAGAGGCAGCCCGGCGGCCGACTGGCTGTTTCCCCGCCTGCTCCCAACGACCACATCACAAGGTTCCTGGGCCAGGGTTCAGGGTGCTCCGACGGTACTCACAGGACTGCTGCTCCTTGGCCCGGCTGGAGGCCTTGTGGGACTGGCACCAGACGGTGACGCCGTCCTCCAGGAGCTTGAGCGTTCGGCGCTTCTGCCAGTGAGGCGAGCGCACCTTCGGGCACAGACAGCACGCTCAGACGGGGGCCGGGGGCCGGGGGCCGGGGTCCCCACGGGCCCGGGGGCCCAGGGGTGGCTGTGAGCGCTCACCTTCACCATGCTGGAGCCCTGCAGCATCCGCCTCACGTCCTGGTCGTCCTGCACTCCTGCAGGGAAAAGGCAAGATGGCAGCAGCAGTTCAGAAGACTCGGAAAACTGGGAAACTATTGCTGCTTCTCTTACAGAAAGATGGAATTAAAACACATTTTTAAGTCGCTACTACAGAACTAAAAAAAAAAAGTCCTGCTCGGCCGGAAGCGTGCAGATGCCTCCCAGAGCCCCAGGAGCCCCAGGAGCTCCAGGAGCTCCAGGAGCCCCAGGAGCAGCATCCTCCGGCCCCCTGGTCCTCATTCAGATGCAAACCAGCCAGTTTTCGCCGTTTCTGACCCAGATATTCAACCTGCATTAAACCAACTGCGTTTTTTTATGAAATGCTCTTGAGGCTTGTTTTGATCAAGCAAAGCTCCGGGACGGGATCCCGGAGCGGACTGACCGAGGCTCCTCAGCGGGTCGATGCTCCTGGACGTCCCGGCTCCGGCTGCCAGCGCCGGGCCCTCCGAGGCTCTGCTGCCGAGCATGGCGCTGGGAATCAGGCGTTGGTCTGCGGCGGCTCCGCTTCTGCTCGGACACAGGAGGAGGATGCGGGTCTGACGGGAGGAGGCGCATCAAAGCTCGGGAGGAGAGGAGGAGAGAGGAGAGGAGGAGGAGAGGAGGAGGAGAGGAGGAGCTCCGGGCGGAGGCTGTCCTCAAGCCCGCTGCTGGGACGGATCAGGACACAGAGAGCCCAAGAACGCTGGAACAGGACAGATTTAGGCAGATCTGAGAGCAAAAAGAGGCCATATTTAAGCAGCTCTAAAGCGTCTAAAGAGCTTAGCGGTGGCTTCCGGGGGTGACTTTCAAAATAAAACAGGGCACGGACGCTTTCAGGTCTGACCTAAAAATCACGCGCGGACAAACACGGGAATTATCTCTGAAATGTGTCTTTTTTAACCTCCTACTATTGAATCGACATCGGCTTTTCATTTAAAAACAAAATGACTACAGTCTTCTCACGTGAGCCTGACGCTGTTAGATTTTTGTGTCCTTTATTATTTCGTGCCTTTACTTTGGAAACACATCACGTCCCATCAGACTAATCTGGTGAACTGAGCTCTCATTTGCTGATTAAAAAAATGAACGCCTTTATTTAGAATACCTGCAGACCTTTGCACCTCACCAACAATCCCTGCACCAGAACAGAAGCAGTGGGGGACACGGCGGCGCTGCTGCTGCAGACCGAGGGTGGGTGCGTGCGTGGGTGGGGCACTTCCTGACGCAGAGGCCCCATTCCCTCATCTGTGCAGGGCGGTGGTGCCAGGAAGCCGCGCCCACGGTCCCCCAGAGCATCCAGACAGTGGCGCTAGGGCCTGCAGAGAGGCCCCGGACCCGCCTGGCCCCGCTGCAGGGCCGCTCCCTGGAGTCGGCCTGCTGCTGGAACCCCAGGGGACCAGAGGGAGCACCCGGCTCCTGAGAGGGGGCTTTGTTGCCAGTTTACATCACTGGCAGAAAGAAGAACAGCCTACATCTGCTTGTTGGATGCAAAACTCTCATGAGTTAAAAACTACATCATTTTCACTGACCTCTTCCGTTTTTTTTAAAAAGACGTTTAAGTGTAAACATACACACACCATTTAAAGATGAAATAATTCCGTAATCGCACATTACATTATATTTTAAAATAACCTTTAGAACAGAGCCTAAAGCCGTGACCAGGGTTAGTTGATGGTTAGGAAACATACGGTTGTTACTGCTGCGGCATGAACGCCCCACAGCCAGGGGCTCAGCTGGTTGTCCGCCAGATCCGCTGCAGCCAAAGCCATTATTTGGTGTCACTTCCAGGGATTTTCAACACAGTTGGTGTTTTCGGGAGCGTGGGGAAGGGGTTTGACCACAGGAGGGCGGCCTCGCCCCGGTCCAGGAACGTCCACCCAACTCCCACACCAACGCGCCCGTCACGCTTTAAAAAGAGGCTTTCACAACGGGCTTGATTGTTTTAAAAGGATTATTCATCAAGTTTGATCTGTCAGTTTATTTTTTTGGCAAATAAAAAAATTAAACACAAATCTGTGTGAATAAATTTGATACTTGGAACAAAAAACTCTACAAATGGACGTAGCCTACAAATGTAGGACAGTTTAGATAGAATCTGCTCACAGGTCCATAAAAGAAGGTGGGACGCCATCACATTACAGAAGGACACCTCATTTTAACTAACTGTCAGGCCTGTCAATCTTTGACAATGACATTGAAAAAACAGTTGAAAGAGACCCACCTTTGCTCAGATTTAACACCTTAAAAACTGATTCAGGAAGGAGATAAAATTGCACACTGATGAATAATAATAACAAAAAGTTCCCCCGCAGTGTTTGTTCTGCATTTGTTCTGTTTGTTTTAGAAGCCACGTCTCTTCAGGCCTGAAGGGTCTCCTGGAATGTTCTTAAAAACACGGTGAGCAGACACACCTTTGAGACACACACCGTTTCACGCAGAAACACAACGGTTTCCCGGAGACGGGCTGAGTCGATACGGGCGTGTCTGTGCTATTTAAGGCTGCCGACATTTCCGCGTCTGGACACCTGATTGCCGTCTCACCTGATAGCTGCAGGATCATGGCTGCCTCCTCCTCCGCAGCAGCAGGGCTGCTCCTTCTGGTGCTGCTGGCCATGGTGAGTGTTCACCATCACCGTCACCTTCACCACACAAGCGCAGCACGCTGAGGCTCGGTTCTCTGGGGTCTGGCTCGCAGGTGCTCAGCAACGAGGCTGAAGACCAGAGGCCGAAGACTCTGAGAAGGAGGAAGAGGGCATGGATCAGTCCTCCTACCAAGCTGGTGGAGAATGATGACTACACCCAGAAAACTTCCATCGCCAAGGTCAGTTCATGTTCCCTTCAAATGTTCTGGCAGGTTCCAGGGGCTTTATGTGGTTGCACCCTCGGATGCTCCTGCTTTGAAGCATTCAGCTGGCAGCTGCCGACCATCTTCCAGCAGAAAGAACCCGTTTCCACAGTTCCATTCCTCCTCTGCATTTACAATCCTGACCAGAGAACAGGGAGGTGTCTGCTCCAGAGATGGCTGAGGGGGGAGGTGGGAAAAAGCACGATAAAACTCCTGAAGACCACAGGAAGTCTGCATGCAGCCGATCCAGAAACCTGCTCTGTGAAGAGATGGAGCACCTGAGCTCTGGGGCAGAGGGCGGGTGAGAATAGGATGGATGGGTGGAAAAAAGAGGTGGACGACAGCTGGAGAGGCCAGTCTGACCAACCAGACAGAAGTGGTGAAGGGGTGACTGAAGCTGAGGGGGCGGAGACGTCGCAAAAGTCGGACAGGTGCTGGACGGCCGGACACTTGGTGTAGGGGAGACGGGAACGGAGCCGAGTCGTCGAGGTGAGACGCCGTTATCATTCAGAGAAAGAGGAGGTCAAGAGGAAGACGGGGGGACGGGGGGAACAGCCGCCGGTCGGACAGAAGACTCCTTAGGATCTGAATGGGGATCAGATCCGGGCTGCAGTAGCCGGAAACCCCGATGATCAGAAGAAAGCTGGATGAAAGCCTCGGATGAAGCTTGCCAACAGCTCCAAAGCTGGCGCAGAAAAAACGCCGTTTGCGGCTAAATATGGACGAGGCTAAAAAGTCCCGTCTGATCCCAGAGTTCTTATTCCAAGAGGGATTAGGACTGATTGTCCCCGTCTGGCTGTTGTTGTCCACCTTCCACGGTGAGGAGGTCATGAGGTCAGGGGTGAACGGTGACCCCAGTTGGGGCGCGGTTACACTTTTTTGGGACCTATCCTCGTTTTCACAATCACAATTTGATCCAAGGAGGCTTAAACGGTGTCCCAAACTCAGCCGTGAACTGCTCAAGCCAAAATCCAACATATTCACTCAATCACTAACGCTATTTCCTCATTTAGCAAAGCACTCGGTTTATTTGATCCGTAAGGGTTCAGTGAGGCCGCCTCCAGGCAGCACCTGGACTCCCCACCAGGTCAGACCTACGCTGGGATCCACCTAATGGGGGATAAGAAATCAACCTCCATTGTAACAGCCGACTACAGCTCAGTCTTTTGCACATCTACTTCCTGGTGGGCGTGCCAGCAGTTGGCCTGGCACCAGTGGTTGCTCAACAGTCTGGCAGAGAGCAAGGGGGCGAGATCGGCCGAGCAACATCAGGCAATAAGGCAGATGCAGGTATGCGAATGCCAAGGCCAGATAACAGCCATGCCCAGCCTGGTCCAAAGGTGGATTCACAAACTTCATATCTGTCTCGACAAAAGAGTCAAAGAGAACCAGAGGCCTTGCAAGGGAGAGACGGCAGCAGTTCACTCAAGGCGCTTCCTCCGCTCGCTCTCAAGTCTGCGCGCCTTCTCTCCTCTTTTATTGAACACACACACACACACACACAGTTAAACAGAATAACCCCTAACAATGATTTGTCCTTCAGTTAAGCAGGTAACGGTTCCTTAACTTTACTTGCACGTACTAGCAATTAGCCCATCCCGTTTCCCTTGGCCCACGGCCAGCACACTGTTTTGTGATAACTGAGCAACCTGCAACATACTTCTCACAAGCGAGCAGGTTGATAGTAAGGCCAAAGCATTCATTACACAAACCAGGCAGGAATAAGGAATAAAAACAGCTAGAATGGCTAGCTAGGTCAGAAATCCCAGATCCAGAGTCCCCAGGTCAGCTTCAGCAGCTTACTTCTAATATTCCTGTTGAAAATGCTCCATGTCTTCATCCCGACTGACCGGTTTGTGATTTGCTGTCAGATCCATTCAGACCAGCAGGCACACACAAAGGTGGAGTATTATCTCACCGGACCCGGAGCCGACGAGCCCCCCGTAAACCTCTTTGTGGTGGACCGGGGCACTGGGTCTGTGCGCATCACTGGCGTCGTGGACCGTGAGCAATACCCCTTCTTCAATGTGAGTTCTTGTTGTGAGTTTCCTAAAAGACAAACCGGTTTAAACGATTCCAGGTTCAGTTTCAACGATCTGCTTCAACGAAAATGAGCAAGTATGTAAATAACCCTTAGCCAGCAGCGCCTGGGTTAAAGCAGGACAAAGGAGCTTCACCTGGGTGTAAAACGCTCCACCCAGAGCCGAAAAATTCAAGAAAACACGTTTAACAGTGATTCTTTTTTCAATGAAATCTATAAATTGACTCCTTGGTTGTTTCATGGTGCATAAAAACCTTTTATAATAGTGCTTTTTAATGTATTTCTGGATTCCGTGTAGTTAACAGGAATAGCCAAGTACACTAATGGGACTTTAGCCGAGACTGGCATCTCACTGTACGTCACCATCCTGGACATCAACGACAACGCTCCTCGCTTTGAGCCTCAGTCTGGTGAGGTCTTTGAGGGCAGCAGAGGAGGTACAGCAGCACGTTGGACACACAAAACGCTCCTGCTCTTCATTCCGCACAAAACTAGACAAAACTCATCATGGCTGCAAAGACCTGGAGAATATCAGGGAAAAGAAGGACAAATCCAAGATGTTTCTGCTTTTCCAAATCCCTGACAGGAACCTTTGTCATGCAGATTGAGGGAAAAGATGATGACCAGCCTGGAACTATAAACTCAACTATCTCCTATAGCATCATCAGCCAGGAGCCTGAAGGCCTCAGTCACATGTTCCGGATCGATGAACAGACGGGGAAACTCTACGTGAAGGAACCCGCGCTGGACAGAGAGGTGAGGCACCTTCAGTCCTCACTCCACAACATGGGGTGTGGCTGAGGCCTGGTCAGCTGACAGGCTGCTCTGCGGGTTTCTCCCCAACAGAGGGTTGAGCTTTACAGGCTGGTCGTCCAGGGAGCGGACATGGCCGGGGCCGCAGGAGGGCTGAAGGGCTCCGGAACCGTGGAGATCAGGGTCCTGGACATCAACGACAACGTCCCCACTCTGGAACAGTGTGAGGTTGGGTGCGCACACACACACACACACACGCGTGCACACACACACGTGCACACACGTAACGCAGGTTATGAGCGTCCGTATTTAAGCCTCTTCTCTACAGTACAGCGCCTCAGTGGATGAAAATGTCCACAATGTAGTTGTGTCAAGAATCAAGGCCAGGGACCGGGACCTGGAGCACACAGACAACTGGCGCGCCGTCTTCGTGATCGCCAGAGGAAACGAGGACAATCTCTTTGCCATCGAAACGGATGAAAACACCAACGAGGGCGTCCTGAAGCTGATCAAGGTGTAAAAACGTGACCTCGTCGTTCCGTCTTAGACAGACTGGGCGACGGTGGTGGTGACCGTTGGTGTGTGTTCAACAGCCTCTGGATTTCGAGAAGGTCCAGAACCTTGAGCTGACCCTTCTCATTCGGAACGTGGCTCCTTTCACCAAGGGAGAGGTGGTGATGACGGATGTGGGGGTGAGGGTTAGAGAAGGGGAACCTCTGGCACCCACATCTGGCCCTGGTGGGGGTGGACCTGTAAAAGGTGGTGTTGACGTGGAAAGTGCCAGACACCACCCGAGGCCAACTGCAGGTGGAGGCGGATGTCCAGAAGGCTACGTCATTAGGATCACAGTGAACAACGTGGTGGAAGATCCTGCCTTCATACCTGCTGTTAGGGAAATCACTGTTTCAGAAGATCCAAAGGATCAGCCCAAGGACGGGATCATCATGGTCTTCACTGCTGTGGATCCCGACACCGGCAAAGCTGCCCACGTCCGGTGAGTGGGGTGGTTATGGGAGGGGTAGGGATGCCTGAGAGGCCCCACAAACTCAAAACTCCAAAGGAGAAATATTGCTGCTCCGAATGAGCTAAATGCTGAATGTTTTTGCTCTTAAATAGAGTTGTTTGGATGCGAGAGCAGGGTCGTGCATGTTTAGATGTAAGCAGGACCAAAGCAACAGTATTTAAAGCTAAACAAGACACATTAGGTGAAACTGCAGGGGCTTGTGTCTTTATTTGATAAAGAATTATTCACCTGCTTTCTCATCCTTCAAGGCAGATCAACAGCATTTCAAAGCATCAAAGTTGAGCGCTAACACACATTTCTGCTTCAGCTGTCACATTCCTGTCACTGTTGGGCCTTAGGTACGCCAAAGCCTTCGACCCAGGCAACTGGTTCACCGTCGACAAACACACGGCTGAAATCAAACTCAACAAGAAGCCCGACAGAGAGTCGGCCTTGGTGGTGAACGGACGCTACGTCGCTAAGATTGTGGCCATCTCTAACGGTGCGACAACGCTCGCTCCTCAAAGCTCATCTTTGCTGGAGTCTTTCCTCTTGCCTGCAGTATTTACGAAAAGTGAAGTTATAATTATCTGATTTATCACCTGTCACCTCTGACAGAACAGCTCCAAACAGTTTGTACGAGTGGCTACATCTGCGAGGAGGTGTTTACTCCTTACCTTTCTGTAAAAACAAACAAGCCGCTAATATTCCCATTTTCTGTTTCTATGGCAAACACCTCCTTCATTTGGCTTTTGGAAAAATTATTGTGAAGGCTCTGCAGGCCGGATTAAATAGTTCATCGGGCCCTATGTGGCCCCTGGGCCTCAGTTTGCCTACCTCCGATGAAACTTCTAGCAGGATGGTTCTTTTTTTAAAGCCTTCATTGCGTTCGTATTCCTTACACCCACACGGTGAATCCTGAGGGTCTGACCCTGTCATCTGCAGAGCGTCCCTCAGCAACGGCCACAGGAACCATCATCATCAGGGTGGCAGACGCCAATGACCACTGCCCCACCCTGACCAGCACCCACAGCAGCCTGTGTGCCGACCGCAAGACGGTTTACATCACTGCTCTGGATGAAGACGCCAGCCCCAACGCCGCTCCCTTCACCTTTACCGTCATCCCAGAGGGCTCTCAAGGCAGCTGGCACGTAGAAGTCATCAACGGTGAAACAACATAAGCTAACACACCGAATGAATCCTGTGTTACAATCATTTATCGACAGTACTTGTCCTCCAGTCGGATGTTTGACAGGACCAAACTAGCGCTGTGCTTGTGCCAGTTCTGCTAACGGCTCTGACGTGTGTTATGCAGAGACGACGGCGGCGCTCCACTCTCAGAAGAACCTTTGGCCTGGCATTTACAAGCTGCAGGTGATGCTAGCCGACGCTCAGGGTCGCTCCTGCCCAGCTCACGAGGAGTACACCCTCCACGTTTGCACATGCACGAGCTGGGAGATGTGTCACGCAGACAGAAGAGCGACTTCATCATTGAAGCTGTCGGCTGCGGCCATCGGCCTGCTGCTCCTGCCCGCAGGCTTGCTGTTGCGTGAGATATTCACACATCACTACACCAAAACATCACCGTGTAATAATCAGAGTGAATCTTTACCATCAAGTCTGAACTTAACATGATCCCAGGAGGAAATGAGTTTTTCTGGTACACACGCGCAAAGAAAGCTGTCCCGAGAGACCATCTTCTCAGCGGTCGCTGGAGCGCTGATGCTAGGGTGGTGCTGACGGAGGCGTTTGTCTGCAGTCGTCCCTCTGCTGCTGCTCTTCTGCCAGTGTGGAGGCGCAAACACCATCTTCCCTGACCAGTTCACCGATCTGCCCTTCCAGGCCACAGAACACCTGATGGCATACCACACCGAAGGCAAAGGCACAGACTGGGTGTGTGTGTGTGTGTGTGTGTGTGTGTGTGTGTAGGGAAGTGCTGCCACTCTAAATAAAAATCGATCAGTATCACGTTATTATGTGTTACATCTATTGTATATTTTCACATCATTTTGTGATTTTTGATTGTGGGAACATAAAACATGTGAAAACGTGATAAGTAGGTTTACAATATAACAAACTACAACAATAAACATAACGCGTAATAACGGTTTACTGATCCTTTTTTTATACGCATCTATACTTTTAAATGAGTAAATGATGTAAAACTCATCAATCTCAGATATTAAAAATGGGAGGCGTAAAAGTCCACCGATGATCATCAAAACAGTCCTAATAATCTTGTCTTCCTACATGGGTAGATGTGTGGAGGATGTGGCCTTTGGCGCCACGGTCTCATCCCATCTAACGGAAAAGTCTTGTTTTTGCAGGAAGTCCCTCTCAAGAGCATTCCAGTCATGTGGGAATCCAAGATGGGAACAGCAGCAAAACGTCAGCAGAGTCCTAACGCAAAAGTAATCAAAACCGATAAGGTGTCAACCTTCTACAAGGAGTCGGCGGAATCCAGATCTTGGAAAACCTGGGAGATGTCCAACAGTGGGTTCAGGAGTCATTCCCACAGAGCTGGAGCCGGGAGGACACCTCTGTTTGAGCACATAGCCTTGCCCGAGGCTTTCCTCAAAAGTTACTACGCACAGGTACAGTATTACCACACACACACACACCCACACCCACACACACTGCTGACCCCAGCATGTGCCCTCTGGTGCAGAGAGCTGCTGAGGCCGCGCCCGTGAAGGAGGGGCTGCTGGACTTCACCTTCGAGGGCCAGGGCTCCTCGGCAGGCTCGCTCAGCTGCTGCAGCCTCCGGGACCCCCAGGATGACCTGGGGTTCCTTGACGACCTTAGCACCAAGTTCAAAACGCTGGCAGAGGTCTGTTCTCCAGCCCAAACCCCAGCAGCAGCAGCAGCGACACCTACACCAGCCAGAGCCGCCCTGACACGCCACGTAGCGGACGCTGCTAGCACCCGTGGGCATGTGGACCACGCGGTTCAGCCCCGTCGTGGGAGCGCTGGCAGAGCAGAGACGCTGGTTTCGTCGTCCGCCGCCTCCAGAGCGTCTGTCAGTGGCATCAGCACCTCCCCTGCCTGGGTGGACCTTCCCGGCACTGAGGCCGTCACCGTGGGCCAGTCGTCCAACCTCAGCCAAGCAGCTGCTCTGCTTCCTGGGCCGCAGACCATGCTACTGCAGCAGCAGCCGGTTTACTGCGGCAGAACCATACTCCAGCCTGTGCAGTATGTGGTCCAGCCCCAAGTTCAGAAGGTGGTTCTGTTGGCAGACCAGGCCTGCAGGGATAATTACCCCGGCCTCTTTGTAGTCCAAGGCTCCAAAAACCCTCCTCCACCTTCTCTTCCTCCTTTACAAGGCTGTACATCTGGGATCATAGTCCAAGCGAGCAAGCCCAGCAAAAACTTCCAGGGCCGTGCGAGTCCCACCAGCCCTGCTGGGGGGCTAAACCCTAACCCTAACCCTGTGAGCCCAGGTGTGGCCCCCACCTTCGTCTCTCTCCAAGGCTGGAAGGCTGTGGTGCCAGATCCAGAGGGTAAACCTAGCTCTGCTAGTCCAGATGTAGCAGACAGGGGTCCGCTATCGTCTCAGGGCTCTTTGCATAGGAGCGCTAAGCTAGCCAAGAAGGCTGCTGCTCCGCAGGGCCGCTAACTAGCAGCCTGGGCAGGGTTCTCCGGCCGAAGAGGAACGCTTGCGTAAATCTGCTTCACAAAAAGGAATCAGGACCCTAACCCTAACCCTAAGAGCGGAAGGGCCAGGACAAGAACCCACAGTCGGTCTTTCTACCAACCAAGAGAAGAAAGAGCTGCGCTGGACCTGATTTCAGACGACTGGCAACACGCGGTGGGACATTTTCTAACTGCAAAACTTGGGAAAGAGTAGATGGATCTGCACCTCCACCAGCACCAACCAGCAGAAAATCACAAATCTAAAAATGCGAACGTTGATGTATCTTTGATCTTTTTGCTCTGCGTCTTCTGTAATTGTCTCTTAAACAAAGAAGAATAAAAGAAGCTAAGAACCAGAAGGTGCTGATGTCAGCCGAGAGGTCTCAGGCCTCCTCAGAGCTCTGAACGTCTGGCCTCTTCGTGGGTGAAAGCGTTGCAGCCTTTAAACTCTAATAATTAAAATGAAGGTTAATGTAAGTCAGGCTACATTGCTTTGTTGATGGACAAACGTCACAGCGTTTCCATCCCCTACATGGCTGGAGTCTCGGAAAAATTCAGAAGGATCCTCCAAAAGCACAACATTCCAGTGCAATTCAAACCCTCCAACACCCTCAGGCAGAAACTGGTCCACCCCAAAGACAAGACACCAAGACATCAACAAAGCAATGTTGTTTATGCTGGACAGTGCCAGCAGGAATGCAGGGAACTGTATATTGGGGAAACAAAACAGCCACTCCACAAACGGATGGCCCAACACAGACGGGCCACCACGTCAGGGCAAGACTCAGCCGTCCACCTACATCTCAAAGAAAGTGGACATTCCTTTGAGGACAACCAAGTGCGGGTGCTGGCAAGAGAAGACCGCTGGTTTGAAAGAGGGGTCAAAGAAGCCATCCATGTTAAGATGGAAAAACCATCTTTGAACAGAGGTGGTGGTCTCAGACACCATCTTTCACCCACTTACAATGCTGTCCTCCATTCTTTTCACAAACAGAAACCAAAACATACCCACAGTTTCACCAGGGCAGGTGTTACATCACCAGGTGACCCAGCAGTCAAAGGAAAAACCAGCCAAACCGAAACTAGGTCAACGACTCTGCCAACGACCCCGGAGACATCCATTCAGACCACTGGCATACTAACGTAAAGACTCCCAGTTGACATTAGCATGCCAATGGTCCAAAAGGGCTATATCTGCTAGCTCTGCACCTAACCTGATCAGAACTGATGAAGTCTTTGGATAGAAGGAGAAACGTTTTCCAAATGAAAATTGAAAAGTCCAGATGAACACAAAATCTTTTCTCGGATAACTATGACCTGGATGACTGAGAACCTACACAGACAAGTTCTTGGTAACCACTTCAGCAAACCTTGCTAGTTTTTTTTTCTTGTCCTCACTGGTTTAACGGTATGAACACGTTCTGCTCCTCTTGCAAACAGGAACCTGGTGTTTTTCAAGCAGCTATACAGACAGTTCGTGGGGGGGGGGCCAAGGAGAAGGGCCCCTGAGCAGCACTGGGGGCTTGGGTCCTGCTCACAATGACCTGCACTTCCTGTTCTAGCTGTAACGCGGCTGTGGTTGACACCACCGATCGGCTCAGTCTGCTCTCATCTTAACGGAAGCGTGTGTGTGTGTGTGTGTGTGTGTGTGTGTGTGTGTGTGTGTGTGTGTGTGTGACTCACCACCAGTGTTGGCGCTAATGCCAGCGGTTGGCTGTTCTGCTAAAGCTAGCTGGCTACAGCAGCTGGGAAACCCACGGATAATCGTTACAGGGTTTCTGCTTCCCTGTCACAGCATGTGGCCCCCAGGATGATTCCTTTAGCCCAGCGTCAGGGGCCTCTCAACACTGTCGCATGTAGGTTCTCATCATTTCTCAAGGAAATGTTTCTTCTTTCCTCAGTTTGTCTCCTTAATGTCGTAAAGGACCACCTGATCTGCACCCCTTTTATCTTTGGTGAAATCCAGTTTTATATTCAGAAAAAATGTAAACAGTTTTTGAAAGTAATGATGTGTAGAGATGGTTTTTGTTTGCGGACGCACATTTTGGCTGATATATCATATTCATACTGTTATTTCATTTGGTGTTCTAGATTTCCCAGCGTGTCAGGCAACGCTTCTGTCGGGCTTTCAGTATGTCGCCACACATTCTTAAATAAAGGCACATTCTTCCTTTAATTTTTGGCCTGATTTCATGTCAGATTTCACAAGTACTGCATGTCAGCTGACTCAGTGTGTAACCCCAGCAGCACCCTAACCAGCAGCACCCTAACCAGCAGCACCCCTAACCAGCAGCACCCTAACCAGCAGCACCCTAACCCAAATACAAATAACCAAATGCAGCGTTGGCAGTGAACGCTCCAGCTTCCTTCTGTGGATTAAAAATGTTTAGTTGGATCAGGATTTAAACTAATGTGTCTTTAGGATAAACCGTCATTTCTGAGTCTTTTCTGGGATTCAGGGCTCGTATGTTGCTCTGCTGCCCCCTGCTGTTTATGTCTCGTAAACGGTGCATTGAGAGTAAATATGAATTATTTTGTTTCAGTCATATATTCGTCAAAAAAAAAAACAAAAAAAAACCCCCCAGAAATTTCGCCTGTTATGTAAACTTGAGTGAAGAATGTAAATGTGGGTTTCTTTACTTTTTGCTGCCACTGACCCTGATCTCAGTAAAACATCTGGATCCACTTCTATCCTGTTACCTGTTCTGACTGGATCTTGGCCGGTTCCACAGACAGATATGGACACGGTGGAGGAAGAGAGCTGTTCCTCGCTTTGATTTGCAGTCTGCGGATGGGTTAGGCCCACAAACCGGTTCATGAATTCTCCTTTGGCCATTAAAAGCCTGCAGACACTCCTGACCTCCGAGGCTGTTTGGTGACGATCGGGAGTTGGTGGACAGGATGGATCTACCACCCAGGCCGGGTTACTCATTCTCCAGGCCCCGAGGTCAGCGGTGACGGAGGGGTGCTGTAGGAGGGGAGGGACAGCCCGCTGGTACATGAACCATCAGGCCGGCCGCCGCTGCTGCGCTCATCATGCTTCCGCTGCTGCTGTCGCTGCTCCTGGTCTCGGCGGCGCTGCCCTCCCACGCCGCCCCCGTCCTCAAGGTCAGTGTCTGCTAGAGGCTCAGTCCAGCCTCGGCGTCGTTGTTTGGAGCTCTGAAAGGACTCTAGATGATTTAGGTCTCTTCAGATTTGGATCCTGGCTTGTGAGAGAGACCTTCTGGCCTGCTGGTCAGAGGTCCACACGTGTACTTTCATGAGCAAACTGCACAGACGACTGCACCCTGAGGACGCTAAACTGGCGTTTTCCTGAGGATTTCGATAAAAAAAAGCAACAATACAAGTCTGAACAGGCCAAAGGAAATATTTTGAGTTCAGATTTTAGTAATTCAGGCTGAATCCTGTTAAGCTGCACTGTCTCGCTCATCGGCTTGTACAGTACTTAAGTGTGTAAATTCTACTCGGAATCATTCTAGGAATCATTCTAAGGAAACGCTCTTTCAATCATCTTTTGCTGGCGTCGTCTGCATGATGACAGATGAAATAGTGATATCTAGAAAGAATTCCAGCCCCCACCCTGGTTGTGAAAAGGAGACCTTATATGCTCCTATTGATTTGTCAGCACAGATGGGTTCAGTGACCTGCCATTGACCTTTCCAATTCCATACACCCGGAGCAGCAGTGAGATGAGTCCGGTGTTTAGAGTTTAGAGTAGTCTATCACAGTCTATCACACTCTACACTGAGATTTAGTCCAGGAGTGAGACATCCCTCAGCGTTCCGCATCACTGGACGCCACACACAATAAAACGGATTCCACAAATTATTTACAGATCTTTGTTAGGATGCAACTGATTTTAGACGGAAACCAATTAATATGAACAAAGAGTTGTTTAACAAATGCCGCTCTATCGCAGCTGGTGTGTTACTGTCACTCAGTGTGTGTCTTGTGGTCTTCTGGATCAGGGTCACGGGGGCTCGGACACAAAGTGCCCCCTGACCGTCAAAATCCTGGACGCTGTGAAGGGGACCGCGGCCGGGCCGATGGCACTCGCCTTGTATAAAAAGACAGCTGACGGGGGATGGACACAAATTGCAAATGGGTATGGGCTCAAGCGTCCGGCTTTCGCCGCTGAAAGCGTGTAAACGCTGCAGACCCTGCTGCTCTTCGCCACAGAATGACTGACGCCACCGGGGAGATCCACGAGCTGGTCCCAGAGGAGGCCTTCCCCCCAGGGCTCTACCGGCTGGACTTCGACACCAAGGCCTACTGGATGAACGAGGGAAATACCCCCTTTCATGAAGTGACCAACGTGAGTGTGATCGGGCGTCACGTCGCAGGTTAAACCCGATTTCAAACCAACTTTTAGAGATGAGCTGCTGCCAACGAGCGGCTGTGACCCTGACGCTGGAACCTTCCTGGTTCCTGTTCATTAAGGACCTAAACCCTGGCTCATCCCACCTTCTCTGTCTTCAGGTTGTGTTTGAAGCTCACGCTGGAGGCCACCGCCACTACACGCTGGCCATGCTGCTGAGCCCGTACTCCTTCACCACCACGGCTCTGGTCTCCGACGTTCCCCACTGACCCGCCCGTGCACGCCCCCGTGCACGCCCACCCACGCACTCACCTCCAGAAGGCCCCAGGCAGACGCAGCCGTTCCCTCGCTCTGCTGCGTCTGACAGGCTGACCGACTGCATCAGGGCGGCAAAGAAACAAGAGGCACACGTCCGCTCTGACCTCCAGAGTACGGCAACGACACTTTTATTTGAAATTTGATGATTTAAAAATCAAAATAAAAACGTTTAAAAACGACAGCTGATTTTCAGACTGAATATTTCAGCAGTTTGACAACAGATGAGATGAAGTTAAAAGGAATTCTAGACGTTCCAGGCTTCTGGGATGACTGACCCTCGGTCACAGTGTAGCTGCGCACACACACGCACGCACACACACACACACACACACACGCACACCAGCCAGCTTCCAGATACACCTGCTCTCTCTGGGGGGGTAATCTGCTCCTGGCATGCTCCACCACTGATTCCATTCAGTTCGTCAGCCGGAGCAGGAAAATAAATTCTCCCACGCTTCTCTGGTCACCACTCTTTTTTCCAATAGCCGACCCCGTAAATACTCTATTCTGTACAAATACTCTGTGCTGGAGGAACATGCGGTTGTCTTCTATGTAGTCCTAAATACAATAAACCTTGTGAAAGTGCACATGAGCGTGCGCAGCTTCCCAGCTGGTTAGACTGCGCAGTGTGTGTGTGTGTGTGTGTGTGTGTGTGGCTCTGGGAAGGCTGCAGACAGGCCTGCTGCTCGTGAGTGTGCGCGTGAGCGTGGAGGGGGGCTGGGGCTAAGCTACATGCTGGTTCTCAGGTCCTGGATCAGCGCGGGACTCTCCTGTGGAAGGGAACATGAAGACGGGTCCCAGGAACCACTGATCTGAGTTCAGCCGACAGGTGAGAGGAGCAGCCAGAGGAGCAGCCAGAGGAGCAGCCAGAGGAGCAGCCAGGCCCCGGGTGGTCAACGGCAGCACAGCAGGGAGTCTATGTGAATATTCACAGTCAGGAGTCCCAACACGTCACACTACCATCAGCTCATTTATTGACATTACACAACCCCAACAGCTTTCAGGCCTGAATGACCAAGATTTTAGCACGAGCCAGAGATTCGGAGGCCTTCACCTTGCCTTTAAACTGAGGTTACTCAACTGTCCACATCCACCCCAACTGCAATGTAACAGGTTCAGTGGCACACACATATGCAAGTTTGGTATGTTCCTCAAATGTTTTATTGCTTCTTCAACTTAAACAATTTCACAATAACCCCACGTGAAAAGAAAAAGGCAAAAGCTAAGAACAGGCTGAGCTGATCCTGAGCTGAACAGCTGCAGACGTGCCGTGAAAAAAGCTGGAATAACAGAGCCAAACGTGCCGGCATCATAGGCAGTTGGAGCACTAGGGTGGAGTTAGCCTGGGTCACATGGCTGCAACCACTAAGGCAGAGCTAGCAGAGTAAGACTTTAAATTTAGTGGAGAGAGAGAGAGAGAGAGAGAGAGAGAGAGAGAGAGGGAGAGAGAGAGAGAGACAGAGAGAGAGAGAGGGGGAGAGAGAGAGAGAGAGAGGGAGGGAGAGAGAGAGAGAGAGAGAGGGAGAGAGAGGGAGAGAGAAGAGAGAGAGAGAGAGAGAGAGAGAGAGGGAGAGCAGGAGGAGATAACATTACTGTTTAAAATAACAGTGGGTTCTTCTTCTTTGGTTATCTATTGTTGTTACTATTGTCTGGGGCCAAACTATTAAACGCCAATTCAGGACTGGGGCGTTACCAGTGAGGCAGCAGGGGTCGATGATGACCACTGGTACCAGTTTTACTGTCAAACACGAACCTCCCGGCTGGTCTCAGCAGCTCTGTCAGCAGGACTCGGACCTCTGGCCTCAGCCTGCAGAGCATCTGAGCTTCTGGGGACCGGCTCCGCCTGCAGCACACCGGGTCGTGTGCTCATGCACTGGGAGGACTGGGAGGACTGGGAGGACAGCCAGTCTGCTCGGAACTTTGCACTGAAAATAGTCAGACAGTGCAGCCCAACTGGGATTGAAGGTACCCCTGGCTGGATTATCACGGACCAAGCAACACTTGTGGATTCTCAAACATTTGAAATGATTTGAAATGAACATGAAAGTGACAAACGATTGGCAGTAAAAGAACAACGTGAACCAGTTGAAATGATTAAAAAAACCTGCTAGCAACAAAATAGAAATGGAGAACTCAAGGCACAGTTAAATACTGCAGACGGTAAACGGTGTTGAAATGGTGAACATGTCAAACAAAACGGGGACTTAGATGGTGAGGAGGGTCCCCAGGTGGAGCGTGGGGATGGTGGCCCCGGGCCCCTGGAGCAGGGTTCTGCTGGGAGCCCAGCAAGCAGGGACCCAGCCCCAGTGGAGCTCCACGCAGCCTAGCACAGAATCCCGTCGAGCCGCTAACCAGAGGGCTTGGGTAGCTCTACGGCCTGGTTGCCTAGATACCAAAGATGACCTTGCTAACGGTCGACTCAAAGAGGACTTTTGCATTTCCACAACACTGAAGCAACGTTTCGTTGGCGGGGACGGGGCGGGAGGACACACCCCGGCTCATCCGATCTTTTCATTCCTACTAATTAAGGCAATGACGCTCCATTAAACACAGTAGTGGGGGGGGGGGATTCGCCCCTCCGCCCACCCAAACGGGTCAGCTCCACCCGGGAAGCTACGTCAGCTAGCTCACTACACCTGAAACACACCGCCTTGAAGCAAAGACCCCCCAGACTCAAAGCACCAGGTCCACTTTGGATCAGATGGTTCTTGGGTTCTATCATCTGCCCGTTTCGAAGAAAAGGTCCTTTTGGTGTCAGGTGACCCCTGGACGCTAACGGAGGCGAGCAGCAAACACTCGCGCGTGAGCAGAAGAACCGAAAAGCTGGAAAACATCACATAACGGGATGAGGCTCCACGGAGGTCTAGGAGCAGCTCAGCTGTGGCCCCCAGAGGAGCTGGAGCGGGACGTGCACCCAGCCCCGACCGGGAGGAACCAACTTTCAGGACTACAGAGCAAACCACAAGCTGAAAGGCTTGGACCGGACAGGAAAAGGGTTCTGGTGTCGTTAAAACAACAACAACGAAAGGCCAGAGGTCAAAGTCAACATTTCAGAACACACACTCAACAAGTAAAATAAAAAAACAACAATCATCCAACACCTGGAATAATACTGAAGCAAATGAATCGGCGAATGTCATCAAAAATAAACTTTAGGTTCCCGTGCGTCCCTCACCGCAGGCGCCATTCAAGAACAGCAGCGGCTACAGCTGCGGTGCTGCTAACGTTCTCTCATTTTGGCCCTTCAGGCGACCCCACTTCAGGAATATCATCTCTCTCACTCACACACACACACACACACTCACACACACACACACACAGCGTGGTATAATACAATAGAGCTTTCTTCTGTGGTCCAGTGATAAATCATCTGAACAGAAATGAGACAAACAGAAAGTGACGAGCGCCTGAAGCTGCACGTGATGGAGCAGCGCCGCCCTTCACACAGTGCACCTCAAAGAGAACACAATGAAAGCACATAAAAAGTAAAAATATACACATCTCAGTGAAATAATTTAGGCTCCAAAAGAATAAAAATAAATTAAGGCATGCAAAAGACACAAATCTTGAGATCTGAACGCTTCTTTGTGTTTTAAAGCCAAACAGATGCTATCATTAGAACAACTTCCTGTTAGGAAGAAACCGCTATCTGTTCTTAAATCCTCAGAGCAAAGGTAGCTGCCAAAATAAAATTCAAACCCACTGGAATATCAGGGAAACCCACCAGCGTGTTTGAAGGCCCAGTATTTACATCTGTGTTGGAGGCCGTAGGTACGCGCTTGTTCATGCAGGTTCAGCAGCAACGCAGCAGACGGGGAGCCAACACTGGACGCCGAGAGGAGCGCGGCCCAACAGGGACCAGGCGACAGCAAAAGAACAGATGTACACCAGTCAAGCCGCCCTGGGGCCTCTGAAATGATATGTTGGAACCAGACGACAGCACAGTCAGACCGAGGTGGCGCCTGGTGGCTCCAGCGCTGACCGGGACACATCTGAAGTGAAGCAGTGCAGAGCCGGGGCCGGGGCGGGGCCGGGGCCAGGGCGGGGCCAGGCCGGGGCCAGGCCGGGGCAGCTGTGGTTGTGCCACAGTAAGGCTTTCCAGTAAAAATCAGTTGGGACGCTGCCCCCCCACCCCAACCCCCCAGCCCAGAAGAACTCGTGTCAACTTGTATCAAAGCCGGCAAAGTAAAGAAATGACATGCAGCAACTCGCTTGGAGACACGCACGCACGCACACACACACACACCCACACAGACGCACGCACACACACACACACGCGCGCGCACACACACACGCACGCACGCACACACAGACCATTAATTTTAAAAGATGCTGCCTCTTAACCTTTTCTATTTCTCCGTTTTTTAAGACTTCTTTGCGGCTTTACATGGTGCACCTCACTGTGCCCCCCCACCCCTCCCCCCAGCCTGGGCCCCCTCCTCTCCTCCGCTGCGGCACAGGTCTGCCGCCTCTGATTGGCTGAAAGCGAGCAGGCCGGGGGAGGGGGCGAGCGGGGTGAAGTGGGCTAAGCGGGGGCTGCGTGTCTACCGGGGTTCAGGACCGGGGGGACCGTCAGTAGTCCTCGATGGGGGCCAGTTCAGGGTGCAGGTCCACGCTGATGTTCTTGTAGAGGCTGCTGAGGGAAACAGCGGGGCTGTAGCGGAGGTTGTTGAGGCCGTCCAGGTGCTGCCGCTCTTTGGAGTACCTCAGCAGTTTATACCTGGTCAGGTGACAGGGTCGACACGTTAGCACGGCTGACCTTCAGGATCACCGTTAAAGGTGGGGGCGTGGCTCTGCCACGGCTGCCCCTGCTCTCTGCCATTCACCCTCATTCCTGAACCGGCTTTTCATGCTAACTAAGTGGGAATGTTGAACGTGCGGATGGAATCTTACCTCCCGAGGAACTGCACCTCCCCTCTGTGGTGGTGAGGGATGGACTTGTACTTGCCAATCTCTCCTTCTGGTCGCGTGACGTTCAGACCAGCGTAGTGAACCCTGGCAACAGCAACCGTCAGTGTTAGAACAAGCGCGCTCGGGAAAACAAGCGCGCCAACCAGCCTCCAACAAGTCAGAACTTTCAGAATAAAAGTCTGATCAAAGCCCCGCGAGAACCTGCAGCCAAGCCCAAACTGCAGCTTCCTCCAGATCCCGAGGAGCAGCCTTCAGGAGGAGGTGTGAGCGGGCTCACCTGTTCCACAGGTCGTCATCTTCCCCCCCCCAGCCCCAGAAGGCGTTGGGAAAGCCATTAATCTTGCGGAACTGCTCCACAGTGAGTCCGCTCACGCCCCCGAAGAACTCGTTGTATGGAAGACTGGAAGCACCAAAGAAAGGGAGAAGCAAACGATTCAGCTCTGATGGATAACAACACAAAGGCTCGACACCCAGCCGGCCTGCTCACATGTACATATATTTGTCCAGCTTGGCAGCGAAATGGCGAGGCATCTGCCCGCAGCCGTAGTAGTTGCGGTCGTTTTCCGGGATGTGGTCCACATCGTGGAAGATCAGGCAGTCCCACTTCAAGTCCTTCATGGCCTCCAAGAAGCCCACGTTGAACAGCATGGCTCTGTTGAAGGGCTGGCTCCCGCTCTAGACGACGCAGTCGGACAGTGAGCGGGACGCCGCTGCTTTGCAAGGGTAAACGCGAGTGTTGCCGCCGCTCCGTTTGCTACCTGCTCGATGACGTAGAAGGCAAACTGCAACCTCTGCCGCTGCAGCATGGGGATGAGGTGTTGGAAGAGGATGGGGAGGTGCTCGTGCCGGTTTCTGAAGGGGATCAGGATGGCCACCTGCGGCACAGAGCAGCGTTACGAGGCGGCCCGGCGGCTGCCCGAGGGCTCGGGGCAGCAGCTTACCTTCCAGTGGGGTACGCAGTCCTTTGGTTTCCAGTGTCCTCCAAACTCAATCCCATAGAATTTACTGAACCTGAGTTCTGTCTCCTCCATGGGAATCTCAGTCATGTTCACATCTATAAGGCCCTCTGGGGACCACAAACACACACACACACGTTTCAGGAGAACAAAAACAGATGCACGGCTTCATTTATGTTCCAGCCCTTTCGTATTTTTATACAATGAGCCCAACAGTGGGAACAGTAATGTTGGTTCTGATACGTACTCATAGAAGGTAACCGCTGCGGGCAGGGCAGGTTCTGGGCGTAGGTGAAGTTCTCCGGGAGGTACGTGGTCGGCTGCACCAGGAACTCGCTGGAGTTGCTCCCGTCAGGATAGTCTGCAGCAGACAGGCGGTTAGTGGAACCGGGGGGGTCCGACCGAGGGTTGTACTTCTTCATTTAGGGCTTCCTTAGTTCATGGTTTCATTACAAAGAGGAACATATACAGTTCTCTGGAGGAGTTTCAAGCATGTCACACGAAACACGACGATTGCTTCCCCAAGTTCAGGAATCCTCCCAACACACACTCTAGACGACGTTGTGAGCCTGGGAGAACACACAGCTAAACTAGCCGAGACCCGAGCGGGTGCCACAGAGGTGGTGGGTGCTCCACTGACCTGTCCCGTTCAGCGTGCTGTTCTTGTTGGTGTACAATCGGATCATCTGACCAATGGTCCTCACGTTGTCCCTCAGCATGATGCCCTGAGCTTGCACCATGAAGAAGTACGTGTTGGCTGTTGGGACAGAGAAGAGGAGACGTTTAACCATCAGGGACTTTCCGATTCACACTCACGCGGCGTGAAAAAGCAGACGCTCTCAATAAACCAAACAAATCAAAGGCCCTTTCAAAGTGAGGGAGCTGATGTTGAGCAGATTTCTGTGCTGCTCGTGCTTCCGCCGGGATGTGGTTGCAGACAAGCTGCGTTGGAGCTGTCGTGGAGCCAAGGTGGGACGTTCCAGACGAGGGTGCCGTCCCCGTAACGGCCACACCCATTTTAAGGGCAGAGCTTGGTTCATTCCCACAGCTGACATTTGCTCCTGGTTATTCAGCGCTGCTGAGCCTAAGCTGGCTCTGACCGGTCCACCTCTATCCTCCACTCAGAACAACAAAAGGAGCAATTATCTTTTGGAAAAAAGAACTTTGACAATTTCATCTGGAGAAGAAAAATGGAACAATCACTCAATCCTACTACGTTACATCCCCTCCTAAACCCTCCAAACACTCCAGAAGAACGCCTTCTGAGACCTCATTCACTGACTTTTTGTTCCTGATTTACCTTTTCTTTAACCTCCTTCTCTATATGACCTTTGCTAAAACAATGACGGATGTGTGTTAAACGGATCTGTCACCTGGCTTGGCAAACCGTTTTTATTGCTTCATGTGGAAATCTCTTTTCCTGACCAAACATTCTCCGCTCTGCTATTTCACATCCTTCCACCTTTTGTAAAAAAGAACCTGCACAACCACCAGCTCCACTCAGTGTCAAAAGTAATCAGTCGGGAGCAAAAGTAGGCTGACCGTCAGCCGCAAAATCATCTAAATTGATGTGAAAACCATGAAAAGTTGCAAGGATTCATATTATTTAGTCTCTCGGAGCATCTACCTCTGTTGCAACGCTAACAACCACGTACTCTGGCACCCAGCTGTGCAAACGCCAGACAAATGTGTCACTGCAGACGTGAAGAGCGAGGCATGAAATGACTCCACGTGAGTCTGACAATTTGTTGCCTGGCTGTTGCTGACTGATGCTTGACCGCCTTGGTCTGCAGTGTCCCGGTGCATCTCCAGCCGGACCAGGAGACAGCAGAAGGCATGCTGGGACGCAGAGAGCTGTCTGCAGCAGCGCTGCCAACATCGGAGCCCTGAGAAATGTGTCCCAGAATCTGGAGGTAGGTGTGACGTATTCACCTTGGAGAAGCATCAACCTGTACTGAACTCTGGCAGAAATCCTGGCCAGAAAACAGCCTTAATAGTCTGACCCTAAATGCTGGTCAGAGCGCCTACATTCCAGATGCATCATGTTTGAAAGCAAAACAAGTCACTGTTAGGTGTCAACAATGCAATTCTGTTTAAATTAGACACTTAAAATACGTCTAATGACACACTGTTGCTGTGGTAATGCACAAGGATGCAAAAAATGAATGATTAGTATTTAGAAATGTCCACGCAAAATAACAGCTGGCACACTTTAGTAGTAGTAACAGTAGTTAGTGCATGCAGTTTGGTGAAGATCGTTAGGAGCTGAAGGTGTTTGTGTGCAGTCAGCTGAGGGGATCAGGCGCCTGCAGTGGACCTTTAAGAGCTAGCCCGTTAGCATCCGGCTTATTAGCATTCGCTGATAAGCCACTACGCTGAGCCACAGAAGATAAAACACGCAAAATCGCATTAAGTGCTGCCTCGCAAGCGGTTTGGAGTAGAACACTGGTAACTGACCTATTCCAGGTGCCACGTAAATGAAGTAGAGACAGGTGGTGGACATGGAAAAGAAGAATATGAAGGCCAGAAATGATCGGTTAGACATTCGCGGCAGTCGCCTCCAGTTGACCATTTTGGCTTAGGCCCGCGTCGCTCCCGCTGATACGAATCCCATAAAACTTCGCCCTTTCGATGTTTAAAAAGTCCTTGAATGGACGCACAATAGTCTCGGTGTTGCGGTCATGGGGGAAAAGCGGCGCCGTCCGAGGCCCAGAGGTGCGGCGCGGAAAGGCTGGAGCTAGCGGGGCTAGCGGGGCTAGCCGGCCTGCTTTCCCCTGCCGAGAAATTTCCAGATGGAAAAAGCAGGCCCGCAGCGGGGGTATCAGGCGGCTGGTGTCCGCATGGAGAGCCGCTGCCTGGGCATACTGGGCAACACCTCAGCGACGGAACACCTTAGGAACACACATGGCGACCGGCCACACTGCTGAAGTCGCCAGCGGAGCGGAGCGGATCGCTAGCAGCGCTCGGTGGCGGAAGGCGGCGGACAGACTCCCCGACGCGGGCTACTCCCTGCCGGCGCGGTGGCTCCAAAACGCTCGGTTGGCTACTGCAGAGGGCGGCCAGAGTCCAGTCATGCCACCGGAGGTCCGTCGGCGGGCGAAACAGGCAGGCTGGGGATGGTGTTTAAGACACGAAGGCGGCGGGACGCGTTACGGTTCTTTCCCTTTCATTTTCTGCTGGCACTGCAGAGAACGATTCCGGCGGATGCAACCGCCGCTCCCCACCCCCGCGTCGCCATGGTAACCCCAGTCAGCGGCGCGGCGGAGGCTCTACCTGTAGCCCCCTGCTCTGCCCTGCACAGGCCCGTTTGGTGGCGCATTGGAAGAGGCGGAGGCAGACGCAGAGCCGGGACCCGGCGGAGGGCTCCCCGTCTCCGGGGAGACCGGCCCGGGCTTCCCCACCGACAGCGGCGGCCGCAGGCGTCCAGGCTGTCGGCAGCAGCTCGGTGCGACAGGGACCGGGGATGCAGGGGCCAACGGCAGTCCCGAGGATAACACCGCGTCCATGATGAAACGCCATTAGTGGAGGAAAAACGAGGCGAGAGCAGATCCAAAGGGCCTGTAATTAGCTGCTGCTCCAAATCTGCCTAAACTCATTTCATGATTTGTTGAACTGCAACTTGACATCACTTAATCGTGATTCTGACAAGAAAGCAAGTCCAAAACCAGCAGAGTATGTTCTCAGTTCAGGTAAATCAAGAAACTGCTGGGAAAAAAATCCTACCTGGCAGAGACATCGGGTATGGGGCGGAAATAAAACTGGATTTATAAATCTAGATATTGAGCAACAGTCAGTAACAGTTTAAAAGGAATTTGGTGCAACAATAGTTTGGTCTTGAATAATGCATACAATGAGACCACTAAAGATCGTTCTGTCCAAACCGGATTTTGTGGAGCAGAAAATCGAAGCCTCGCTCCGTCTACAGGGTGGAGCTCAGGCCTCTACGGGGGAAACTGAGCTCCGGTCATCATCTGGAGGATCTGACCCTGGGATCTGGATCTGGAGGACGTGAGCATCAGCAACCCTGATTCCTGGAGCACTGCTTTCCTGGGGGTGGGGCGATAGTTGCAGAGGACTGGGGTCATTTGGCTGAAACGGCGTTTGGTGGTCTAGAAGAACCCATGCTCCCCCACGGAACCGCTCCATCTCCAGCATGTCTGTACGTCCCCATCCAGCAGCCTTTCATCAACCCCACTGATCTCAGGGCAACAAACAGCTTACAAAAGTTTATTCTGTATAATATTTGTGTGAAAAAAAGTGTAAGAAAATTCAGCAGAGTGCAGAAAAATCCCATCTTGCCGTACTGAAGTGCATTTGCGAGCAAGCACAGCTCATCCTCTCCTCACCGCGCCCGCTCCCGTCGGCTGGACCCCGCGCCCACGCCCGCTCTCCGGGGCCGGCGTGCTTCAGTGCTGCGAGCTCTGCTGCATGATGACTGAACACAGACTCAGCATCTGGAGGTACTCATCAGCCCCATCGGACAGACACTTGCTCACAACCTGAAGCCAACAACAGAGCACAGCTTGGATCGTTCCTTCGGGAATCAGACTCTTCCTCTAGAACTCTAAAATGCAAGGTGGCCTTTCTCAGCATTAGGTTGCCATCGTTCCTGGAGTTCCTACACACAGCAGGTACTCACCGCCATCTTCTCTGTGATGGCCGACTTCTGCTTGTCCCCAAGGTCTTTCTCGATGATGGACTCGTGGAGCTGGCTCAGGATCTGGGTGGCAGCGTATCCTTCATCCACCAGGTTCTGTCAAAGGTGAACAGGCGATACAACCTCAGGTGACGGCGCGTTCGCGCCTAAACCAGTCGTGATTTGAAGCGGAAACTAAAGCCAAAACAACACACACCCTCACTTCAACCTCGAGCTTCTCAAAGGTTCCTCGGAAGCAGATATGGAGCAAGCTGTCAATCATCTTGTGGGGAACAACCTGTCAGAGAGCAGAGCAGGACAGTGACTGGACGATAAGAAGGGTCGGCTCTGCGTTTGACCCATGGCCTTTGATTTACCCCAGCGATTTCTGTGATGGTGCGCTCCGAGATCTCCTTGTCCACGCTAAGTCGAGCAGCGCTCTGGAGAAAGGTGATGGCTTTCCGAAGGTCGCCCTCAGACACCCTCACCAGCGCGGATACACTCTGCACCGACCAAGGAACCACCAAAACTCAGTTCGTTCAACACAAACCTGCCATTTACAGCTGTAAGGCAGAGCAGTTCTGCTGCTACGATCGTCCTTAACGATGAGCAAACCGCACAAGGAGACCACGTTTGGACTGGACCTCCACGCTCGTCTGTCTGACACAGGGCAAAGGAACGGGCATTCATCACGGTCGGGTTCGCTTCCCTTACCTCCCCGCTGTACTTGAGGTTCTCCTTCTCACAGATGGCCAGCAGACGCTCCTCTTGGACCTGATTGTCCAGCGGTTTGAAGCGAAACTTGGAACATCTGGAGGTCAGAGGCTCAATAATCCTGAAGAGACGGAGAGGACAAGTGACGTCACCTGCACCCCGCAAGAGGACAGGTGTCTGGTCCGGTGAAGAGGTTTACCTGCTAATGTAATTACAGATGAGGCAGAAGCGGGTGGTGCGGGACTCCTTCTCCATCGTCCGCCTGAGAGCAGCCTGAGCGGGCGGCGTCATGGAGTCGGCCTCATCCAGGATGATGATCTTAAACGGAGGACACGGTTTCCCACTGCAAAGGTGGCCAACTGTCACTCATCCACCCTCAGCAGATACGATCTGCATGCTTGTTTTGTCGTTTTAATAAAGACGTGCTAGTCCGTGTTTTTCCACCTACGAGTCCCACGGGGGTCGAATCAGCCGACAAACGCGTCACAAATAGGAAAAATAAATTGCACTGGGGTAAATTTATTATTACAAAATCCCGGACCAACAACAGACCCCCACCTCCCCCGCCGTCTGTGCCTGGCTTAGCCCCCCACCAGTGCAATAATAGACTCTGGAACTATATAAGTGTATTGCTGTGGTGCCGATGGCTAACATGCAGTTTTGAGAGTAAAGCCTCCATTGTGTTTCTTCTAGAGCAACTCCCAGCAACCCCGGGCTTCTTTTCGGGTCGACTTACTCAGGGCGAGTCCCAGCCACCGTGAGCTGAGCAAAGGTTTTCACCTTCTCTCTGATGACCTGAATTCCTCGCTCATCAGAGGCGTTGAGCTCCAGCACTCTCTGTCTGTACAGCACCGGACTGAAACACAAAAGAGACATCAGAGAGAACCAATGAAGCTGTGTGTGTGAGGAAAAAGCCAAATCACCGTGCATGCAGCAAGCAGCAACCTCTTCACATTTATTAGGATCCGCTGCAGTGATCAACACTGATCACTAAGAGCAACACCAGGTCTCTCACCCATAAAGCTCTCTGGCAGCAGCTAAGATGGTGGAGGTCTTTCCTGTTCCAGGAGGGCCATAGAAGAGCAGGTTGGGGAGCTATGATGAAGACATATATTTAAGACAAAGCAGGCAACACCTTCCAGGCAGAGGTGGCTTTAAAACCGGTCCCATAAACCAAGACTGGTGGCACATTTTAACATCGTCTCGACTGGTCAAATTCTATTTTTACAGCTAGAGTAGCAATTAACAGATCAACACTATCACATTAAAACTGTATCAAACCCTTTTCTTTATTCTGAAATCGTGCAATCCAAGCGTGCAGTTGGAGTGGAATTCCAGGCCAACTTACGTCTGCGCCCTCCAGAGATTTTTTCAGAACGGCAACCACCTCCTCCTGAAAGGCCACCTCATCCACACACTTTGGCCTGCTTCAAAACCAAGAACAGTTCAAAACCGTGAGTACAACACAAACTGTGTTTTACAGCCTTACTTTTGCTAGCATTTCACTCACTTTGTACCAGTTTTAATGAAATATTACCACCATACAGAGCAATTGTAATGACCAATTTTCCTTGTTATTCCAACAAAATGACATTAGGAAGATGGAACAGAAAACGAGCAACGGCGTGTTTCTTTTTGGCTGTCACTTACTACTTTTCCACCCAAGGCACAGCCTTGGCCTTCTTCTCCGAGCTGGACCCGGCTCCTGCCTTTTCTTTTTGTAGTTTGGTTGTCTGAACAGTCGCTCCTTTCAAAAATGCCTGCATGACTTGTCTTTGTGTTCTGCAGATAGCAGTAAAATCCAGAGTCAACCCAAGAAAAATGTTTTCTTAACCTGAAATTTGGGATTGTGTATACTTTTGATCAACAGTCAGAAAGGTCACACTAGTAAGAAGTTCCTATGTATTTCCAAAATGGCCACAAGAAACTGACACTACTGTAGAAGGTCAAACGTCATATTTTGGTTTGTAAAGTGGCAAAAGGCAGAGTAAATATAAAGATATGGCTAAGATACGCTGACATGCTAACACGAGTTCGGATTGGTTTCTGCAGACTTACGCTTCATACTTACTTTTTGTCACTCAAGAATGAAACTAGGACTTAACGGCCGCCAGCAGAAGATCCGATGAGCTGTAAAGAACAATAACTGACTTGCAGCTGGGACAGAGAAGAGCCTGCACATCAGTGAAAAGACTCTTGTTGTTGTTCAACCTGGCGAATCGCTCCTTCCCGCGCGAGCGCAGACCGAGAACTTCCGCTGACGACACATCCGTCCAGTCAGACGCGAGGAAGCCTTCTTCTTCTTCTCCTTCCTCTCCGTCTTAGGTTTTTCTTCTTTGTGGCTTTTCTTGGCAGTTGACAAGCAACAGGTTGGTGCATTGCCGCCACCAACTGGTGTGGGCTGTGAATCGAATATTAACTCAAAAAGGTATCTATATCGTGCTCAGAGGTTCTTTTTCTTTTAAGTACTGAAACCATATTTGAAATCCCTTCCTTTCTGTTTTTGTGTTAATGATTTAGCTTAAGTTGAACTTAAGTGTTTTCAAGTTTCCTGACCAAATTCCTCGTTTCGTCTCAAATTTTTGACTTACTCGTTCTTTGCACTGCTCCACCAGAATCCAACAAAAGATGTTTGAATTCCAAAGGTGAGGTTAACATTAGTTTTCCTTATTTTTTTCTTGATAAAGTCACCTCTTTGATACGTTACCATTTGGAAATGATGTCCAGTAGGCCCGGGAGTGTATGCTAAAACCAACGCCAATGTCGCTGCTGTCTGCCTGTGTGTATAACAGGCCAATTTTTGCTAATTTCTTTAATTTATAAACGATAAAGTGACTATACCAGGGAGTCCGTTTTGATTTAAAACTGTAACTTCTCCAAATGTTAAATGTATTTGTAATAGAATTGCGATATAATCATCCAAAGTAATCACTGTTGCACATTTAGGACCACAATAAACAGAAGTCCCCGGGACATTTTGTCCTTTAGGTCCGTGATGTCTCCTGATTGTCCTCACCCAGTTATCAGGCCTACTTTTACCACTGGGAAGCTGAAATGGGAGGATTTCTTCTTGCTGTTGGAGCATCCAGGGACCCTTCACCAGGCTTGTGACAAAGGAAGAAAAAGAGCAACTGTGTTTTATCTCCATGGTAATGTTAACTTTAATATAAAATGGTAGCAAAGTTCAAAACACAGATGACTTTAGCAAGACAATCTGATTTGTAAATGATTATCTTCACCATACCTTTTGAAATGGAACCCTTTTTTATCTGGAGAGTCTTGGAGGTCCATGTGACTTCAGGTCCTGGCAAATAATGGTCACTGAACCTGACTGTGATGATGGTGGTCCTCTAAAGTCAGGTCAGTCTCTGCTGGGGCGGGCTTACAGCTCTGAGCCAGCAGGCAATGGACAGTGATGGACACACACACACACACACACACACACACACACACACACACACACACACACACAACCCCCCAACAAAACCGTTGGATCAGACTAGAGAAAAGATGCAGGACAAAGATGAGTGGAAAACTCCACCCACTGTTGCAGAACCTCAGTTTCTCCTGTA
>CAAE01014628.1:97683-118228 GCA_000180735.1 Tetraodon nigroviridis | reverse complement strand
CTTGATGATCTGTCCTCTGACTGATGGGATGACCCTTAGTCCATCTTATCTATTGCCATGTCTTCGCACTGCTGCTTGATGTCCAACATTGCCTTTCTCATTGTGTTGGGGGTGAGAGAAAACGACCCCTGGATGAGAAAACTACAGACAACGGCAGCTGTGTGGCCTGAAGTCCACATGGAATTCATATTAAAGTTGTCAGGATCTGATGATCCATTTATGAGGTGTTGTTCCAGCTGCTGCCACAGGTGAATTGGGTTTAAAGACACCTTAGGATGGTGATGGCTGATGCGCCCACACATGGGTAACCCTTATTCTTCTTTTGGTTCCTAAAGGTTTGTGTTCTGGGTCCAGAATGTGAATGAGAGGAAAGAGAGTGACAGAAGAGACAGATTCTGAAAACAATCTGACTGAAGGAGAACCATTAAATGTCTGGCGTCTGTGAAGGTTCTCAGTCATCCAGGTCATTGTTATCCTGGAGTAGACTTTGTGTTCATCTGGACTTGTTTAGGGTTTCCTGAAAAACGTTTCTCCTTCTATCCAAAAGGCTTCATCAGTTCTAACCTGACTGGAAGCAGAGCTTGAAAATATAGCCCTTATGGACCAAAGATGTATGATAGATGGATGTATGGATGAATAGGTGGATAAATAGATGCACAGGTGGATGGATGGATGATGGGGGGATGGATGAATGAATAAACATAACACTCTGTTAAAAACAGCTGTATATTGTGTTTTCTTCTGTGATCAATAAAAGTAAAAGGTCCCCGGTAGAGCAGATGTTTCCAGCATATTTGACTGCATCCTCTTGCATTTTTTACAGAATTGATGAATTCTGTATATTGTGACATCTATAATTGTGATTTATATATTAATTCATTGTAATAAAATGTATTTACAGTAGCGGGTTTTTGTCCATTATTGCCGGTCGGCAGAGGTTAGAGCCTTACTTCCACATCTGGAACACGTATTTAGATCAGCCACTAGCCAGTGTCCTAATTCCGGTCTGCCAGACGTGCCCGTCTGGTTCCCGTCCCTGGAGCTGAGGTAAAGCTGGACATACCTGTCCCACAGGTGTTTTTGGGACTGACGAAAGGTCGGTCCTGTCTTCTCTGACCGACTGATCACATTTCAAAGCAGTTCTCCTCTTCCATTCCTCTAAAAAGGCCAAAATGGGGCTGCGACAAATGTATTGTTATTGTTATTATTATTGTTACTGTTATTGTTATTATTATTATTATTATTATTATTATTATTATTATTATTATTATTATTATTATTATTATTATTATTATTATTGCTTCCGTCCTCTAATGACCTTTCCCCTGCAGAATTATAATTTTATGTTTTTACAGCGACTGTAATATAATATCTAATACACTGGAATTTGCAGATTATGTTTATTTGGGGTTTTATTGCCTTAAGATTTAAATGTTCTAATATGTTTTTGTTGGATAAAAGTAGCTTTACCATGAAGAGAACTTCCAGGTGAGAATCTCCGTCGTTATTTTTTCTTTTCCGACAGCACCCAAATGCCTCAGACAGCCAGTCAATCGCGGCGCTCCATGATTTGAACGAGCGGACCAATCAGAACCCTCCTTGGGCGGAAGTTGTTGCTTTCTTTTCCGGTAACTATCCAATCAGCTCGCGAGCCTGTGATTTTCCATACTTTTTGAATTGGATGTATTAGTTAGACACCGTTTCTGGATTACGATGAATTTAGGAATCTGTCAAAAAAGTGAAGCGACTACTTTTCTTTTGACTTGATTTGATTCTTAAACAACAACATGCATTGATGTGAACCTGAGAAAGTTCGACGTCCTCGGAGGAATACTCTACATATAGGGGATTCGTAGCGATTCACCTTTGTTGACGAACTAGCTCGGTAGTTTGCTAAATTAGCTAATACTGGCAGCGTATTTGATTCGACTGGTTCAACTTTACCTCCGGAAACTCACATTCTCTCATTTTCTCTCCGTTCTGGGGTTTTGAAGCAGCCGGTAAGACTGAAAGATATCATACTCACACATAAGAGAACCTTTATTTCGGTTTAGCATGGCATGTTCATGGCAACAACATGAAGTGCGCTGCTAGCCCGCAGCTCACCGGCACAAGATTCTTTTTAAATATAATCCTTTTAATTGTTTTAGAGGGTCTACTGCTCCTCTGCTCAGCAGGACGGCCTGCTGCCTCCTGGAGCTCCATGGCTGACAGCAGCATACTGACTTTGGGGACAGCCCGCAGTTTGTTGGTGGACTCGTCCTCCTGCGAAAGCACCAGGGACCATGTCTTCCTGGGGGTGACGTGTGAAGATGGCGATGGTAAGCCTGTGTTGTCTTTAACTTTATCACCTGCGTGAGCATTTCAAACACTTGGTGCTGGTTTTACATGGAAATAATGAACAATCTTTGATCAGGATCAAATGGAATTTTCTTTGTAAATCATATCATGTATGACAGCAGAAAGAGGAAAAGATAATGGAGGAGAATACTCCTTAGTCTTTGAAACACAAACAGGTTTTAGGGTTAGTGCATCTTTGAGACGACCTCTTCATCATCATTGGTTAATTTGTGTGTGTGTGTGTGTGTGTGTGTGTGTGTGTGTGTGTGTGTGTGTGTGTGTGTGTGTGTGTACGCCTGGAACGTTCTGTTGCTCACCTCTCTGCTCTCTCACAGAAACGCTGCCCAAAGTGGAGACACGAGTCGTTTTGGTGGGAGAGGCGGGGAGAAACGCAGCGCTGCTAAAAGCCCTACAGGTATTTCTGTTTTCTCGGAGTCCTTCAGGTGCACCTTCACCTCCGTTCTGAAAGGATAACCTGTTAGCGAGGACAGACGCCCTTATTCTCCTGTGGACTCTGGGCGAACATGTGTGGCTGCTACCCACCCGCAGAAGAACGCTGGAAGGCCGTTCCCGTTCTCCTCTTCCTCGTTGCCACCCGACCCTCTCGCTCCGTCCCCTCTTTTCAAATGTTGGCGTTTGACATTGGCTTCATGCTGGTTGGTTTTTCCAGGCCGTCAAAGCCATGGAGGTACCGGTGGTAAAGATAAGGCAAGGCAACGCAGGCGGGGAGGAAAAAATGATGATAAAATCTATAGTCACTATGGTACGGTTCTGTGTCTGTGTCTGTCTGACACCAATGGGGACGTGGGGACGTGCTGCATGGGTCCTAATTCACACTCACTCGGGCGCTGCGGCTCGCAGCCGCTGCTGCCGGCGCTCTCTAACACAGATTCACACTCAAACCCTGATTCAAGTTTCTCTGCTGGGCGGTAATTCCAGTCGGCCGTTGAAAGCGTATTTTTGTTTGACTGCAGCTTTTCATCAGCTGCTTCATTATCATCGCTGGTGCTGATGAGCTGAGTGCACCAGAGGGGGACGCATCAACCAAACGCTCCAAAGAAACATTGCTTTTGGTTTGTTTTTTTTTGAGTGTGAACTCGTGTTAAAGGGAAACGGTGGTTTAACACACTTCAGTGTGGGGGTTGCTTGTACGACCTGGAGGGAACCTCTAGCCTGGTTTTGTCCACAGTTTGCTCATCTGTACGTCACAATCTGCCTCATTCTTCACGCTTAAAGTCAACTCGATTCAGCTCGAGTGTTTCTCCGTTTTTAGGTCTGATTGGCGACATGCACGTTCCTAATTTTAGACCTTTCAAATGGGACTATGCTAGCGATGCTATGTGTGACCAAATTCACAAATGGTGGCAACAGCAAAACAATCTAATGTTTATTCTTTGTTTATTTTAAATTAAGTTTATTCAAGTTGAACAGCGTCATGACTGTCGGTCACTGTGACACACAGCATAAGGTCAAAGGGCATTCCGACGCTCAGGCCGGCTTTGGCCCTGGTTCCAACGGACCTGTGGAGGCTGGAGAGGTGGCCCACTCAGATGCCCACTCAGACGGCCAATCAGACGCCCACTGGGTCCAGAGCAGACTCGATCACAGGCCCAGACTGTGGCCTTGCTATTTTGGACAGAGCCATGTTAGTGTTTCCTTTCAGCCGTTTGTGAATTGTGTGTTTTTAACCATGTTCTAAGCTTGCACCTCCCAGTCCTAACCCAAACCAGTAAGGCCTCCCTGCTGGGGTGTTTCTGTAGCCCCTAAAGGCAGAAACCGATGAAGCTCATTAGCTCGCTGCGGCAGAAAGTGCAGGTTTTTCAGGACCGCCCTGCCGTCCAGTAGATCATTCCAGATTCCCCTTGTGTTCCCTTCCCAAACACAAACAGCTGTTTTTAGGCTGAGATAAAGCCAGGAATCTGTGTGGAGACCTCCAAACTTTACCACACCCTCTGATGCGGTTGTTAGCTTGTTTAGCATTAGTACTTAAAATGAGCTTATTCCTTTCAATCTGGAACACAAAGATAAAATAAAATGAGTTCTTATGCCCCATTGTTGTCACCTACTTCCACCCTTTAGATTAGAATCACAAAGGTAAAATGTAATTAACTTTATGTTTTTTTTTATGACCCAAACTTCCAGAATGTCAGTGCCGTTTTAACTTTGAACTTCACCTGCAAACTGCTGCCTTTTCTAACCTTGTTTGTCTTAACTGTCCTTTAAAATCGACTGAGGAAGAAATAACCCAAGCTCACCCAGCGTGTTTGGTACCCACCCGTGTGTGATTACGGTCTGGCGAACGATGACCCGGACGTGTGTGAGGACCAGCTGCTTCTGCCCGGCGTCCAGTTGAACTGTGAATCTCCTCCGTAGGACATCAACACGCCCTGCTTGACCACAGACGCCGTCGAGCAGTTCGCAGATGCCGACAACACCGACTTTGAGACGGTGTTCGTCCTCACAGACTTCGACTCGCCCCAGTACCACCACCTGTACAAGCGAGACAACCGGATTATGGGGCCGCCTGTTGTGCTGCAGTGTGCTATGAAGGAGGAAGTGAGTGATCTCACACAAACACACACACACCAAAAAATACTACACACATCAGTCTTTTCCATCGCAGTGAAAATGTATTAAAACTCATAAAAATGAACTCTAAACATGAAATGATTAAGGATGTTATTATTATTTGCAAGCCCGTTTGTAGCTCTACGTAGCCTATTTAGCTTCTAAGCTAACAAAGTAAATACTGTCTTCAAGAGTGATGCCACCTTGAGTGTGGTTACTTTGTCGTTTTTTCCTATCTCCCGCAGCCTCTCCTCTTCTCCTGCCGTCCCCTTTACTCCACCACAATGTTCAATTTGTCGCTGTGCTTCACCGGCTTTCGAGACAAAGAGGAGATTGTAAGTTTTCCCCCGATGTGGCGTTAAAGTCTGTCCTTCGTTGCTGCAGAGCGTAAACGCAAACGCTTCATCGTGGCCGTCAGACTGGAGTGGTTTTGTGCTTTAGAAGCGTGGATGTGCGGGGCCAGGGCCGGGGCAATAAACAGGCAGGCATTCCAGCAAAAGAGTTATTCAGATTTAGTCACTATAATTACAGGCTCTGGTTTTCCTTCGTGTTAACTTCTTGCACTTTTAGAAAAAAATGAGCTTTTTGATCATTTTACTCAGCGCTTTTTTTACGCGTTTTACATTTTTCCACATTTCAATAAAACGACTGAGTGGAAGCTCATTTAAAGAATATGTTCTAATTTAAATACACCTGCTGAATTTAGCCAGTTATTAACATGTAAATTTAAAAAAACCTCTGCTGTGAGGTATTCATCTTCTCCAGACTGGACAACCATGGATTGGAGAGGGTTTATCTCCCAAGTTTGACAGATTCCATCATGATCTGATGTTTTGTTTTCTTTTTTTTCCACTTAGAAGCTTTAGGCGCGGTGACTGGCCTTGCTTAGCTCCAACCGCGCAGACAGCTCTGGTGACTGTAGGGAACTCCCAGGAAAGCTCATCAAAGCTTATGACAGCGAGTCGGGTTGATGGAGGACTCTGGAGGGGCAGCTGGGGGGCAGCCTTGTCCTGAAGCCCCTCCTGCACCGCCCTGCCTGTGTGCCGGGGGTTGTTGCCTGGTTGAAGGTGAACCTCGAGGGGTGCGTAGAGGTCAGGGGTGCGTAGAGGTCAGGGGTGCGTAGAGGTCAGGGGTGCGTAGAGGGTTAGGGGTGTGTAGAGGTCAGGGGTGCGTAGAGGTCAGGGGTGCGTAGAGGTCAGGGGTGCGTAGAGGTCAGGGGTGCGTAGAGGTCAGGGGTGTGTAGAGGTCAGGGGTGCGTAGAGGTCAGGGGTGCGTAGAGGTTAGGGGTGCGTAGAGGTCAGGGGTGCGTAGAGGTCAGGGGTGCGTAGAGGTCAGGGGTGCGTAGAGGTTAGGGGTGTGTAGAGGTCAGGAGTGCGTAGAGGTCAGGGGTGCGTAAAGGTCAGGGGTGCGTAGAGGTCAGGGGTGCGTAGAGGTCAGGGGTGCGTAGAGGTTAGGGGTGCGTAGAGGTTAGGGGTGCGTAGAGGTCAGGGGTGCGTAGAGGTCAGGGGTGCGTAGAGGTCAGGGGTGTGTGGAGCTTGCTGGACCATCAGCCAGCAGCTTTGGAACCTCCTCAGCGTTTGTGTGTGTGCTGAAGCTCGTGGCTCCTCTGCTTTTCCCACCTTCTTCTGGCCCTACGTCTCAGTGACTTCTGACAGCAGCTCGGGCGGGGCTGAGGCTCTCAGAGGGGAACATCAGGAACATCTGCTTCATTCCTACTGCCAGACTTTGATGGAGTGATTCATTCGGAGCATATGGACCATAGCAACTTTATTTAGGCTCTGAATGAAAAGCAGTTTCATTTCTCCAAACTCCTGACAGATTTCTGCATGTCTGCCGAGGTGATATTTCCATTTTTGCCCCCTTTGGTTTGTGCTCAGACTCATCGGAAGCTGCCACGCCTTTTCTTCTGTGTTCTTCTCTCTTGGTCTCACCGTTTTCTGTGAAAAACAAGCAGCCCTTCACCAGAGGAGGAACACACAGAGCAGCAGAATCTTCACTCTACCTGTGATTTGTTGTATTTTTAGAGGCACATTTAAAGCTGGGTGATTATCAAGTGAAAGATGGAGCCGCTTGTCTTCAGTTGCTACTGGAAAAGTCGGTTGCAGTATTGTTTATCCCAGTTAGCTCTCCTGCAGACACGCGCACAGTCAGACCTGTGCGCAGCGCTGCAGTCGTTGAAATGTCCTCAGACAGTGTTTCTCCCCTGGCTCTGGTGCTCTTTGTCTTATATTGGTTCACATCGGTTTTTTTTGGAGGTAAATCCCTTCCTGTGTTTGATGATGAAGGCTCACTGGTGTGCACACGCACGTATGTCCTGAGAAACCTGGATGCGGCTGAGGCACGCTGTCTTTGTGAACCTTCATCGAACGGTTGGATGCTTCGATGCTGCGTTAGCAACGTGGCAGAGAGGAAATACAGTCATACCGGGAAACCAGCAGCTCTACCAGTGACAACTGTCAGGCTGACATGTGCCTTCCTTCCTGTATCTGCTTGATCAGGGCTGGGCAGTGACTTAGCCTGCAGGGCCACATCTGGCCCTTATATTAGCTCACCGGGCCCTATGCGGCCCCCGGGCCTCAGTTTGCTCACAACTGCGCTAGATGAATGTGTCTGTTATCCTGTTACGTCACCTAACAAGCAGCAACACAGACCATCACTATCCCAAATGATCTATTTACTAGTATTTCTAGTAATGATTACGCGAGTGTGTGGTGATCATGTATTTATTTGACAGGGTGGTGTGTTTAAAGATGCTTTCACCATGTATTTACCTCTGCAGGTCTCCCTTTAGAAGTCTAAATTGCACTTTGGATTTGGAATGTCTTGTATATTTTTTTCTTTGTAGAATTTCCAAACTTGGTTTTCCCTTTTGTGCTTTTAGAAGAGCCTGGTGAATCTAGTTCATCACATGGGCGGAACCATCAGAAAGGATTTCAGCACCAAGGTCACTCATCTCATCGCCCACTCAACGCATGGAGAGAAGTACAGGGTCAGCGGGTCTTCCTTTGCCTTTCTGCCTCATCCCCGGAGCCGCTGGAGGGCTGTTGAAACCAACAAACGTGGCTCCAGCGCCCTGAAACGTTACTGCAGACTTTCATTGACTCAACATCTTTGAAGTCGCTTTATTTCCGTCCTCCATATATCATCGCTTCATTTGGCCTCTGCGCTCATCTTAAAGAGAGGCGGGTGGCCGCTATGTTTAGCATCACATGGATAATGGAGAACATTAGTGCCGGTCGTGACACGAAGCAGGCGGCGCTGCTTCCCGGGCCAAAGTGAAATCACGTAGAAGAGGGAGCGTTTGGGCTGTGGATCCGTTTGGCTTTATCTCTGCAGCTACTCTTTGGTCTTTGATTGACAGGACATTTTTCTGACTGAGACAGGGATGAAAACATTGATTGACCTCAGAAATATACCACATATTCGTCACGGTTGGACTTTTCCCTCTTTGCTGTTCTAATTTTCTCTTTCCGTCCCAGCTGGCAGTGTGCATGGGGACCCCCATTCTCACCCCATCCTGGATTCACAAAGCCTGGGATAAAAGAGAGGACATGTAAGCGAGAAGTCCTGAAACAAAGCATGTGCTATCGCCATGGTTACGCATGTATATTCTGAAAGTATCTTTCAGTAAAAACTTAAGTAACTCAATGAAAAAGTTGTTAGAACATTTGAAACTTAAAGTCCACCTGGAATTCTATTCCTGCATCGCTGTTATTGGTTTTAGACTTTTCTCTCTGAAAATGTAACATACTGGTCAAATGTGTTTCATGATTTATGAATTACTACCACACAGTCGCTAAGCGGCACAAACAAACTTTGTTGATTGAAACTCACTGAGTCCCTGGAAGCACCACGTTCTAGAGGCAGCCCGGGATCAGGAGTCCACCAGGCTGCCTGTGCTGAGGTGTGACCGCTTTCTTCCTCTGCTTCAGTCACTTCCACGCGGATAAGGAGGACTTCCGGTCAGAGTTCAAGGTGCCTCCTTTCCAGGACTGTGTCCTCAGCTTTTTGGGTTTCTCGGACGAAGAAAAGGTCAACATGGAAGAGAGGACTCTAAAACACGGTGAGTGTTTGCCATTGGAATGTCTTTTCCATGTTTCAGAAGCTTCTTTCAGCCATGAAACTGCCTGTGTGCCGATCTGTTTGTGAAGGCTCTGCTCTTTGGTTGCAACCCTGTTTTCAGCGCATCTCAACGACCTTGTCGTGAATTTGCTCTAGTGCTAACTCATTTTGTCCGGCCTGTTCTGTATGCTAGGTGGCAGTTATCTCGAGGTCGGGGATGAAAGATGTACACACATGGTGGTGGAAGAAAATTCGGTCAAGGAGCTCCCGTCCTTCCCCAGCAGAAAGCTCTTTACTGTCAAGCAGGAGGTAGGTCTGAGGCTCTCAAACGGCTCCGCCACGTTTCTGTGACAGCAGCAGTTTGTGGCCGGACGGCCACACGTTCGTCTTCTCTATGTCACAGGTGCAGTTTGTTCTTTGTGTTATTAAAAACCTTTTAACCTTCCACTTCCAATTGTATCATTTCAACTGTAATAGAAGGGTCGTTACCCTTTAACGACCACAGCAATTTCTCTCCACTGCACATTCACATGCCTTTTTTATTTCTCTCCCAGGGCTTGTCAGTGATTGTTTTTGCTTGTTTAAACAGTGGTTCTGGGGAAGCATTCAGATGGACGCCCGTGCTGGAGAGTCAATGTATCTCTATGAAAAGGTGACTTTAATGCTCTCTGTCTTACTGCTACCGGTACTGTATTTTCCAGAATATAGGTCCAAGGGAAATGAGTTTTACAAAATCTGAGACCAAGAACAGACATTTCATCTAGAAGAGCAAGTTATAGGAACAATAGAATAGAAAACATCAGCGAACACAGTAGCAATGATTCAGACAGCTATAGCACGAAGAACACACCCACAAGTTTACCAAGCGAATCACCAAAACCTATTGAATTCTTCATCCTTGGCTTCTTTTTTTTTTTTTTTTAATTTTTGGCTGCCAATTTCACTACTTGTAGCTTGTAAACTATAGAATGTGCTTTTCTTTTTGGGGGCATTTTTGTTTAGATATCTTTCGAGGTTACCGATAATAAAGACTGCCCTCGCACGGTTGTCCATGTCAAAGTAACAAATGTGAAATTACCTTTCATATTTAAATAATTTCACATCGTAAGTCGCAGGGTGTCTTATAGTCTGGAAAGTACAGTAGTTCTCATTGTACCACTTTGAATCTCGACTGAACCAGAAACACTGAGGAGCTTTACAAAGTTAAAGAATTTCTTGCTTATCAGATGTGTCGCTGCTTTTGTGGCCTTGAATTTGGGGAAAATGTAACTTTGGATGCACCTCCCTGATGCTGCCAAACCGTCCTCCTTTCCTCCCCAGAACGACAGCCCAGCTATGAAGAAAGCCGTGTCCCTGCTGTCTCTCAGCACACCGAACAGCAACCGCAAACGCCGGCGTCTGAAGGACACGCTGGCTCAGCTCACCAAGGAGACGGAGATCTCACCCTTCCCGCCCCCCCGCAAACGGCCGTCAGCAGAGCACAACTTATCCGTGATCTCCCTGCTGGACATTTCCAACACGCCCGACACGTGCAAGGCCCTGGCAGGTACAACAACGGCTGGTCCAACTCTCACCTTCTCCTGCTGTTGACCCTCATGTGTTACAGAAAGATAAAAGACATCAAAGTCCCTGTCCACAAGGGAAAAGTAACCAGGAATGCATCTTTATTCCAGAAGATAGAGAAATTAAGAGCAGGAGAACGCCAAGGGACAGGAGAGCGTTGACGCTTAGGGGAGACAGGAGAAGGTGCTCCTTGCCAAGCACTAGTTCCTCTTCACGTGCAGTGAAGGGGCCCCAGCCAGGAACTTCTGCAGGTCAGGTCAACAAGAGCGTTGCGTCCCTTCAAGGCTAATGTATAAAAGAAAAGCCTTTCAGCGGCAAAAACCCATATGCTTAGTACCACTGGGATGAAGAACCGGCACAAAGATGCTGAAAGGCCCCTGTTACATGGCAAAGTCCCCTGCCCTCCCTTTTAAACCTGGACTGTGTGTGTGTATCAGTGTAATCAGTCCTCCTTTAGTTGGCCTCTCATCCTGGTAAATGCAGGCTGGTGCGGCTCATTCAGTGGTGCAGTTTATCCAGATGAATCCGGGTTTCTCTGAGTGCAGCTTATTACCTCCTGACAGCCTCTTCAGTCCGGCCATGTGATCAGTTGGTCTAGAAATGGCGCCACAGATACTTGATTAAAAACGTGCGGGAAGGGGAGGCGTGTTGACTGAAGTGCAAGTGAAACAGCCTTTTATGTATAATCTTGAATTGATGGAGCGATTCTGCGGTTTTTGTACACTGTTCGCGTGCGGTATTTTCCTCTCATTCCTCCTTGTTTTTTTGTCTCTCCTCCTGTAGAGACTTCTAGACCCTCCAAGAACTCGGCAGCGGCTGTGTCGAAGCAGTCGGCCAGATGGCAGGTCTCCAAGGAGCTCTACCAGACTGAGAGCAACTATGTGGGCATTTTAAACACCGTCCTCCAGGTGCGGCTCCCTCCCTCTATCTGCCTCGCATTATCAAACAAATAATTGAGCAACGGCACAGTAAAGTCTGCCACAAGGCTGCCTCTTAGCCTCTTATCACAGAAGGCCCACGGTTACCGCCTTCTCTATCTGCCTTGGAGGTAAAAAGTGCACAGCAGTTTATTTTTGTGCATGTTCATGCACGTTCCTTTGTGCAGGTCTGCTTATGCCTCTTCAGGCTGGAGACTGGCGCTAATAAAAGTGTGAACTGCTCGTCACAGGAGTCACACTGAGCCCTCCGACGAGCTGTTTTGGTCTAGTGATAATGTATTCGCACACATTGGCCACGCCCACTGGAAGCATCTTATTTTGGCTTTGAGAGAAATCATTGCGAAGGCTCTGTGGACCGGATTAAATCGTGTTTTGGGACACGTGGCCCTCGGGCCTCAGTTTGCCCACCTCTAAGCCCCCACATTCAGCCCAGTAAATTGCCATAACTCACCTCAGAAAATCCTGCAACTCTAAGAAAAAGGAATACAATTAGAAAACAATAATTGACCTCCTCATTGTGGTTTAGTGTGGTTACTATGGTTACCACAGTACTGGGCGAATGTGTTTGGAACGTACTGTACGCCTTATCTGAGAGGATTTTTTTTGATTTTGCACAAACTTAAATTACTGCTCTGCTGGCTGGTTTGCTGAGGAGTTTCAGCATCTGTGTTAGTGTTTTGTACCTGTCATGTCTGTCTAAAAAGGTGTGTTTGCATCAGTAAAAAATGCTTACACTGGTAAGGTGATTTTTTTTTTTTTATATTTATTCCCCTGCAAAATATGTTGTTCTTTTTGTCTTTTATGAACTTTGCCATGTCTGTTTCTTTTTGGAAGCTTTTCAAGCTTCCGCTAGAGAAAGAGGGGCAGGTCGGGGGACCCATTCTGGCCCAGGAAGAAATCAAGACCATATTCGGCAGCATCCCTGACATCTACGACGTCCACACCAGAATAAAGGTGCTCAGTGTCCGAGTGCTCTGCTGTTCAGTTTGTAGCCTTTTGAGCAGCTTTCATTGTTGGGTTTCCCTAAAACCAGGGTGACCTGGAGGAGCTCCTGTCAGACTGGTCCGAGGACCGAAGCGTGGGCAACATCATTCTCAAATATGTGAGTTCAAGCTTTGAAATCGGCAACATCACAGCTACTGTGGACAGTCCTCAATGACGTCAGTGGTTTTACCACACGGAAGAAATGTGATTCTTTGAATTTGCCTCCACTCCACACACTCACTCTACTCAGATCAGGCCCTTAGAGTTGAGCTCTTTGAGCAATAAATGATTTGTTTGCAGAGACTCAAAAGTAAATGGACTATTGACGAGTTGTGGGATAGTCAGCTGCTTTTGTCATGATTTGTCATTAGGAAGGGAGAAGGTTAGAGGTCGTGAGTCATTTCAGCCTGTCAATGTGAGGTTGAATCGGTTAACATCGGGCACGGCAGAAAAGACGCAAACCACTGACCCCCTGTCAGGAGAGTTATCGAAATGAATACATTCATTAAGATGTAAAAAGGATTTGCAATCATTTATTGATGCTGTGCAGAGAGAGAGAGACGGAGGGGGCCACACAGATGTGGTTAGAAGGCCTTCATTCATTAACCCTCCTCGCTGCATAAAACCAATTCCAGGAGTGTGAAAAAAAGTGTTTTCCTGTCAGAAATGTACTTCCTGCTGCTTCTGACTTCCTCTGAAATCTTCCCAGTCTAAAGAGTTGGTGAAGGCCTACCCACCTTTTGTCAACTTTTTTGAAATGAGCAAGGAGACCATCATCCGGTGTGAGAGGCAGAAACCTCGCTTCCACGCTTTCCTCAAGGTTTGTTTTCAACCCTTCTGCTGGTTTGCAGCAACCAACAAGCACATTTAAAAGTAAATAAACTCTACATTTTGGGGAGGAGGATGATGATGATGATGAAGTTTGTTTTGTTGGAGGTGTGTTTAAAACCACCTGAAATCTGTCTGACATGCAGAATGAGGAGGTTTAGACTGTTATGTCAGAACTGACAGCTCAGCTTTGAATGTTAAACTAACTTTAATTGTCTTTTTGATCTTAGCGCACTTTCCTTCATACACTTGTCACTTAGTTATACCCATTTGAAGGTAATTTGGGCCCTTAACACATTTAGATCTTTTGTGTTTTTAAGGTGAACAGTTTTCATAGTTTTTCAGAACCGAGAAACATGGAGGAGGAAAAAGAAACACTCATTAACTTAGGGTAACGGAAGAAAGCAGTAAAACTGCTGTTCAAGTTTAAATCTCCAGATACAAGCTGGCTTTTCATGTTGCCATGCAACTTTAGCATCTTTCTCAGGCCCGTTTCTGCCTTCTGACCTGCTGTGGTTGACCTTGCAGATCAACCAGGCCAAGCCAGAGTGTGGCAGGCAGACGCTGGTGGAGCTGCTGATCAGGCCTGTGCAGAGGCTGCCCAGCGTCGCTCTTCTGCTCAATGGTGAAACACACACATCCGCTAGCATGGCTCACAAGTGGCACCGCCCTCCTAACCACCTGTTCAGAAACTTTTTTTTTCTGTCCTTGCAGACATCAAGAAGCACACGGCAGATGAAAACCCGGACAAGATAACGCTGGAGAAAGCCATCGAGTCCCTGAAAGAGGTCATGACGTGAGTGTGGTTGTCTCTCCCAGCGTAATTAACCCGCAAGTCCAGATCCTGCACAGCAAATGTAAAAAGTGCTTGAATTGGAATTGGATGGAAGGCAGGAGGTGCTGATCGTCAGGAGATGAAAGTATCGGTTTAAGCGGGCTGGCGTGCGTCTGCAGCTCTCCATCTCAACAGTGGAGGTTCTGAGGCGGCTGGAGCTCAGCTGGTCGACTCAGCTCCAGATGCACCAGGGCCTCCGTGCACGCGTGGCCCGGAGGATTCCCGCTAAGCAGAAAACCCAATCTTTGTGCTCCTCAGTCACATCAACGAGGACAAGAGGAAGACCGAAGGCCAGAAGCAGATCTTTGACGTGGTTTATGAAGTGGACGGCTGTCCGGTGAGTGGATTCCATAGGTTCAGCGCTGAGGCTGAGGGCTTGAAACAGGCGCTGCTACGTTAGCAGCACCTGTAATAAAGAGCAATGAAACGACACTAATGAACCTCTGAACACAGCACAGACGTGTATTTCAGTGCTCTTGGTTTTTGCCATTGAACGCTGAGCAGCGTCAACCTCAGAATTAGAAAGGCAACTAATATTGCTTAATGATGTGTTGGAGCATAAAATAAACCATTTAACGGCGTCGGCTGATAAAGAAGTAATTAAAATGACAAGTTTTGACGTTGCAAATTGTTAAGAGACTCATTTCTTCTGCAGCTGGTGACTCAGATTGGCGAGTTGTTGATAAATCAACCATAAAAATGGAATGAATAAAGGTGGAACTGAAGTGTTGAGGTTCAGTTTCAGAAGCAGCAGCTTCATTCAGGAGAACTTAAAAAGAAAATGACTATTTTCACACTGGTGCCACCTGCGGCATACACCAACATGCAATCATGAGGGAGTAAACCGCACCAACAAGTTCCCCTGTGCATTCAGAGAGTTAGTGCCATGCTCAAGGGCACTTTGGCAGTGCTCTGAAACCTCCCAGCATCTCTCCTGCTTTCCACTTTTCAGTCCACAACTTGGACAACCTGGACTTGCAGCAGCTCTTCTGCTCCTAAAGACTACGGTGTGTGTGTGTGTGTGTGTGTGTGTGTGTGTGTGTGTGTGTGTGTGTGTGTGTGTCTATGTGTAACATTCACTCTGCCATGTCCCCTCTCGTTTCTGTCTGCAGGCTAATTTGCTGTCCTCTCACCGTAGCCTGGTGTACCGGGTTGAAACCATCGCCCTGGGTGACCAGCCATGTGACCGTGGTGAAAATGTCACCCTCTTTCTCTTCAACGACTGCCTGGAGGTGACAGTTTGACACCTGAACTTCATAAACCAGCGTTTATTATAGCCCTGACTCCACATATGCTAATTTTCTATGGCTCACACACTTTCTACAGTAATTAGGTAGGAAGTGGCACAGCCGTAGGTTGAAAAGATTTGTTGGGGTGGAGCTCGGATCAGGAATCCGTTCAAGCATCTCGGCTTTAGATTTTTAATAACACTGAAGAATTTGAATGACTTGGACCGGCAGATTAGCATCCACGCTGCAGGGAGTGAAACCCGGGTTGTTTGGCAGTATTTATAGCTGCCTGCGCTACGGTATGTGTCTTTGCAGATTGCACGAAAGCGACACAAGGTGATCAATACATTCAAGAGTCCCATGGGACAAACCCGGCCCCCGCCTCCGCTCAAGCACATCGCTCTGATGCCGCTTTCACAAATCCGTCGTGTTCTGGATCTGCAGGACACAGAAGGTAAAAACGTGGTCCGGGGGGCCACATGTGGCCTGATGAAGTATTTAATGTGGCCCGCAGAGCCTTTACAAAAGCAGAGGGGTGTCAGATTGATTGGTTGGAACAAGGTTCAGTCCCCTCGTTACCTAGCATGCCAACATGTCCTTTTAAGAAGGTGGGGCCAGTCTTGTCAGGCTTGGGTTGTGTTGTTGCAGCCTCCCGCTCCACCCTTGCCAACATTTGTTGTGCTGTCTTTTCCAGAGTGTGTGAACGCTTTTGCTTTGGTGGTTCGTCCTCCGACGGAACAGGAGAATCTGCTGTTCAGCTTCCAGCTGACCGGGGAGGAAACGGTTAAAGGTGCCTGGCTGCGGACTCTCTGCCGCCACGTAGCCAACACAATCTGCAGAGCTGATGCCGTAAGTCCACACACACACACACACACACACAATTCTGTGTAAAATGTACAAGACGAGACACAGACAGACATATATACCCAAGCACGCTTTCCCATTAAAGGGAAAGGGAAACTGTGGGAGAGGCGTGCTTTAGCACGGTATGGGTGCAGGCACAAATGCACAAGCACATTTACCCGCCACCAATTACCAACCGATTACCGCAGTCCGAAGGTATGAACCTCACAAAGAGCGCTTTGGGCTCCTGTTTGTGATGGCAGAAGACTGAAAAGCACCAGCAGCCTCCTGCAGTAGTTAACTGACTTTAATGTTTGGATTTCATGCTGCTGCTGATGGAACACTAGTTTCCCCAATTATGGGATAACGTATTCCTGTTCTTATTCCTATTTTCAAATAACCCTCCCCAAAATACTGTCTCTTAAAGAACAGTTACAATAGCCATTCTGAAAAGCAACTGCTGTGTTAATTAGCTGTTGCACACTTCAACAAAACCCTCCTGCCTCGATTGTCCTCCAGTGCCTGTTTTCCAGAAGAAGCTTTGCTTTATAACCGTGTTATTACACTGGTGTGTACCTGGGTGTTAGTGTTAGGTTGGTGGCACCAGCTGTGTCTCTGTGGCTCTGCATCTGCCTTCCTCCTGCGAGCCTTCCAGCCTCCATCCTGAGCTTGGAGCTGGTCGACAGCAGGGACTCGGGCCCCCAGGGGCCTCTGCTGCTGCTTCTGACACGTTGCTTCAGCTCACCTGGCAGCCGCCGAGCACGAGCCCATCGCTCTGTCGCGCTGCCTTCTCTTTGACCTGGAATTCGGTCTGAAAGGACAGACTCCTCCAGCTGAGTGATGGAGATGTCCTCGTTAGCGGCCAGGCCTGGTTGGCTGACAGAGATCTGGGGGATATGACTGCAGCTGAATTTGGTCTTGGAAGTATTCCAAGTAATATTTAGTATAATTCTTCACCAACATCACCTCAATACTTGCATATTTTCCAGCTTTGACAGAAACACTTTAAAAGGAAATACCTCCATTTAATTCATTCATTATTTATTTAAATATCTGATAATGATTACACTGGGTTACAAAAAAAAAGAATGTTTTAATTATTGTCTGCTTTTTTTAACTGCATCAGGACCATTTTCCACTGCTGAATCCAAAAAATGACATCCATTTTTCTCAATGGGGTCAGGTTTTTATTCTACTTTTTAAATTTTTAACAAATCTGACCTTGTGACTAAATTGATTACATTTTTGTGACATTATCATTTGATTTTTGTTAATATTTCCTATCCAAGAAAGGATTTAGGAGAAAGCAATTCTGTCAATAACCAGTCTCCAACAAAGGTTCTTTTCCAACAATCTGGATGCCAATATCTTAGCAGAGGACTTTCACAAGCTGAGATCAGGAAGTTCAGGAAGTTCTCCACAGACAGGTGCTGGAATTTCATCTCAGTGAGCTACAGGGTGACGTCCTGATTCAAAATCAGGATACTTGGAGCTGCTTCGCTTCTTTCTGTTGATCCCAGTCACATCAATAGTGCAGAAGTAGCAGTCAGAGACGTGGTTCCCTCCAGACCACGGCAATCCCAAACTTTAGACAACCCTTCTAGCCTTTTGGTCCACTGATGCAGAATATATATAAAAAAATCAACTAGTCATAGGTTGGCACATGCTAAATCTTCAGAAATTGTTGATTGCAAGAAAAGGGGATTTTGGATTATATGACATGAAAATACTTGTACATGTAAACAAAAACGTTGTTTTGAGCAAAATGTATTTGCATTTGCCTGCCAGGAGGTTTCAGACCAACGATGCTTGAAGGTGCTTCATACGTCTTCTCCACAACACGCACGCAGACGTGTGTGATGGCCTTGCACAACCTTCTGCCCAACATTTGTTATTTAGTTGTTCGAAGCCTTCGCTAGGGTCAGGCTTAGCTTTGTCACACGATACATGACGTGTTTGTTAAACAACTCAGTGAGGGGCTGATGGCTTGTGCATATACAACCATCCTTTTGCTCTCCACAGCGACCGTTTTCGACATATCTGGCACATAAAGTAATTCTGGCCACCGCCACTGTCAGTCCAGAGACGCAGACGTTCAGCTCCTGAGACCAGAGACTCCAGCAGATGTTGTGGTTTCCGCTGAGTCACGTGACTGAATCCCGCCTGCTGATTGGCCTAAACCTTCCTGTTTCAGCTGCGCACCTTCCGTCGGGTTTCTTTTCCCGGCAGTGGAAACGTCCCAGCCGCTTTGCCCCGCCCACCCCTGCTGGACGCAGCTGCGTGTTTGTGCAGGGAAACGGCGCTCTCGGTGAAAACGGCGTGAGCAGCTCGTGTTTCTGCAGGCCTTTGCAGCCGTTTCAGTTGTCTGGCCTTTGAACAGCTTCTGTGTTTCATCCAGCTTTGTAGATGAGGAATCTCGGTCGAAAGCGCCGCTTTGCCTTTTTAGGTGATTTTCGGGGGACTTTTATCAAACAAACGTGTCCTTTCTTGCGTTCCCTCCTGACGTTGTTCCCAGCCTTTTTGTAAAGACCTTTTGTTGCCTCACCATTTTATTCTCAGACACACGCACTAGCATACTGGCTGCTAGTGTAGCTGTTGCTGCCTCCTGGCTGGTTGGGAATATAGCCTTCCACAGCAACGTCTCTTCCTCCTTATCAACTCTTTCCACCGTTTGGAGGGGCGGGTGGAGGCGACCGGGATGTGAACGTTTATTCCAGGAGCGGTGCAGGGCGTGTGCGTCGACCACTGCTCCGTCTGCACCAGCGACCTGTCAGCGAGAGTCTGGTAAACTTCTGAGACCTAAAGAGGACATGACAAGTTGGCCTCAGGAGGACCACCGACCCACCTGAGAGCCCCCATCTCAGAGGACCAAAGGTGCTCGGCCGACCTGGACAGACGTTTATGAAGAGCCCAGTAGAGGCGGTACCTGCTGCCCCCGGATCAGCCAGGACAGACAGATGCTGAAGAGGACAGTCAGGACATCCAGACCTTTCCAGGAGCTTCACACCTCCAAGAAACAGGCAGCAGGACATCTGCAGCCTTATCAACACAACTTCACTAGTTTGTGTGTGTGTGTGTGTGTGTGTGTGTGTGTGTGTGTGTGTGAGAGTGAATACCTGGAACATAAACCTGATTCTAGGTGAAGGGGTGAAACCCCTTGCCCAACTTGCCTGTTTTTTCTCCTCAGATTACATTGGCTGTTTAAAGAGGTTTCGGATCAGGTGGCGCCTGACTCCACTGGCTCTTATCTGTCCGATGGATGTTTTCATCCCTCATCTTTGGGCCAGATTAAAGAAAGCGGACTTTGCTGGCGATCAGACCCTCCCCCTGACGCCGTGGCGGGTCGGGCAGCAGGGGGCGCTGTTGGCCTCCCGCTGCTGAGGGGCCTGCAGGTCCTTCCAGGCTGCTGTTTTCTCTGGGTCGCTGTGCTGTGTGAATACCAAGCAGAGCCATGCTCATTAACACACACTTTGCTGCTAGTTTGTCTGTTTGGTCTTTATTTTTCTGTAAGTGTGATATTATTATTGTTTCATTCCTTTATGTGACTTTGCATGGCCCCCCTTGCTGCTGTTTTGACAGCAGCAGAATAATGTGGTATTGATTTCCAGCGCTGCTCACTAGCTTTGGCTCGGGTTTTACCGTATCGATTCTGAGGCAGTGATATTTGTGTTTTATAACCAGGAGAACCTGATTCAGTGTACGGAGCCAGACTCGGTCCAGGTCAGCACCAAGGATATGGACAGCACCCTGAGCAAAGCCTCCAGAGCCATCAAGAAGACCTCCAAAAAGGTAGAGGCAGACACATCTAAATGGCCCTCATCTGGACCCGACATTAGCTCAGAACTGACGTAACGTCCAATCCAGATTAGGACTACAAATCAAACCTCCTCATCCTGGGCTGCACAGAAAGGCTGTCTGCAGAGAGCGTTTAGCTTTGATGCCGTTTTCAAGCAACGGTCGGGTTTTCCAAGCAGCTTTGGATCAATTTTCCTTTTTGCTGCAGAAGCCGCTTCTTCTTAGTTCGTCCGGAGAGAGCCGCGCCGTTTCTAACGGACAGGAAATGTGACGCAGAGCGAGGGAATCCTTAGGAAAACAGCTGAGGTTATGGGACATTGTCCGATTCTGTGCAGAGGAAAATAAAATGATGAATGTGAATTGAAAGCTGCTTAAGGATAACTTGGAGGGAGAATGTTTGGGCAGTGAGACTGGCAGATTAAAGAAGCAACCTTTTACTGTTACGATTTAGGTCTATTTGTGTGTGTGTGTACATCGATGATTGATAGAAAAATGTGTGACTGTGTATTGACTGGCATGGTGTGTGTGTGTGTGTGTGTGTGTGTGTGTGTGTGTGTGTG
>CAAE01014628.1:62745-96668 GCA_000180735.1 Tetraodon nigroviridis | reverse complement strand
TGTTTAATCAGAAGGGCTTCCTGATTATCGAGTCCTTCTCCAGGAGATAAATCCTTATTTCTCAAGCAGGAAAACCTTTTGGTTCTTTTGGTTGGCTGTGACTCTGTTGAGGATCAAAGCTTACAGCAGCATGTTAGCTAGCAGCGTTGCTTTAACTCCGTTTTCGGTATACATTAGTTCAGGACGTGATGGGTTCTTTATGCTAGTGGTCCAACGGGCTCCTCACGCCAGTGTTTGCTGTCTGTTTCTGTCTGGTTCTGCCTGCTCCATGTGCCCCCCCCACCAGATGTCTCGCTCTACCTCAACGCTCACCTTAAGCGATTCTGCCAAGAGCAGCGCGGCGGTGCAGCGCTCCAACTCTCTGGACCATCCGCCCATCAGAGCCCGAGTCCCCGTCGGTTTACGAGTTCCCAGCAGCCCAACGCCGCTCCCTCCCCAGAGCCCCGCCCCCCAAAGTGGCCCTGAGCTCGGCCAAAGCCTCCAGCCCGGCGTCTGCAGAGCTGCTCCCAAATCCCCCACGGCCGTGGCGGCCGGCCTTCCTCCTGTAGGAACCTCCAAACCCTCTCAGCCCAAGCCCAGCCAGCAGCTCCCCTCCGGGGGCAGCCAGGCAAGGTTCCTGGTCTCCAGGAATCTGCAGGTGGACCCACGCAGCCGCGCCAAGAGCAGCCCTCAGAGGGAAACTCTGCTGTAAACCACCTCCGACGCTCATCCCTGGATCCTGATGTGAGAAACCCTGTTGTGCTCTACCCTTCTCAGATGTACTTTGAACTTGTGGGACAAATGGTGCTTTTTCCCCAAATCAACTCCTTAGAAGCTAAAAACCCTGTTAAAAAAAAAAAAAAAGTAGACAACAACCGCTGAGCCCAAAACTGCAGAGATGAGAGAGGCTGAGAAACAGTCAGTGGGGGTCAGTCTGGAGGGCAGACTTTAGGGGTTGATTTGGAATTCCTGCTTCTTTGAATCACACGGGGGTGGAGGTGGAGGTGGAAGGTGGAGATCACTTGGTGGCTGGACCAGCACTGGAGGTGGGTGGAGGTGTTATAGGGCGCATCATCACGCTCGTTTTTGTTTTGTTTTGTTTTAACTCCATCACGAAGAGCATTGGTGATGGAGTATTTGCTGATTGTGTCAGTCAGAGACAGGAAGTCAGTCAGTCAGTCAGTCAGTCAGTCAGTCAGTCAGGCAGGCAGGCAGGCAGACAGACAGACAGACGATATCTGAACGCCACTTTTTGGTAGATGAAACAGGAAGTATAACTGCAGCAGAGAATCTTGGCTGCTAACGTGAGGTGAGGTCTTCAGACATCCGTGTGACGTTGGGATGTTCAGGTTCAGGTTCATGTCCATCAAAGTCCTCTGTGCATCACCCTGGAGGTGATGATGGCGGGCGTGGCGCCCCCTGCAGGCACCTCTGCGGAGGTGAGCGTGCAGTCGGACGGGTCTCCCTGTCTGGCGTTACTTGTTTAGCTCGTTTAGCTAGAGCGTGTCTGAAGTCAGGCGCTGCTTACTGACAGACGTCTGAAGAAGATCCAACCAATCCGGAGACGTTGTGTGACTGGGAACCTTCAGGTTCCTCCTGAATAACGCCAGCGACGCGGTTTCCTCAGTGTTTCCGGTGGTTGATGGTGGTTTAATCGTGCAGCCTTTAGCACCTCGTCTGCAATTACGGTCGTTGTTCACCGGGAAGTCCAGGCGCGTTGCTCAGGGTGGGACAGCGTTGCGGGATTCCCGTTTCAACAGAAACCACACAAGCTCGTCTTTAGATTTGGGAAGTTTGCACGAGGAGGAAAACGCAGGACGGATCAAACACGCTGCAGTTGCCGTGCACGCCATGCCATGCTCAGGTTTGGATCCGCCAGCGCGTCACTCAGCCCTGAGCCCAGCTGAAGGTCTCTGGACGTCCAACTCTGTGTCTAACGCGTGAACAGGGCCTTTCCTCCTGGCCTCATCCGTCCACCACACAGATGCTTCCTTCTTCTACCCTCACTGGTGTGACGGCCCAGCAGGAGCCTGTGGCTGCTGTCTCCTTCCCACTGGGTCCTGTGGACTGTGTGTGTGTGTGTGTGTGTGTGTGTGTGTGTGAGTGAGTGAGTGAGAGAGAGACTCCATGGCGGCCCCCGGGCTCACTCTGTCCTCTCTGTGTTTGGCGCCAAGGCTCATCCTTCTCCATCCATGGTGAATCTGCCCTCCATGTTTGAGCGGAAGTACCACACCTTCAGCCGCTCCAGCACCCACCTCCTCTGAGAGGCTGCTGCCGCTCCGGAGGGCCCCCGGCTGCTTCTCCACCCTCCTGAGCTCCTGGCCCCTGCTGCCGGGCCGAGGGGGGCTGCTGCTGTGGCCCCTCCCCCCTTAAATGAAGGATGCTGCGTGTGTGTGGTCACACCTTTAGCACTGCTGGTTTGTACCATTATCACCCTGAGCGTTCGGTGACGGATGAACGTTAGCTTCGATTTTAGCTGTTTGTATTTAACAGACGTGGACATTATAACCATTTACTGGATTTAACAGAGTTATTAACGCCCCAACATGAGCAGATATTAGACCTTTCCCGCCTTTCTGAACCTCCTTTTTTAACACTACGAGATTTGGACGAGAGGAATAAACGCACTTTTCTCTTAGTTTCTTTTGCTCCTGTCTGCTTGTTTTTAGGTGTGGCTGTTGAGGGAAGGACGCCGCCTCACTGTACATATTTATTATACCAGCTTTTTTCTTGTTATTTATGTTTTTACCCCCTGTCTCACTTTCTAGAAAGCTTCTGTCGTCTCCTGTTAATTATTAAACGCACTTAATCCTGTATCTGCTAAACCTTTATTTTATTGTACTTTGGAGCGTCCAAAGTGGGTCGGTCACGTGACTGAAATCCTCACGTTTGTTCTTTTATCCTGTCTGACTTTCTCTCTGTAGCCGCCTCCGTCTGTCCGACTCCGGGTACAGTCGAAGACGGCGTATCTGCGGCGGTGTAGTTGCTCTGGTGGTTGACGCGCCGCGCTGAATGCTGAGGTAGCAGAGGTGTCACCACCAGAGAGAGAGAGAGAGAGAGAGACTCAACCTTTCCGAAGCACCAGGAGCTAAGCTGTCCCACGGAGGAGCCACAGCCTAAAGGCATCTTTCCCTCGAGAGCACTGGTGCCTTTCACCTCCGTCTTTTCCCTTTCACCTCCGCTTTTTCCTCAACTTCAAAGGAGACGGTCGGTTTTAAGCGCTAAAAGGCGTCACAGGCTCTGCAGAGCTCCTCCTGCGGCCCACATTTCACACCGGCGGATGAAAACGCAGGTTTTCCAGAGTTCTGACGCTCAACCAGACCTGCTGGCTTCAGTGAGGCTTCCTCCTTTACTGTGACCCAAAGTCAAAAGCCAGAACAAAGCTCCCCCAGGGGAGGGCGGGTATTTAGCCTGAACGGCCATGTTGGGTATTAGATCAGGTGGAGCAGAAGGCTGAACCCTCCATGAGGATCAACTCTTTTCATTTGGCTTTTAGGGAGAAATGATTGTGATGGCTCTGTGGGCCGGAAAGGCATTTCGGCGGGCCATATGTGGCCCCCGGGCCTCAGTTTGCCACCTCAGGCTTAGAGTTTGGAGCTGAGTAGCTGATGAGTCTAAACCGACAGGATGAAGATGCTCTCGTCTGCAGCTGCCCACAGATCACCACGTGCACATCTGTGTGTGGGAGGCCCGTCGCCGCCGCTCCTCCGGCAGCCCGATGTTCACGGGCGCTGTGACACAGCTCTTCTGCAAACAATCGCTGCGTTCGTGCGCGACTCTCGGTTAAACAAACACGCCATTGTTGTCTGCAGCAGTGGGAGGTGAGAAACAAGCGGATCTCCGTCGTTCTGGGTGGTTTCGGAGCAGCTGCGAGTACGTGAGCTAAAGCATTCGAAGCTGTTAAGCTTCGGCTCCAAACTGCAGCTGAACTCCACCACCGCTGCTTCTCCGTCCATCTTTCTGCACCATGGTGTCCTCGTTGGGCCTGCTGGCGAGTTCACCTCTGAATGTGACGTCTGCGTGTCCTCGCAAACGTCTCTGAACCCTCTGGGCGAAACTTCAGGCTCGCAGATATTTGGTGAACGAGCCTGGAGGAGGACAGATGGAGGGAGACGCCCGAGCTGCTGGATCAATGACTCAGATGAAGAAAAATGCTCTGGCGGAGCGGAGTGCTTGAAGCCACTTGTGAGCTCTTAAAAAGGTTAAAAATGCTATTGATGTTTCACTGAGCGCCTGTTTATTCAATCCAGAGGACATGAAAGGCAGCCGGCAGCACGCGTGTTTCTGTGTTTTACCGCAGCGGTGACAGGATGAGGCCATTCTCCCCCCTCGCTTCTCATTTACACTCCTGACATTTATATGTGTGTGTGTGTGTGTGATCTGTCGTGATCGTGATTCAGCTCACCTGATCCTCCAGGGACTGAATCCCTCTTCCAGGTTTTCTGCCTCACCGGGACAAACCAATTAGAAACCCAAAGGAGGTTGATGGTCAATATTTTTCCCACCTGCGTCTGGTATCAGAGGAGGCTGCTGAGCGAGCCTGAGCCCGGTGGAGGCCATGGTGGAGGCCACGGTGGAGGCCATGGTGGAGGCCATGGTGGAGGCCACGGTGGAGGCCATGGTGGAGGCCACGGTGGAGGCCACGGTGGAGGCCACGGTGGAGGCCACGGTGGAGGCCATGGTGGAGGCCATGGTGGAGGCCACGGTGGAGGCCATGGTGGAGGCCACGGAGGCCACGGTGGAGGCCACGGTGGAGGCCACGGTGGAGGCCACGGTGGAGGCCATGGTGGAGGCCATGGTGGAGGTCATGGTGGAGGCCATGGTGGAGGCCACGGTGGAGGCCATGGTGGAGGCCATGGTGGAGGCCACGGTGGAGGCCACGGTGGAGGCCACGGTGGAGGCCATGGTGGAGGCCACGGTGGAGGCCATGGTGGAGGTGATGGTGGAGGCCATGGTGGAGGTGATGGTGGAGGCCATGGTGGAGGTCATGGTGGAGGCCATGGTGGAGGCCATGGTGGAGGCCATGGTGGAGGCCATGGTGGAGGTGAGGAGATGTTGGTGCAGGTGCAGGTCCGTCACTGCCCTGGAGGTGTCCTTCACACCCAGAGCTTCTCAGACCTGAACGTCTGGTTTCCCTTCGTTGTTCTGGAAAAACAAGGTTCTCCACCCGAGATGGAGTCTGAACCAAGGATCGGTCGGGCCTGGATGTTAGACGGTGGACGGTGGACGGTGGACAGTGGACGGTGGAGGAACGCGCCGACAGCACCCTGGACCTCCAGCCTCCAACTGAGGTGAGCTATCTGGGACCTGTCTGATGGTGTACCGGTGTGACCGTAAAGGTTCCGACTGGACCACCAACCACAACGGGGCCGAGGGAGGGACCAGACCCCGGAACCCAGGCCTCTAGTACAGTTAGCAGAAAGGTTCTCGGTTGCTCGTGGAACTTTCCGCTTTTGAGCAATTCTCTGTAAATTTCTAGGTCTCAGTGTGCCATGAATATTTGATGCTCTCTATTGTTCCGAGAGGGATAGAAAAAGAAAAACTCCGGAAATGGTAATGAGATGCCTCTTTTCTGTCCTCCTTCCCCTCAGCCCGTCTTTCTCCAGGCCTCCACTTCCTGCTTCGGGCTCTTTTGTGTACTGACGACATTTATTGTTCCCAGACGAGATGGCGGCATATTGGTTCAGCGGGAGATGATGAGAAGGTTGGAGGGAGAGGACAGAGGAAGACTGGCACATGGGAAGGAAGAGCGGGGGAGAAATAGCACAGACAGAAGAGAACGAAGAGAAGAGGTGGGAGGAGGAGGAAGCGGGCCACGGAGGGCTGTTGGAGAACGAGTGCGTACTTCCAGCACCGCATGAAATAACTGAGGCGGATTCTCTCCATCAGCGCCAATTAAAGTTCTCCAAAGGAAGCGTCTCTGCCGGGGAAGAGCGCTTTGGATCGCTCCGCCCTTCCTCCGCTGTCTGAGCGCCACCGCGAGCCCAGACTGGGCCTGAGACCGGGTCAGAACTCTGGGAACGGCTGAAGGTCTACAACCCCAGCAGCCCCCCTGCGGAGAAGGTCCCAGGACCAGGACACCATCGGACCAGAGGCTGGACGGACCCCGTCTGCTGGGTCAGGGCCAGCGCCCTGGAGCAAGGCACCGCATCCTGATTCCCAGGGTCAGAGTGTGTGGAGCAGATTCCAGAGTGTGTGTGTGGAGCAGATTCTTGAGTATGTGTGTGGAAGTAGATTCCTGAGTGTGTATGGAAGCTGATTCTTGAGTGTGTGTGTGTGTGTAAGGTGATTCCCAAGTGTGTGTAGAGCTGATTCCTGAGTGTGTGCGTGTGGAAGGGTGAGTGCAGACTGAGTGTGCAGGAATAACTTTCACGTGTGTGTGTGTGTGTGTGTGTGTGTGTGTGTGTGTGTGTGTGCGCGAGTTCATTCTCTAATGAAACCTGGAGAGAAGCGAGTGTCGCCGTTAGAGCTCCGAACGCTCACGAAGGAGCATCTTTCAGCAGAAGTTCAGCAGGGTCGGAGTGCGATCGCTAATTTGCGATTAGCGGTTGGCGGTAAAGCTCTTCGCCCCTGAACCGACACCTTTGTGTTCAGGTTCTTTTGTTATTGACGCTCTGAACCGTCTTAGCAGCAAAAGAACGAGTGTGGAATCCAGAAGATTAATGAACCGGGTCAGCGCTGCAAGCTGCTGGCTTTGCTAATTCTTTTTTCTTGACAGTGCTAACGCAATTAAAGATGAGTTAAAGCATCAGTTCCTGGCTGAGCGTCTTAGCTGAGGAAGATGGTTATGACCCAGCAGATCGAGCAGAGGAGCCTTCCAGAGCTGCTCGGCAACTCTGAACGACTGGAAAAAGTCAGTTTACTCTTGTTCTTTCTGACATTTGCGCGCACACACACACACACACACACACACACACACACACACACACACACACACGCGTTGCTGCTGCTGCTGCTGCTACACACTCCAGTGCTGACTGGTCTCTGGACCGGTTCTGCTGGGCTTTGCTGCTGCTTTGGTTCAGCAGAGACCAGGTTCTAGACCACACCAGAACCAAGGTCCAGCGGTTAGTTCAACTTTCTCAAAAACACTCGTTCACTGCTTCGTTTCGTAAACAGGTGTTTTCTCGTCAGTCTGTGCTAAAGCTGACGCCGTTAGCCTCAAACCTTTGTTTTCAGGACTGAAATACCACAGCCCCTTTGGTGCTTGACCTTCCCAAACCTGCCGCGTTCCGCCTCAGGGTTTTGCAACCGACGGAACGAGTTTTCAATTACCGCTGATGGAGCGAGATTTAGCACTTAAAGCTAAAGCTACGAGTGTTTCTGGGGGATCGCTAATGGCTCTAACGACATATAAATTCTTTCAATTTGCATTATGACAAATTTTCATCTTTTCCATTAACGGTCTTCTCCTCTTCTTGTCATCCTTTAAAATCACAGCATGTAATGGCTCACTTTTTAGGGGAAAAAATGTTTCTTTAAACGGCCGATTTAAAAGTCTCCTTTCCAGAAATCTCCTTACCTGGCAGAGTTAGCTAGCGCGTTCATCCTGTTCGCTCAAGAGTTGATAGATGGATGAAAGGATGGATGGGATGATGGACAGAGAGCATCATGCAGCTGCGCACCCAGGTTTGGTAGGTTCCCCACCTCCACGGCCCCTGTGATGACGACCGGCTCTGGGTGGGGCCTGGGTCTCCTGGAGGTCCACCAGCATCTCCCTCGGTGGTCTTGGTGGTGCTGAGGAGCAGTCGGGGGTTGGATCCCAGGTTGTGTAAACGGCTCACAGGTTGATGTGGATCAGGAAGGAAAGATTAACTAGCAGGTGGGAAACAGAGGGAGAGAGAGAAGAATGCGGCCTCTGGGATCTCGTGCGGATTGGATTGTTCTTGTGCGGTTGTGGAGACGTCCCCAGACCCTGACTGGTCCTCTGCCAGCTCCTCGTCTTCACCGTCCACCAGGAGACGCCGTTTTAATCCATCACCTCGAGCCTTTAGAGTAAATGTTTACCAAAAAGAACCCACCTCGGGCACAATTCATCTTCCAGAGGTGCCGATCGAGTGGAGATGTCAGCTCCAGGTCCTCAGGGGGTCTCAGCACTCAATAAAGAAGACGCCAGGTGAACTAGCAGCCTGAGCTACAAGATACGCTAACGATGCTAATCCTAATGTTGTGTCTCTCTGTTGTAGTCGGAGAAACTTCTGACCCTCAGGTTTGCTGGTGGGACTGGGAAGGTGATTCTCTCTCTCTCACACACACACACACACTTTCAGCTGAGTGGGTGGGGGTGGGGCTGTGTCCTGTTCCCAGAAGGGTCCGGCTTCGGTGGGAAATGGGCGCCGCTGGAGTCTCAGGGCGCGATCGACCTCACCCACCTCCGTCCTGGCTCTGATGAACGATAGCGGCTTTACTCCGCTCACAATCGATGGGCGCCGCTCGATGGAAACCCCGTCGTAGCCGCGGCGATGCATATTCATGACGCTGCAGGTTGATTCAGCGCAGAGCGTCGACCACGACCTCCGCACTCACAGCTACAAGGTTGTCACGGCTAACTCCACACAACTCTTTCTTTTTGTTGCACACACACACACACACACACACACACACTTACATCTTTTTATTATAACCAGGTTTTCTGATGAAGGTTTCCTGCTAAAAGCATCTTTTCAACTCTTCTCATAGAGGAAACACAGCTGGGCACGCGGGTGATTTGGTGTGATCTCTGGATTGTTTACCTCTGAGCTTTGGGGCTCGTCTTTACCTTGGGGATCCAACTTTGATGAATATGTTTGTGTCAATCATTTGAGACATTAAAAGATGTTTATTTTGGCAAACAACAAAGGCGATAGGATCTGGAATTCTACGGGAACATAAAGTAAATAGACTGTAAATATTGTAATCTCCACTAATAAACTACTTTACTAATAATCACAAAGAATGAAAACAACAACAACAACAAAAAAAAAACCAAAAACAGGGACAGGACCACCGCCGGAGCCAGAAGGTCCAGATTCAAGAGAGGATTCCAGTTTTCAGCTCAGTGTTGTCAGGGAACAGACAGGCAGAGGAAGGGAGGGATGGAAAGCAGATAAGAACCAACACACAACGGCCCCGGCGCCGTTTCAGCGGAGCAACAGGCCACCGGCTCCCTTCTAGATATTTGATGGTGTGGAAATCATCCCACTCGCCCGGCTGCTCCGCTCAGGACCCAAATGGAAGCAGCTGGCTGCGGAGATTTTTCTGTAATGGAATTTTAATGGGGGGCAGCAGACATCAGAAAATGGCTCAGTCGAAAAAACAAACACACACACACACACTAACACACACACGGCTAACATTCATCCAGATGTTGACGGAATGTTTCAGAACTCACTGACGTTCGTAAACCGGAGGTGCAGCAACACCGTTCATGCAGAAACGATGGACAAAAATGGAGGCTGAAGGTGCGAGTAGGAACGACCTCTGACCTTTGAGGACCTCCTCTGGAGGCTTCTGCTCGTGCAGATCGCCGTGTCCACCGTGCATCCGTACCAGAGGCAGCTGAGCTGGGTGACACAGATTGAACCTGCCAGTATGTCTTTAATGCCTTTAATGGATGAAACGTGACTGTTTTTAGGGTCCAGAAGGCTTCGGACACACTGGAGGAGGCTCCCGGATGTCCCCGCCCCCCGACCCTGAGGGACCTGGGTCAGCGTCTGACGGAGCTGAAGCGCCTGTCTTGACCTGTCTTCTGCTTTACCTGAGCTAATCGGGTTAGCATCTCCGGCGCCGCTGCTCTTTGCCAGGTTGAAGTTACTTCTGATTTTAAAGGTGCTTCCGGGTCAGATGGAGTACGACGTTACCTGTGGGACTTTATTGAATAGGCCACCACCAGCGCTCCGCTGATCCTCCGGTTTCCTCCAGATCTGCTGGGATTCCTGGTTTGGAACCTGGGGCAGGTAGCAGACGTCTGCACCAGCTGCTTCAGCTTTGGATCTCAGCTGTAGCAGCGTTTCTCCGTCCACGTCCAAGTCCTCCAGACGTGTGTTGTTGGACGGGAACCCGGCTGGAGCTGTGAGGTCAGGTTCTGCTTCGCCTCTGCTGCTGCTCAGAACCCCGTTTTAAAGGCATTGTAAAGGTCATTTTCTCAGGACAGCGTTGAAGACAGGACAAAGCCAGGTTCGTCCATGCTGAGGTGGAGTCAAGTCTGATATCTATGAGCTTGGCTACTTGTTCATTCACTCCACAAACCATGTTTTCTTTGGGCCGTGGCTCCTCGAAGTCCCGGGCTTTCATCCCTGCTTGGGCTGACGCCTGCCTGCTGCAGGCGCCTGTGAGAAGCTCATTTCTGTCGCTCCTCCTTTCTGCTCCTTGGTCCGTTTGCTTCTGTGTTCTGTTTTCCCTCTAATCTGAGCCCTTCTGCCCCTGGACGTTTCACCTCGGAGCAGGGGCAGGAACGGGCCAGAACCGAGCTGATTTTGGAGGGGGTTTGCAAATATTTGCCCCACATGTTGGTGGACAATTTTAGGCTGTTTAATCTCATTTAATCTCTCATCCGGAAGGATTATTCGTCTTGGAAAAACGGTCTGGGAATTCCTCAGCAATTGCTCAATCAAAGAATGAAAACATGGGACTTTCTGGCGGTAACGTGGTCATTTTCCTAACTGCTCTCCCAGGTCTGCTTCTCCTCTCCCACAGATGCTTCCCCAGATTCAGCTTTCCTGGTAGTACCATGAACTTCCACATGCAGACGTGGACCTTCAGGTATCCAGCTCCTCTGCTGTGGAACCACCTTCCAGCATCGGTCTAGGCGGCGGACACCCTCTCTGTGGTTAAAAGGAGGCGTCAAACCCTCTTTTTTGCCACGGCTGTTTTGAATCGGCCCTTTAAATTCAGCTGAAGAGAACTGAGCAGCATCATGTGCACATAAGCTCCCAAAGTCTTCTGGCATCTTCTGCCGCGTTTGAGAGCATCCAAGTGCTCCGGTGTTGGAGGAGCCTGGGCAGCACCTGTTCTGGAACGCTGGTTCCACAGGACAAAGTCAGTATGAAAGATGCTCTTTTGTTTCTCACAGCCGCCGTTTTTTTCTTTATTTCTCTTTTTTTTTTTCCAGGGTGGGAAGCGATAAATCGGCTCCACGAGTGACGTCAGTTTCCGTCAGGGCCAACTGGCTCCGTTTTAAAGGCCTCGGTAATGACTGCAAAAAACACACAGATGCTATTTACAAGTGCCAGCAGCAGCAAACCCGAATTCTGGCAACGCCGCCGGATGAATCCAGCTCATAATATGCGACTAATGTTCTGGCTGCATGAACAGAAACCACCTCATCGGTTTGTGCTCCGCACCCCCCGCCCCCACCCCTGGCCGCAATAATTATGGGCAGTTAAGGAAATTAGATGTTATTAATGTATAGAGCTCACCCTAAATTTAATTAGAATAACATTTTGGAGAACGGAAACTCTTTTTGAAAAAGGAGTTTTGGCCAGCGCACAGTTACGTGTTCGTTCAGTCACCGCTTGTTTTTACTCGCGTTCGGCCATGCTAATTAGCAGTAGCTGTCGTAGCTTGAGCAAGCGACACACATTCCATCAAAAAGCTTCAAACAACCTTTGCAAATTTTTATAATTTCAAAATTTGTAGGTCAAAAGTTTGGTTTTTTTTCTGTCTTTATCAATGGGATAATCTTTAAATGAGAACACACACGTTCACTTTGAACTACCTGCTAACTAGCAGGAGTATTAGCAACAAATTGATTTGGTATATGGTTAATGTTTATATATTTGTTCCCAAAATTAAATTGATACCAAAAAAATGATACTGTAATTTTTAGGATCATTACTACTTTTTTTAAGTCGTGAATTTGACAATCATCAACCCACACACGCAGATACAAAAGCACTATTTAAGTGTACGTTTGGTGAATTTCCAGTTATTTGACATTTTTCAGCGATTGGTTTCAGGATTCATCAGGTCTCGTTTATCAATTCTTCATTCTGTCAGGTTTCTGCTGAAATGGCTCGTCTTTGTAGTCCTTTGCTGTTCTTCTTCTCCTTGCTCTGATTTCAGAACAGTCTCCGGTCCCTTCACGACTTGAGGCTTCTGGAGGTTAATGGAGTCTAAACGGCATGAATGTGCCAACACAAGCCCACTGTGGGAGGCTCTTTCAGCTCTGTGTGACACACTGGGAAAGAAAGAGGCTGAGGGTGGGGGCGCAGCGGCGCTGATGGATGGGGTCAGACCTTCAAGTGTAGTTCACAGAAGACTCTTGGCTTTTGTGAATTTAAAAGCGTTCTTTTTTTATTCCTGGGGCAGCTGTCACCACACACACATAAAAATGGAAAGCTAATGCCCTGCCCTGAGACAGGAAAAGAGACTCTGACATTTAAAAAACAGATTCTTTTGACGGTGAATGTCAACAAGAAACGCGGGCTATAAAAACCAACGTGTGCGCTGATCTCTGACATTTCTGGGCATGTTTATGTATAAATATAGTTTACATAGCAGAGCAGCTGCCTCCTGCACCTCTCGCGTGGAGCCCCAGTTCAAGCCCAACCTGTCTGAGGCGAGGATCTTTCCTTTCGCTCTGGATTTCTCTGGGAAACATCCCATAATCAAACACTGAGGTATTTCCATTTTCACGGAGTGCTAAAAAACATACATATTCAATCAAGCTCCGGCATCCAGGTTGACCCTGGAAGATTTGGAGCCTTTGGTTCGCAATAAATAGTTAGCCATCGGTAAACGAAAGCTCGCGCTGGAGCCAAAAGCCGCATGTTTGCTGTCACAGAGATGATAAAAGCAATAAAGCAGCAACAGATGGAGGCCACACTTTCAGTCACAGCAGAACTCATTTCTGCTAGCTGCTAATGAGCAGCTAATTTAGACCATTAGTCAGTGGTTCAACTCATCATTTACTTTTCTAAAAGCTAAAAATGGAGCGTCGCAGCCATGTTGCACAAAAGAAAATCAGTTCTAATGAAATAGGTTCCCAGATAAATGTAGAAAATACACATCTAAGTATAACAATAAGTTAGGAGAACATCTGCAGGTATTATCTCTTTTCATTCCTCCGTCTGTCCCCAAATGTGATTCACTCATTTCCTGATTTGAGCAGTAAAGAAGCGAAAAATGCAAAGAAGGAAAGACGCTTCTTCCCATCCGGATTTAGCAGCCAGCTTTTGCAAGAAACCGGCTGAACACAAAAACAAATAATAATAATAATAATAATACGTTAGTGGGATGTAATGAAAGATATGAATGAGCAGACATGGGGCTCCGGGCTCCTTCTGATTGCTGCAGCTGTTTTTGATGAAGCGCTGTTTGGAGGCTCGCCAGCTTAGCCTGAAGTCAAAACCAGGCAGCGACAACCAAATCCGTTTTCTCGGTTGATCCATTTGTGGAGTGTGGAGGTTCATCTTGGTCTGAGTGGAAGTTTACCATTTGAGAAAAAAAAACAAAACAACAAAAAAGCAACCAGGCTTGTGACAACAGTAACTGCCAGCCAGCTTAGTCAAGGAGGGATCAAAGTTGCCGCAAATGTGGTGGCTAATAACCAGTCGGGAAGTGTTCGAGCCCTGAAACCAACCAACAAAGATGGTGGGCGGCCATGTTCTTCAACGTAAACCAACATCCTCCGAGTGGAACGGCCATTCAACTCGGGATGTTCAACGCAACTTTCAAGTTTCCAAGAGTTCCAACGTGGCTAACACACTTAGCTAGCATGGCAAATTCAAAATCCTACAGCTTCCACCCAGAAAGGTGAGAAAAGTTCATTTTAGCCTGGATGGGTGTGTGTGTTTGTTGCGCCACCAGATTGAAGTGCTGTCAGAAGGAGGAAATCTAGAGCGACACCGCAACAGCAAGCATGAAAGACAGTTGGAAATAGCTTAGAAGACGCAGCGCTCGCTCTTTGCTAAGCCTGGTGTTCGGCCTACGACTGCGGCTGGAGCATCATTTCCTGTTAGCTACCTTCTAGCTAAAATCCAAAAGCCTCTCACAGATGGGCGATCTGTTCTGGGAGGCAGCGGCCATCGCAGCAGACTGTTCCCAGAGGACGTCAAACCTGCGTTTCACCAGGATGTTTCACCAGGATGTTTCACCAGGATGTTTCACCAGGATGTTTCACCAGGATGCTACAACGGAGGGCTTCCTCACGCTTGTGGTGCGAGAGAGAGAAGAGAGAGAGTTTTTACAACGGCTTTAAAAAAGAGGACGCGCGATAATTACATCCCTATTCATAAACTGTTGGCAATTACTACAGATGGGCCCCGGTTCGTGCGCTGTGCACGCAGGGTTGATGGCGCTTTGCCGTAATGACTGATTTCCCTCCCTTTGTGAATTATCGCAGTCCTTCGTCAGCTTCGGCTGGAAGGTCGAGGACGTTTCCGAGTGATAAAACTGACTTTGGGCTTCTTTCTCAGAGCGTCGCTGGACCAGGCCGACGGCGCTAACGGAAGGTGGCTCAGTTGCTGCAACGCCTGGCAGAGATGGAAACTTCCCCGACGAAAGGAGAAGGAGCGCGCGGATGCGGTCGAGGCCCAGCTCGGTATCGGTGATCAGGTAGGAGCCAACTTTCAGCAGCCAACCTGCCAAATCCGCAGGTTTTGGGTCAGGCCAACGGCTCCAGTCAGGACGGAACAGAGCTTGCGCCTCCTCTAGGATGGGCTGCATGAGTGAGTTAGCTTGTAGCTTAGCGTGCAGGTTGCTCCTCGTCCTGCTTTTGTTTTGGGGTTAGGGGATGGTGAAAGCGTCGGCAGGTCGCTGAATCTCCAGCTTTGCTAATGCGCCACGTTGTCTCCATGTTTCCACTGGCTCTGGGCCGTGACCCCTAACCTGGGAGACTGGCTCCAGCAGATCCAGCAACGCCATCTGAGATCTGCTGGGGCCGTGACCCCTAACCTGGGAGACTGGCCCCAGCAGATCCAGCAACACCATCTGAGATCTGCTGGGGCCGTGACCCCTAACCTGGGAGACTGGCCCCAGCAGATCCAGCAACACCATCTGAGATCTTCACATCCGCATGTGCTCATATTTTCCTGTGTGTTAGCTTGTTATAAGGGTTTAACTTTATTAGACATTCATATTCATCAGATCACTCATAATTCAGGAAACAAACCCGTGTTTACTGTTTGTGATACTCAACTGGATTTTGACGTGACAAAGACATGATGACTGCTAGCTATGAGGTTGGCTGTTTTGTTGACACGTTCGCGTTAGCGGTTGGGTGTTGAATCCATGGTAACAGCTGTTGAAGGAAGGAGATCACAGAGGTGTTCAGAGCGGCGCTCCGAGCGGATCTGCGACGTGGATCCGGTGATCATGAAATTTATTGCAATTTAGTTGTAGGATGTTTGGTTGCAACCAGGATTTCTTTTCAACCAGGATGGTGATAATGAGCAGAGAACTGAGCATCTGATGGGGGGGCAAATAATGTTTGGCCCCACCTTTTTGAGACATGTTGTGAGCCCGCCATCGCAGGGGGGCCTGGGTGGCCTCTGCTGCTGGGCCCGTCTGCTGCAGGTTTAACCTGTTGTGGGTTCTGCTGCGCCTAGCGGTCGTCACACGTGGTTACTTCAACTTGGACCTGTCTCCATTCCCCTCTGACCTCTGACATCAGGGTCGTTTGTGCTGGTATTCCTTCATTCTTCACAGACACATCCGGTTACAAAGGTGTTGTTTTCCTGTCCTTTATAGCCCCACAGGGAGGCTGGACGGGTACTAGCTTGTTTATGAAAGACACACCTTCCCACACTCTTATTTTTCTTCTCAGATGATCATGAAATCAGGATGTCTCAGCGCTTCAGCCTTTGTTATCTATTAGCTGTTAGCATGCTAGGAGATCAGTCCATCCCAGTCCCAGCCTGTTGAGTCCAGTCAGTTCTCACAAGTGGCCTCAAGTGTCTTCAGCATCTCACTAAACTTCCTGTTCAAACGTCCTTAGTTGAGTTTGTGTGACACCATATTTTCAATAATAGTACAAGGATTTTTTCTTGCCTTTCATTTTATGCTTTGGCTGAACTCTTTCATCCCGAGCTCCATGCAGCGCTGCCATTGTGCACGTGCACATTTATTATTGAGGCGCTCTTTTCGGTCCTGTCAGGAGTGATTCAGAATGCAGCTTATTTGCAGAGGGCCGCGAGGGTTGGGTGTTAGCTACCTTTCTGTCCTGATTGCCTCTGAAAACGTTCAGCAGGTTGCTTTTCTTTCATTTTCTCACTTTGTGACAGCTTCATAGCTCCCGTTTTTTTTTTTTTTTTTTTGCCTTTTCCTTCTCTGCACGCTGCATCATTATCACACCCTCAGAGAGTTTCTCACCTGAGGTACGTTTCTTCACGTCAACTCAAGATATTTATTGTATATTGTCTGTTTTAATGAGATAATGCGCGATATAAAATTCCCTGTCTTCAGATTTCAATCATAACAAATCGCTCCCAACAAACGTTCAACCCTCCTCTTTCTGTAAATGTCTAAAAGCTTTGAAGGCCATTTCTCCAGACAGAGGTGGGCCGGTTTGAAGAGACGGCCATTTTCCCCGCGCCTGTTTTATCTGACTCCATCAGATTTGAATGAGTTGGCGTAGTTAAAATTTTAAAAAGCCAGCAAAGTCAGAGGAGGGATCCTTGACGGCTACTCACAAAGGAAAGTAGATTTTGGACCAGAAGTCGCTAGACAATGTCATCGACTTGGTTGCACAATCACCCTTTTTGTGTTATTGTAATAGAGGCTGTAGAAGAGAATAACAAGGTTACAAGTAAACCTGATGGAATATTAGTGACTTTAGTGCTTTACACAGGTCAGATTTGTCCCACGATGGTTCTGGAAGACTGTTGTGTTGCGGTGGGACCGCTAACCCTGCCTCTGACTGACGGACCCGCGTTTCTCCAAGGAAATGATGATGGAATGAGGAAGAGCAGGGAGGAGGAGTAGGTGCTTCCAGAGCGACCAGGACAAACAGTCCTCAGGGCTTGACTCTTCGCCTGGACACTGCTTCACCTGCAGACTTTTCTTTCTGCCAAATATCCTCATCTTCACTTCACATCTGAGCCTGGAAGGAGGCAGCGTAAAAGGTGCTGCCTTCAGAGCCCGTGATGAACCAGAGGGTCATGTCCTCCGCACGGGCCATTACTGAGGCGCACAAAAAAGGGTCACCGTGAGGCAACAGAGGCGGATGATGGGGGCACGGCCCGGCGGGGGGGCAGGACGTAAGATGCAGAATGGAATCCTTGCTTCTTTTCAAATATGGTCCACGGAGACATAATTGAAGTGAAGCCAAGCAAAGTTTTGAAAAAGAGGGAATGGCTCCGGTTGGCTCTTTGCTACTCCTGCGACGGCGCAACGTGCAGAAGTTTCCTTGACCTTGAACTAGCAACAAGATTGGATCCAGAGGAAAAAACATACAATCCACTGCTTGGAAAATATGGACTTGGCCTATGGAGCGTGTTGATGCGCTGAAGGCTGTTGTCTCTTTCCTCTTCACTACAGAAGCTTTACATGTCCACGTCTAGGTCCCGTGTTCATTCCGAACGCTCCTTGCTGATGAGAACCTGTTATCTGACGCTAATATGGCAGGGATTTACTAAATAAGCTTAAAGGCTCAGAAGTTGGTCATTCCTGGAACGATACTACAGCCGCTGTCAGAAATTGTAGTAAAACTATTAAAATTACAAAAAAACAAAGTCCTAACTTAACATCAACAAGTTTGTCTAATTTTTTGTGACCCAGGAGAGAAACCGTAACTTAAATTTCACCTGTGAAAGGCCACTGGCTCTGTATTCCTCTTTTTATAAACTCCCCTTGGTCGGCCCGACTGCTCACAGACTTTACCAGGCTGACCAAGCTTAGCTTTGAAAAACAGGTGGCCCGCTGTCCCTCCAAACCCAGCTGTACCTCACCCAGAAAAGTCAGCTGTTTTGAGGAACTGCATGTGCAGCATAAAGGCTCAGCCATGTAGCGACGCTCGCTGGACTCAGTGACTACAAAAGGCGGCCGAAGAGCTTCCCACTGGCACCAAAACCTGGATGGCGAGGCACACGCCTTGGTTGTCTGTAAGGGTTTCTCCCCACAGCTGGTCTTCCGTATCAGAGGCTACACGCTACAGCATCCTTGGAAGCGTGACTCACAGGCATACGCAAGAATAAGGACCAGAGCGTTGAGGCTGAGGGCATCGTCGCTCCCTCTGCTGCTGCGGCTCCGGCTCCAGATCTGAAATCTCCTCCCTCCAACCCCAGAAGCCCCAGAGAGGTGAAGACATTTGTGTTTTTGGCGTCACTAAAGTAGCACATAAAGTTCCACATCACGCCCACGTCTGCAGCCCGCGCTTGGAAAACACTTCACTAGAACTGCATTAATCTCTGTCCGGTGCATCTGGACGGGAGTAGGCGCAGCGGAGAGAGCAGGAGCAGCTTTGCACGAGTCCCTGTGGCCACATTTGGGGACCTTCTCATTATTTTGTTGAGTTTTGACTGGATGTTTCAGACTGCAACATGATGACTTCGCGTACGATGTTTGTCTCGTGCCACAGAGAGGGCACGACACACACACACACACACACACACACACACACACACACACACACACACACACACACACACACACACACACACACACACACGATGGCCGAGCTGGATACGCGCCTGAGGCTGTGTGAGTCAGCTGCGATAGTGAAAGAGCATTTACATACTGCTCTGTAGGCCAGGGCGGGGCCTGGTGGCTTCGCGCATGCTTGCTTCCGTTGCTGCGTAGATGCGGTGGGCGCGTGTGTGTGTGTGTGTGTGTGTGTGTGTGTGTGTGTGGGTCTCCTCTCTGCTCCTACTGCAGCAGGGATGGCTGTGCTGCAGAGTGCCCCGTGCTTTCAGGTGTTGTCTCCAAAAGTCTGTAATTAGACAGAACAAGTCATTAGATTTGTGGCTGGTGTGTGTTTGCTGGACCTATTTTAATCAGATTGAGTTGTGCCAGATACGACCCCTGTACGGGGCCCCTAACGCGGTGATTAGGGGGGTTTGCAGCGACGAACTGGGCTGGAAACCAAAGAAACCACAATACCTCAAAAATGTCACCTCTCTGCTGCATCAAAGCCAAAGTTTATCAACGATGTAAACTATTTTTGCTGTTTATTGTTATTTACTATCTCTTTGTCACACACACACACACACACGGGCGCACTTACTGTCTTTTGGAGCAGCTACAGGTTGCTAACAGGCCTGATTGATTGGCCATCTGGTCCCACAGTCAAACTGCAGGAGCTGGTGCTCCTGGCGTTAGCTTCTCCTCCCATTGGCTGTCTCTTCAGCTGTCTCCCTGTTCCCAGGCTGGGCTCTTGTCTCCCACTCCCACATCCACACACCTTCAGCCCATCCAAGGCCAGTTCTGTCTCTTTGTGCCTGCATATTTGGTGTGGATCTGGCTCATGTTTTTTCCTCATAAAGCTGACGAGCTGTTGCTACCGGTGGATCCCGGTGCTTCTCCATTTTAAACGGGAGAGCCGTCTGCATGTGTGCATGGAAATATAGCATTAGTGGGTCGGGAGGGGAGTGGGTTAAAAGGTGCACACATACGTATGTACGCCTCATTATTAGACGAGAGAGCAAGTCAGAGATCTCCTTTGACATGCTGCCGCTCTATTACAGAGCGGACATGATCCCAGACCTTTCTTTATCAGGAAGCCTTCAGATGCATCAATCATTCCAGGTTTTTGTGCATGTATGCATTAATTGCAAATATAATGCAAACGATTAAAAATGTCTTTGTCCACAAAGTGAGAGGAATGCGCTCGCTTCAATTTCCTTTCTCCCCCCCTAATTTAGCTTTTACTCAAAAAGGACAGAAGAGTCCTGCAGCAATGGAAACCAAGGGAGTAAAGATCACCTCCAATATAGCTTAGATAACCCCCGGACTACAATAAATCAGAGTCAACAACTGTCCAACTGAGCTCAAGAGGCTCACGTCCTCCTCATGACTGAAAATCTCACTCTGAAAATAAAAAAACTCAATCTAGAAATCACACCCGGAGAAGGACGACACATCAACCCTCCTTTCACTTTGGTCAGGTCTTTGTAGCTTCCCTGAAGCTGAAGATTATGCCTCTCCACCAGGTTTGGTATGAACCAAACACAGCACAATCACATGACCCGTTGCTATAGATCACAGTTTCAGTGCATGTGATTTCTACTGCACGTGGACATGGCAGAGACCTCCGCTGATGGAGTTCGAAGCCAGCATTCTGACGCAGACAATAGCCTCAAATGACCTGGTCACGTTGGTATTTTCAATTTATTCCTTGATTAAAACAGTAATATTGTCTGCTCCGGATCTGCCTTTAAGGTGACTGAGGAGCCGGAATGTCACGGAACGTCTTTATATTCCAGCAGTTTCCTTGAAACACTTCAAGGCAACAGGAGGAAGGACAGACTGGTAAATAAATGAACCAGAAATGTCATGGCATAACCTTGAGGTTATAGCAGACCTATCCATCCTTTTTAAGGTGATATATATACATATATATATCACCATATATAAAATATGCAGTTATGGGCGTGGGTTTGAATGTACAGGTGGTTTGATTTGTCATGGACAACATTCTGGACATTAATTCATCCTAAAACAGGAAGGATTGACATATAATTTATTTAGTTCTGTTCTACTGACCAGGTCAGCCATGGCAGGTGGGAGCAGTGTGGGGGGGCAGGTGGATACCTTTAGTTTTTCATTGGGAAGGAGGGGACGATAGCATGGGCGAGGTGCGACGAGAAGGTAATTATTGCTTCTGACCTGGAAAATTCAGCTGTTCTTCCATTGTCTTTGCAAGCCTTCAGGGTGGTGTTGAGACTGAAGCTCCACCTGGCCTGGAAGGTTTGCTGCTTCACTCACGAATGACAACGAGAGGTAGCTTGTTTTTCTGTAGCCTCTGGTTCACCAGTGAGGAATCTTGGAGTGACCTTTGACCTGGATCTGTCCTGTCTAAGTGGGTCTCCAGGAGTAACGTTCCATGCACAGATCAGATCAGACTGACTCGGGATGGTGCTGAAACGCTGCTAGTTTTTAAAACACTTCTCCTGACCTGCGAGGTCCTCGGAGGCTCATCGGTGCTCTCTGGAGGAGCTCACAGCACCGTTCCAACCCACCAGAACGCTCTGGGTCACCGGTGCGGCCCAGAACCTGGAACAGGAGAACCGAGGACCGAGTCTTTACCCATCAGGCCCCTTGCTGAGGAGCCTGCCCCCTATCAGATCTTCTCAGGACTCAGGGTTGCAGCATCTGGATGTACTCAAAAGTTCTTGAATTATTCAGATGTACTGATAACAAGGAATTCTATTCTAGAAAACACAGTCTGAGAACGAGCTCGGCATTATTTTTGAAAATTCCTTTACTGAACTGATCGATTCTTCAATGTGAACTCTTCAACTTCCTGATCTAAGAACAAACCAAGAGGGAAAGTGCTCTTTGGAGTTGAGGGACGTCCACGCCGACTGGCGCTTCATTCATGAATTATTTCATTTGAAAAGAAAACAGATTTCAAGTACAACCCCCAGATGAGGCAGGGCAGGATGTCCACAAAATCTCCTACAGTCAGCAAAGAGTGTGCATGTGTGTGTGTGTGTGTGTGTGTGTGTGTGCATGTGTGAGAGAGAGCAAGAGAGAGAGAGGGAGGGGGAAGAAGAAGACAATGATTAATTAATCCAGTGGGAATCACATTCACTGCTGCGTAGAGGGAACAGTGAGATATACACCCCCAGTTGATAGACCGATCCCACGTCAATAGATAACGTATTACACCACAAGGGGATCTTTTAAAGATTACTCCAGTGGTAAATAGACACGTCCTCCCTCACTGGACGGCACAGGAGAGTGTCCGGGGACCAGAGCGTAGGATGGTTGAAGCACAAATAAAGAGATAAACCAATAGCTGCTTCATCCGCTATAGGACATCAACAACCCAACACGAACCTGCTCTCGCTAACAGTAGCACCTAGCCTCCTGCTAACAACAACAAGCAAGCTTTCGCTCCAGTGTTGTTTCGTTTTAAAACTTATACTTTATGCTCTTCAAGGCCGAGTGCAGAGGCAGCTGCACCTTTGAAGGAAACCAGGAGCTTCTCCCATTCAGAACTGAGATTATTACCGTGACCTGGTTGAATGGGAACCTTCATATTTTATATCAGCCTGGAACAAACAGTCAGTCATCAAACGCCCCCTCTCAGGCGCCTTTGCCTCGCTAGCTAACAAGGTGGTGAAACCTGAGCTTCAGCTCATCCTCAACAGTCGGTGGCTTCTGCGTAAAAAATGTAAAGTTAATGCTTCGGTGTCAGAAAATGCACGAGGTCTGCATCACACACGTTGCTGCACACGCTGGTGGCTGCACATGCATGGGAGCCATAGAAAAGGAGCCAGCATGCCAATAATGCAGATTGAGCACCTAATCCCCGTGCACCCGTCTGTCACGCAGCATCTGAGGGGTTAGAGATCAATACACCCATTACCGGAGTACGGAGAGGAGCCGGCAGCGCGCTGGGCCCAGGGGGGCGGGGCATGTTGTATCTCATATGATGATAATAACCATGGCGACTTTCTGACAGCTGTCTGGACGGAAAATATGACGAGTGATAAAAGAGGCGAATCTGAGGGAGTGTGAGGTGCAGCCGTGCACGGACAGACCGACGTGCAGGCAGACAAGATCGGCTTCAACCCGGGAAATGGAGTTAGACCGCGATACGACGCCCTGTGGTGGAAAACTACATCTGAACGTGCACATCGACTCTTTCACGATCACACAGGTTAATCCTGCTAAACCCGATCAATGCAGAGAGGTGTGGAAAACTGATGGACAGAGAAGTTTTCCTCCATCAACAGTGGACAGCGAGATTAGAGAAAGGGCGAGGCACCCATCTTAATCCCTTTCCAAGACAACGTTTGGCTTTGTTCTGGTTTGCCTTCAGTTTTTTTCTCTCAGAGAAGGAGACAAACAAACAAGCACATAAAGCATTTATCTATAAACCATAAATCTATCATGATGTAATCATTATTGCCCCGTCTCAACAACCGTTTTTAGTTGAAGCAATGATAAAATTTGAGTCTACAACAAAAATACAATATAGATCTCAGTCGTATATGAATAGCCACCACAATCTATTGCTAGGAGAGCGGCAGGGTCCCTGTAGATGAGTTACCTGCTCATGGGAGGGCCAGTATAGAGACCCAGGCCCCCAGGAGCCCCAACCGTGCTCACCGCTGCAGCAGCTCGCTCCGATTGGTGACCGTTTGGAAGTCCACAGGATGAAGCTAAAGTCACACTGTTACCTGGTCTGCAGACACAGTTGTAGCTAATTCAGACCTACAGATGCCACATTGCTAGTTTTTTGTTGTTTTTTTTGTCGTGTTTCAATGGGAATGTTCTGATCCTCCTCAAAAGAGCTGTTAGCTAAACGCCAAAGCGTTTAGCTAACCTTTACCCAGGCTGTTTCAGCCTGAGATGATTCCACAGAGAAAGTGTTAATGTGATTTACGGAGGCTTCCTCCTGATCAGGCACAACGCTGACATTTGACCTCTGAGCTGCCCACTGATGCCATCCAAATCCGTACAAAACCCTTGGAGCCTGAGATCGTCATGGCAACAGTTTGTAGGACCGTGACATGCAATTCAAAGGCCTCCACGCGATCTCTGCCACCTGGCGGTTGATGATTCTCGCAGAGGGCGCTTTGGGGTAAATTCAGCGGCGTATCCAGTGAGCAGTTAGCATAGGGGCATATATCAGCTATGCTAACCAGCTAGCACAGACCACGTCCGGGTGTGAAGCCTTTTCACCAACCAAGAGATAAAAGAAGCAACTGCTGACAGCAGCAAAGTCATCTCCTCATTCTGTTTGAACCTAAAACACTGTGATTGTTTTCTGTGAAGAATTAATAAACACACGCGCACACAAAAAGTGTTCACGTATTGATGAGGCAGAAAAGCCGTTACTGGGAAACTGCCCTTTAGACGACTTTACCGACATCAGTAAAGGATTTAAAGGTGGCTGAGGAAGCTAGAGGGTCTTTTTGTTCAGTCCCAGCACTCTTTTCATGGGGTGGAAATAATGAATTTAGGTCTAACCAGTGCTGCTTAATGAGAACAAAAGTAGGGATTTGACTGCGATTAGCATAATTATAACCACGTCCTACAACAGATGCTTTCAGAAGGTCTAATGAGAGATGGAGCTATCACGTGCGCTTCGGAGAGTGACCATTAGTGTTCTCACGTGGTTGAATGTCAGCTGTTTGTTTCACACCTTCATTTGAAGCGATGTGAAACACAGCCTGCTGTTTTTGGTGACTTCCCACCTCTTCCACCATGTTTGAGAGGCTACAGGGAACCAGTTGAGGAGTCCTTGGTTTTGGGTGATGCAGATCTCAGCCTCTCCCTCAGAAACCCACTGAGACAGGACGCAACACAGACCTGGTCCCCCCACATGATCCGAGTCAGCTGATTTCAAACATCTGTAGGTGGGCTTCAGTCTCCAGAAAGGTCCCCCACTGTCCAGGTAGCAGAGTAAAAATGATAATAAAGGTTATTAGAGTCAGGGGCAGCAGTTCTGGAGGCCTTTCTGGACTCTGCACTCACAAATAGCTTTTAAGAAGATATTTTCTTACTCAGTCACATTTGTCAAAAGAAACTAGTGAACGAGTGGTTCCTGGCCTGCTGCCGACTGTCGTACAATCTCCAGGACATCTGTTCACACCACACCCATGTGTAACAGGGAAAAACCACTAATACCAAAGTAGGACGTTCTGTTCAGACACAGTGCTAAAGGAGCAATCTCAGGCGCTGCGGAGATTCCGTTCAGACTACATCAAAGGAAACTGTCTGACTGGATCTAGGATGAATGATGCAGCCGAGGAGCGTCAGATTTGGACGTTGAGGATATGAGAAGGGACTGACGGTGACCGCCGTCACCCTGAAAGCTGCATCAAACAACGCCAACCAGAGGAAGCCTCGCTGTCATCACACCGGGCAGGAAGACGGCGGCGAGGAAATATGGAAAATATGGAGGCAGATGGAAGGAAGGAGATGATGAAGAGTCAGACGTTTGAACTCAAAGAACGCTGCACAGAAAGCAGAGAGAAAGAAAGCACCGCACAGCCTCATGCATTATAAATAGCTGTGTGTGTACGTTTCTATCTATGACTTTCATAGAATTGACTTCTACATATTCTGCTAACCTGGGTCTGCTTTTTTGCGCCTACATGCTTATTTACTCGTACACTTGGAATCTTGGCTCTCGAATGTTCGCAGAAGATCAGCTCTGATTCCTGCCACTCTCACACGGAATTGGTTCACCACCTCCGTGTCTGAGTGTGCATCTTCCACGTGTGAGCAGATCTCTCCTCGCTGCCCTGAAGCCAAATAATCACCTTCACCCTTTCTGACGTTTCCATCTCTAAAAAAAGAGCAAACTGCTGGTTTGGATGTAAACCTGGCAGTTTGCTCAGATAACATGGATTTCCAAGTTGGGCGATATCTTTTCTGCCTTCAATACTGCTTTGGTTGTGTTCTGTGTGTTTTAGTTTTCAGCAACCGTCTGGAAATTTTGAGTCTCCAGACATTTTGCAAAAAACAGATGATCCCATTTTTACAATATAAGTTAGTTTTTACAATATAAATTCTGTTTTAACGCTACAAATAATCCTGTTTCTTTTTAAAATAAATGATCACATTCTTTTACAATACAAATTTTCATGCTATAATTATTAATTATAATTATAACCAATCAAGTTATAATGTGAAAATGTATTGTTCCAACAATAAACGTGACATGTATCAACGTGCTACTGACTGTTGTTATTTATATGGAGTGGCAGCACTACGCTTGAGTAGCTGGATGCTTCTGCAGCTCCAGACCAGGAAACAATCGCTCTCCAGGTTTCACCCCGCTGATAAGGTGTTCACACTTCTCAAAGACTGTTTTTGTTTGTTTGTTTTGTGCTGGGAGCCTGTTTGTGGAGTGTCCCAACATGTCCGACCACAAAGTTGGTCACAAGCTCTCAGCTTTAGGATGTCTGTTCTCTCGTGTGCTCTCCGGGTGGGATGCAGTTGAGGCAGTTTCCAACATCACACATAGTCAAAATCTATAAATACTAACTACATTACTGAACAACGAGAAATGTGAGTTTATCTCAATAATTTCCTTTTAGTTGGGCAGAAGAAGAGGTAACCGACCACACTGGTGCAGCTCTAGTCTGTTCCATTATTCCTGAACTGGCTCTCAGGACTTTATTCCATCCTTTTTCTCCTGACGGTTTTTTTATCTGGGCCGTCGACAGTTCACCCGTCTCACATCTCACTCAACGCTGGTCGAAAATAACAGAAATGGCAGCTTTTAGCACCGGAGATTCAATGATCTGTAATGTTTCCTTGTCTACATGAAGAAATTGCATTTTGGATTAAAAAAAATCTCTTCTTATAAGATTAACTCCTTCTGACATACATCTGAGCTCATTTCTCTCAACGTCTTATTAGATTAAAATGATTTCCAGAAGACAAAATTGCTCTTAGACTTTGATCAAAGAAAGCTACAAAAAAGAGAACATCCATTTCTGAAAGCTCTACTCTCTTCCTTTTCATTTTCCCAATTATCCCCCACCTCAGAAGACTGCGTACACCTGCCTGTCTGCCTGCCTGTCTGTCTGACTGTCTGCCTGCCTGCCTGCCTGTCTGCCTGCCTGTCTGCCTGCCTGTCTGTCTGCCTGTCTGACTGTCTGTCTGCCTGCCTGTCTGTCTGCCTGCCTGTCTGTCTGTCTGCCTGTCTGCCTGCCTGTCTGCCTGTCTGTCTGCCTGCCTGTCTGTCTGCCTGTCTGTCTGACATCATAGACAGACATTTTTATGCCAGCCATAGATTTTAATGAGTATATATGTTTATATTCATAAAAAAAACTTTCAAAATTCATTATTAGCAACACTAAATTGCGATAAAATCCAAACCGCTATTTTGGTATTCTGCAGATCTGTTCTTTTAAGACTCACACTGGTCTCATCATATTTTTTATTGCTTAAAAAGCAAACAAATACAATCGTTTAAGTATAAAGACTACGGAAGTAAAGCTAACCTAATGAAGGTCTTGAAAGATTTGCTTTCAGCGGCAGATTCTGCTGAGAGCCGATCAACTCACTCACACGTGGACACTTGTCAGCCTTTTTAAACACTCCAAAGTTGCGAGAATTGTTGCACTTGGTTCTGTTGAAGAAAGTGCATTAAGTGGCTCTCCTCAGAGAGTGAAGCTGCGGTTTGAAATGCTGTACATCCCAATCACAGTTTCGAGTCAAGTGCTTAATGAGTGCTGTTAGGAGTGTTTTCACCTTGAATGCTTGGTGGGGTTGTAAATGGGCTGCATGTAAAGTAAGTAAGGACTCTTTATTTTTATAGCACTTTTACAGACAAGTCACAAAGTGCTTCACCGAGATGAAAGACTAGTCAAAATACAAATGTACAGGAAAACACACCAGCAGGTTCTGCCCTGAGGACCTGAGGCTCTGAAATGAGCTTGAGCCAGACCAGGAAGAGCTCGGAAGGTCAGAACCAAAATGAAAGTCTCCCAGTGAGACCACATTCACCCCCAAGAGGTGGCCGACCCCAAATCAGCATGGATGCTGTCAAAGGAAGGGAAAGTCGAGACTTTAGTCTGCTAGCCGAGGCTCAGGGTCCCGGAGTGGTCTCAAGTGGTTTGAGGGTTTTTGTTTAACCTTAGACCATGTGTGTCAACATGTTCAAGTGTCCTTGAGCTCTTGTTAAAGGTCACACAAGGTCACGCTTTGTTTCCGATAACAAAGACATAGACCTGAGCACAGCAACCAGAATGGGCAAAGATGAACGCTCACATGTCACCCAGTCAAGCAACAGCTTGGAGGTTTGGCCACTGAACATCAAAGTGAGCACAAAAAAGGTTCAATTCACAATATATGCACCTCAGATGGAGGAAGGTCAGTGTTCAGCCAGCTCGAAGTTCATACCATCAGTTTATGAAGGCAACGCTCTTCCTGCCAACCAGGCTGAACACACTCCTGCTGACACACACACAGCTGTCCGGTTCAATCATCTCAGGTCAGAGGGTTTTCTGTCAAAGGGCTGGTTCACATGCACTGGTTCCTTTCTTTTCCAGTTGGATGCAACGAGGACAGGCGTCTAGATACTGGCCAACTCTGTTACCTCTGATGGGAAACCCCACCTCCAGTTGCCTGGCATCCAAACATCTACCTATGGTAAGAAGACACCTCTGTATCTAGGAACATGATGCTGTTGTTGCCATCTTGAATTTAGGCAGTTGAGCAGTTTTTTTTTCTATTTCACCTAAACACATCATTAACACAAGTTTCAGTTTATTTAGCTTTATTTATATTGCATCTGTTGCAATCAAAACTGTCTCTAGACGCTTCTGAGAAACTCCGATCACGAGCCCCAACAAGCAACAGTGATATGAGAACTCCCCTGTAACAGGAAGAAACCTTGAACAGGACCAGGACCCCAAGTGGGGGGAGTCTCCTGCTGATAGCCGGTTGAGGAAAGATCAGATGAAAGAAGAAAAAAAAAACCATACATTCAAATACATTTAATAACAAAGCACTTAAAGCTGAAGCGGAGCAGGTCGGTGGGGTCAGAGGTCAGTAGGTCAGTGCACCTCTGTGGTAGTGGGCTCTTGTTAGCTGCGGCCTATGGCAGCATAGCTAAGATAGTGGCCTGAAACGCTAGACCCCACTGTCCTAGAGATGATAATTAGTGTGACTAGAATAGTGAGTGTAGCCGTATAATTATTGACTCACAGCGATTAGCCATAAGAGATGAAAGTTTGTTATTTGACACAGTGAGGAAGAAGACATATTTATTGTAATAATAGTGCAGGGGTTCATGCACATCATCATTCTTTTATCTTGAGTGCTGGTGTATTTGGTCCCGAATGTAAACGTTCAGCCACTAGTTTTTAGCCAACATATTTTTAACATTTAGCTCACTTTACTCACATTTTGAAATATTGTTAAAAACAATACAAATTCTGTTTAACTAAGGTTTTTGCTTCTCATTCTGATCCTGATCACACAAACCTGCCCGCCGTGGTGTTTACTGGTGTTGTTCCGGTGAAAGAGCAAGCACTCATCTGTCCTCGTTGCCACCTTTGGGGTGTCCACAGAAACAGTTTCAAAGGCTTTTTTTGTCTCCTGGGACTCTTTGTGCCACTGCTTATTTGTTCCTTTTTAAGAAGACTCATCGATTGGAGCAGTTTTTAAAAGCAAGTTTCCCTCCTTTTGCTCACACAGGTCACATGGCTCCAAAGTGGGTAGAAAAGAAAAAAAAAAAGAATGGGAATCTGCTAGATGGGCTAGAGTAGCTGGTTGGTTCCCATAGGGGCTGCTAGAGGGTCCTTCCGACATGGCCAGAGATGGTGCAAGATGGCTGAAAGGACAGGAAACCTGCTGGAGGCTGCAGACGACCTGGAGCGGAGCAGAGCTTCACCTTCTGGCCAATAAACACCCTGTGTGCTTCCTGGTGCTTTCCTGTCCTTCAGCTTCTGTCTCTGGTTTTGTCTCGGCTGACCCAGACCTCCAACCACCGTCCTGTTGATGCTCACCTGCTCCCCTCTCACGCCTGCATCCGATTGGCTCATCGAGCTGCTGCAGTATTCACCTCTGATTCAAACTCTGCCACTTCCTTCTTCCCTCTGTGGTAACAACTCCATAATGATTCCAGCCGATTCTGTTTTTTTCCCTCCAGCACTTAGACCTCATTTATGAGTTCTTCTGCTCCCATTAGCCTGCCTGAAGACTCCTCCTGAGACTCCTCCTGAGACTCCTCCTGCCTCCTCTTTTTTAAGTTTGTCTAGGCAAAGAAAAAAAAGCCTTCTAAATACAATTCAATTTTAGCTGAAGAAACCTCTGACTTAATACTTGTTTTGTCCTCCCCACCTCCTTCCCCCTACTTCTCCTTCAGTCTCCTCTTGTCCTGTCCTTCCTATCTCTGCCCACCCTCCTCCTCTCTACTTATCCTTTCTGTCTCCACTCTCCTTGTCCTGTCTCTCCTTTTTCCTGTCTTCTTATTACCTCCCTTAACCTTAATTATCATCTTGTGTGTAGTTGTTTCCCTCCTCCTACTCCTCCTCCTTCTCCTCCTTCTTTATTCCCGCTCCTCCTGTCCTCCTGTGATGGACTGTCCACCTGTCTTATTCATATTTTGAACATTGCTCTGGTACCTCTCTTTTTACGCTTGGTTGGGTTTATTTGCCCAGTTCACTGGGTTCTAGTGGCCCTGACTCTGCTAAATCAAACTTTAAAACACTTCTTCTCTATTCCTCATTGCAGACCAGCTAAGCTACTTGTGACATTCTAAAGTACTGGTCCTTTGGACATTCTCAATCTGCACTGACGATCAACGTCTCTGAACAGTGTCTAAAGGAAAATACTCGCCTCTGCTGAAGCCATCATCTTAAACTTGGTAGATGTGCAATCAGAACCCTCTGGATTTGTCTTTTAACGTTAAAATCTATGTTGTGTTGGAATGGCCTGGCATGTCTGGGATTTTTACCTCTTTATGAAGCCTAATGTTTTCCTCCCAAGCGCTTTAACATAGATCACTCAAAATGCTAAATATCAGGTTTTTTTTTAGCCATGTGACATGAAAGCCAGGGATTAGCATGTGCCATCTAGAGTACTTTGTTTTGGATTATGCACTCATGGACCACTCTGATTTTTGCTCTCTGCAGCCGTGCAAGAATGTGAATCCAATTTAGTTTGATGAGCTTTGAAAAGAAATGCGGGCAGATAAATGTGGAGATGCGCGATCTGTGCGATTAGATTAAAGAGTCACTGAGGGTCTTTGGTTGATTGTGGAGCCGTGTAAAATAGGTTGTGTCTTCCATCTCCTGATCTTCCACATCTCAGCCTTTTATCCACCTGGTTCCTGACGGTAGAGTGATCTTTTTTGCTGAGTGACACCAATCATAGCCGTGGCTAACCAACTGAATGCCGCTTTGCCCAGGGTAGGTTCACAGCTGAATAGATTAATGCTAGTCCAAAGTCATTAAATATGTGTTGGCTTACAAATTTTGCAGAGGTAAGGATGGTTCAGCACCATCTACTTTGTGTGATGAAGATGTAGTGTAAGGTGAAGTTGTCCACTACAGTAAACAAAACACCTCTTCAAAAACACCCTGTTTTGTTTTCTTTTTTTTACAATTTTACATTCTGAACAAAGCTATTCCTCCTTAAAATAGTATTTTTTTTAAATATTGAAATTAAATGTAAATTAAAGGAGGAGTCTATCCTTGCCACAGTTGTTTATTCAAAAAATATGGTGTTGGGGGGGGGGGTGGTGGCTGCGGCATAATATTTAAATAGACTTTTCTTATCATTGATTTTGGTTTTTGTAGTTATTTCTTACATATATTTCTATTTTACAAAGATCAAATGAATTCAAAATCACTTAGCACAGTTAATCAACCATAAAAATCTGGTCATTTTTCGGCTTCTTCAGTTCTGTGAACAGCATAATGTGCTGTGCTTCAACTGGCAACGAGAGTTATTTACCGCCGATAATTTCTCTCTCCTCCACTTCTATTTTCTTAAGCAGGTCAGATAGTGTTTGAAAGATTAATAAAAGCTTGAAAGCACGAACTGCTGGCTTTGAAGCCTGTGGGGATGGAACACACCACCTCTCGTCTGGACTCCTGCTGCTGGGGAGCTGCTAAATATTGCAGAGGCTTTGCTGGACAGACTCTTCCTTTAATCCACTGGTCAATACGACAGCTTCCAGTCTGGCTGGTTTGGCAGGATCACAACCTTGTCACCTCTGTCCTCACTGTTCTAAAGATGACAAGGATCTTATCCAGCAGGAGTAGGCAATTATTTTGCCTGAAGGGCCACGTTGGGTTTTAGATCTTGATACACGTGCAAGCCATGTGATGCAGGAAACTAAAAATGATGGTTGGTGACAAAAAAATGCTTTCAAGAGCCTGTAAATTGGTCCAACTAGAAATGGACCAATTTGATTAACCAAGATGATGAACCACCAAATGATGTTTGGCTCCACCTTCTTGAGAGGACATGTTAGCATGCTTAATGAAGGGGGTGCTTTTTTCTAACCAATCAAGCTACAACCCTCTTTTTTTGGCTTTTAGAGTAATGATTGTAAAGGCTTTGTAGGCTGGGTTAAATAATCGGGCCACGTGTGGGCCCCCGGGCCTTAGTTTGCCCACCTCTGTCTATTTTAAAGGTGTGTAAATTCATTTCAGTTTTCATTTTTCTTTTGGTGGCCAAGATAACCTGGTGACAAGAAACGACATCATTTATCCCAGTCCACTGAAAGAAAAGTCAAATAATATAAAGAGCAGCAGGAAAAGGATGGATAAAAAGGAACTCGTTTCTTGGTGTGTTCGTATCCAGAAAGCTGCTCACATCATTTTTAGTACACTCACTCGCCACTTTATTAGGCACACCTTCTAGTACCAGGGTGGACCGTCTTTTGGCTTCAGAACTGCCTTAATCCTTTGTGTCATAGATTCAACACGGTACTGGAACACAGAACTTGGTTGTAACAAGTGGTTATTTGAGTGACTGTCTTTCTATCAGCTCGAACCAGTCTGGCCATTCTCCTCTGACCTCTGGCATTAAGAAGGCATTTTGGGCCACAGAACTGCTGCTCACTAGGCATTTTCTCTTTTTCAGACCATCCTCTGTAGAGCCTAATGAAATGGCTGGTGAGTGTACTGTATATAACCAGTGTTGTTGCCTCGGCGATGTCTGACTTTACAATCAACGGGTCCTGTATGTTTCTTAGAAGTTATCCTCTTCCAGTTTGTTGAGTAACCAAAGGCAGCCTACCCTTCCAGTCCTGCAAAAGCTGCCCAGCTATTTTGTGTTTTCCATGTCCTGAGTTCTCCCATCTTGAGACTGTCCAGCCCAGTTTCCCATCTCCTCTCCGCACATCCTCAACCACCTGATCCACCTCGGTCTACACTTGCCTTTTCCACATTTTCTCAGCTATAAACTTACACCACGTCTCAAACACAGCAAACATTTCAAAAGCAGAAACGTTTATTCATATTACATTTACAGGCACAGTTTCCCTACTCTTGGCTCCATTTCCATCGGCGCTGCCAACGTTATTTACATAATCACATTTACACTCTGTCACAAACATCATATCGGTGAGAGAAAACATTCCATTTACACCCAGTGTTGCGGAAGGCTCATGCACAGGCACCATTTTGGCTGTCTACTTGCTAAAGCTTTTAAATGTTGGTTTTGGCTTTTAAAAGTGGTCGTAGTATTTACCCTAAATACACTCGTAAATAATTGGATCTAAATATATTAGATCGCCTCGGGGCTCCACCCCTCTGAGAAAGAAAAAGATAAGCACTTTGTTAAATCAACCCCTTAAAATGTACTAAGGTGTTATTTTAGCACTCTGGGTAATAATTACCTTAATTAGAAAGAAAATTAGCATAATAACAACTAATTAAGGTTGCAGGTATTCAGAGATCTTGGGAGTGTAGAGCTTGGCAGCTTTCACTCTTGTGCAACATCAAAAAGACAGCAGGTGTTTTTAAAAGACATTTAATGACAAAAACAAAAGTTAGCAAGTCTAGATATTACAATTTGTCCAACATCAATTTAACTTAACAGTAGGACAAATACCCCATGATTTACAACAACACAAATACCAAATCAAATCAAGGAGCCTAGTCCTGCTCAAGGTTTCTTCCTGTTAAAAGGCAGTTTTTTTTTTTGCTTGCCGGGGATCAGGTCCTGGGTTTTTGTCAAGCACCTGGAGAGCTTCAGCTTCAATATGGGAATATGCTTCAGGGGAGGATTTCGAAAATATTCCTTTCACCTCTCTCTCTTTCCATCTCTCTTTCTCTCTCCCTCTTTGTCTCTTACAAACACACACACACACACACACACACACACACACACACACACACAAACACACAAACACACAAACATTGGTTGAATACCTT
>CAAE01014628.1:30522-57440 GCA_000180735.1 Tetraodon nigroviridis | reverse complement strand
TCCTCATTTCTGTCATCATTCCCTCCTCTCTCACCACTGGAACTGTCCCTACATCCTTCCCAACTCCTCCCTTTTACCCTCTTCCTGGGCTTAGAGTCCAGGCGTTATCCCTTTAATTCCACTTTCATAACATTACCTGTCATTATTTGTCTTTTTAATGTAATTAGGTAGTAATAATTCCTTTTTTAATAAAATGAAAGCACTAGTTGATTTAAATGTGCACATGTGGAAGCGGATACAGTAAAGTCGGTTATTAAAGGGGCCGTGGGAGGAACATTTTCACATCCTGACGTGAAGTATGTCACACGGTGCTGCCTGTTGTGACTGGTGCTCTTTTAAGAGAACTTAAAGAGACATGTGGCCTAGCTCATTATTTGACAGTATGCTTTGAAGGTAAATGTAGAATGTGTTATGTATGAATAAGTGTGACCAGTAATGACATTACTTTACACAGGAAGATGGAGATGTACGTCATATATGAGGCATGTTCTATTTTTATTTATCTGAAAGTTGGTTTGTGCAGGTTGTCTCTACGTATGGACTGAAATAGTGTCAGGAAAACATTCTGTTGCTAAGCTATGTGAAGCTCCATAAAGGAGCAGCACAAACCGCTCATCATCCTCAGTCACAGCAGCATCCCATCATTAACGCTGTAATTTGCCTCAGCCGAGCATTCCACCTGATGAAGCTGATTATATTTTAGCGCCCAGTTCATCAACGAAGGATATGATGAATGCTCCACAAATCGATAGAATCAACAGAAGGCACCAAACTCCCACACAACACCTAAACCTCAGCCTGTCGCATGTATCTTGCTGTACACTATATTCATTTGTACACTGTACGTGCACATTTAGCTAAAGGTTCAGGTTCTGGCTCTGCAGCGCCTGTGGAGCTGCTGTGGACGCGCTAGCGCTGTTGGAGCTCACCTGCATCGAGCTCCTGTGAAGTGGGACAGCTCCCAGTTCATTCCCACCCTGCAGCTTTCCGTTGTTTTTAGCACCGCTGGTGGGCTTAAAGTCCGCTTGGACATGTTCGTCGTCTCGTTTTCTTAGCTCACTAATAAGGTGCCTTTTTGTCCATATTTCCAGGAATGTCTCCACCTGGGTAAAAAATACAAGTGTAAGAGGCCAAATTAACACCTACCCAGACTAAACCTGGTAGTCTGGTTTTCACTCTTTTACAGTCTTGTTTTTGACGGACAACTTTACTTTGTATCCTAATCCTAACTGTTGTTTACTGAAAGCTAAATTTGAACCTTTGGGGTAAAATAGGGAACAGAATTTAAGATAAGAAACAACTCAACACTGGCTGACTGTTTAGGAAAAACCTGCAAAGTCGAATATTCTGAACTTCTGGTGAATGAGGCGATGTGACAAATTTAGTTCTGACTGACAGGATTGGCACTGCTGAAGAAGTCAAAGTTTCAGGATGATTTGACTCATCATTTTATGACTAGTTAACTTTTTTTTTGGTTTTAGGTTTATCTTAACACACTACTAAGCATTCTAGTTGTAATCCTTGATCGTAAAAAAACTTTTTTTTATTTTTCCTTTTTTTTTTTTTTTACCAATTGTGGTTTTCCTGGTTGAATTATTAAAGGTCTTAAAATTCTCATGAAGGTTTTAGTTTCATCAACTTTTCATGAATCTGCTTCTGCGTGCTTTTTAGGTTTCCATTCATCATTTTTTTCCATGGATTCGGTTGTTTTTGAGCTTTGAAGTTTCTTCCTCAGCAAATCTGCTGAAAAGAGCCTGAACCTCATCGTCCGTCCTTTTTTCAAATGGTCTGAAACAAAAACAAGGGCCAGAGTTTCACACAGTGATCTGTGCACAAACACAAGGTCCTGGCTTCTTTTGCTTTTGTGTGTGTTTGTGTCACAGCTGATGAATGTTTGTCGTATCATCTCGAGTTAGCAGCTAAGTGGTCTCAGTGGCACAGAACCAATCAGTGAGCTCCAGCCGACAGTAATCGACACACTTTTATTAGCACACTGTGCGCCTGTGCGCACGTGTGTTTTTTTTTTTTTTTCCACAACGCTGTAGCACGACAATGTAAATACAGAGATGTACAGATGTACCAAGTAAACACTGTTTTGGTGCTTTCAGGATTAAAAATTTCAGAGATGAATAATTGTCAGGAAAAGAAAGGATAACTGGTGAAAGTGAAAAGTGTTTGAAGCTGCTTTTTTTTTCTTGAATGCATTTTTTTTCTTGATGTGCAGATTCAGAGAAGATGTTGAAGAGGGAAAGGTGGTGTAGGAAGAGCGTTTAGTTTGGTCTGATTTCATTCACTGCGCTGCTCTGTTTATACTTTCAACCCTCCTGATGGACCAGAGTTCTCTGAGGACTCTTCTGTTAGAACCTCATCTCTACTCCTCCTCAAGCCAAATCTGGGTTGAGACTCCAGGAGTCCTGCCAAAGCAAGCCAGCAAACCAAACAGCCAGACTGATGAATTAATTAGGAGAGGGGTGGTGGTGGGGGAGGGGGTCCATCAAGTGACACACTCCCACTTTTAGAAGTCTACAGTAGAAGACTCATGTTTATTTGATGCTCTTGTGTGTGTTTTCTTTCTTCCTCTGGGCAGAGAATCAGAGGTCCGAGCCTGCAGAAGCAGCAGCCCTCATATCAAACCTCCCAATGACTCCAATCGGGTCATATCTCTCACATTTAGGATTTCTTTTTCAACCCAAAAGAAAGAGTCTGCACAGCAGACAAACACACACACACACACACACACACACACACACACACACACACACACACACACACACACAGCCAGCGTCTCCATTAGTCTTCCACACTAATGATGAGAGGTAGATGAGTTCTATAAACATATAACACATATTCTGTGATTCATGGAAAGATATCAGCAACCCTACAGAGGTTTGGGTCGTAAATAATCGTTGGAACTGCTGTGTCGCTCAGCGTTTCCTCCAACGCTCATGTTCTGGAAGTTGAGCTCTGAAAGAGAATGCAGAAAATTTTGCATCGGCGCTTGTTTAAAATAATTCATGAGACTTTTCAAAGCAAATGTCTTTAAAGCAATCCAAAGGAAATATAGTAATACTAACCCTTATGAAGTGTGAAGCGGCTTGTGTGATCATGTGGAAGGTTAAAACGCTCTCGATACTCTTTACATGGATCTGGTCTTAGAATATTTAAATTACTGCTATTACAGAATTATTGCACTAATAATAGTGAATTTTTGATGAGCATGGCCACAAGTATTTTCATTGATCTTGTGTGTTTTGCTAACTCTCGGTTAGCATCTGTAGGCTTTTTTTTTTATGCAGCAGCTGTTTGTGGAAGACCTGCCTCCTCCTGTCTCAGCTTTAGTGGGAATGAAAGAAGACTTTGTGTTGCTTCCTGTTTATTGTGTTTCTGCTGGGTTTTTGTCCCGTAAATGCCGCAGACAGACGTGTCACAGCACGTCATGTTTCTGCCACCTGGAAACAGCATCACAGCACTTCCAGTTGTGGCCAACTTGTTCTGACTTGTGACCAGAAGCGTGTTTAGCTCAGGTGGCCTTCAGTCCCCCTGGATAAGCCTCAGATAGGCGACCAGTAAACAGCAGCTCTGAAGTGGTCCTCGTTCGCTGTCTCCTATATCTGCACCTCATTCTGCTTCTGCTGCCCACAGATCTGTTTCACCTAACGATGAAGTTGCCTGGTAGTCCGACACGACGGCGTTAGGGTTAATGTTCACCTCCACCACCACTTGCAGTTTAAAGGGGCATTCACTGTAAGGATTCCAAGCGGGAGATGGCAGCTTAGCTCCTTGGATGGGTTCAGGCTGGCTGGCTGTTTCAGTCGGCGCTGTGACGTGCATATTAATCCAGGAGAATATTCACTTTTCCGAGGCTGCGTTCTTAGCTGCTAATGTATTCCTCGTTGTAAATACCTTGAGGAGAAGCAACGCTGCCTCTGATGAATAATGTACTACTGATAAATGAAGCAGCGTGCAGGTGTGTGCGTGTGAGCGTGTGAGCGTGTGTTTGTGTGTGGGAACCCTCATTTGAAAGAGGACTTGCCAGTGCAGCGCTTCCATTCCGTCTGTGGGGCCTGTGTGTTTTTGTCAGCATGCCGCAGTGATAAAAATGCAGCATGTGTTCCTCTCTGTCCCAACGCGTCTGTCACGAGCAGCAGCCTTGTAAGGCGCTCTCCCTCGACAGAACAGCTGTAATCATCTCCTCTTCACTCTCTTCCTCTCTCGCTTTCAGGAAAAAACAGGCTCCAACGCTAAGAAATGAATTTACAGGAGGCACGAGAGCACGAGAGCGACGTTCACGTCGGTTAGCAGCTCTGAGGCGCCGTGAAAACAAAGTGAGATGACAGCGCTGCCGAGAGCGCTGAGCCCATCTTTCCAAAAGTGCCAAACCAAGGTGCACTCATCCCAGAAGAGCGATGGGGTGCACGTTCTACCATCCGTTCCTTTCTTGTCATCCTTTCATCTTCCGTGAGGATGGCTGACATTATCTTCTGATGTTCACTGTAAGTGAAATTACGCCTTCCTGTCAGGTTTGGTAATAAATTGAAGTCATTTCCTCAGAAAAATGGCCAATAATATTTGTCAGAAGCCAGAAGAAGACAGCAGCAGCTGTTGTGATGTAAGTGACACGAACATCTGTACGTCACCGTTTACACCCACGAGACAGCAGCCGATTAGACGCTTCATGGGCTGTCTGTATACACTCATTTCCTTTTCCTCTTTGACCTGAGAGCTGTACGTTGCATGTGTGCACACGCCCGCTCACACCGCGGGTGCAGGGATGAACTCGCAGGGAGCCTCCTGCTCATCGGGGGGGAGAACCACCCGCCGAAGACACAGCTTCAGGACCAATTTGGGATTCAGGCACTTGCTCAAGGACGCATTAGCATGTGGGCTGCAGGTGGCTGGAGTCAAACCAGTGACCTTTGAAACATCCTAGCGACACAATGGGGGCAAAATAAAGGCGCGACTTGACCTTTTGGTTAACGAAATATTATTTGAATAAGAAATGGTGACAATAGCGCGGATGGATCTCGTCTCAGAGGTCCCCGTCTGAGCCTGGTCCTCAAGGTTGCATTTATCTGGTGCAGCCTCTGCTTTCTGCACAACACAGATGATCTTGATTGCAATCGAAGCTTGACGAATAAACTGGAATTGAATCATCAAAGCTCCTTAAAGAGCTGAAGGAAGTCTCTCCCACCGCTAACAGTGCGCTAACTGCTACCATCTGTAGAGGATTTGGGCGTGACAGCGGAAACACCAGGAGCGTAACAACATCATACGCCAGCAGTCGAGCTAATGGTTTTATGATATTACACCTGTGTGTTACAAATAACCTGCCCACATCAGCCTGTCACGGTGCTTTTAGCCGTCGTCTCTGATGCTGCCCATTACTCCGTCGCTGCGCCATCGTCGCTCATAATGGCAGCTGTTTACATCGCAGGGTTTCAGTATTTCAAAGCTGACACTTTCTGGAGGGTCCGCTGAGACAGGCGGCTGAGAGGACCCGCGTTGGTGCAAATTACTCAAGAATTTGTCCGAAGTGCAAAAGGCCGAACCTGCGGACATCACAGCAGCCTTCCAGCACACAAGCTAACATGCAGCAAATCCAACAAGATGTTTTTTATTTCTTTTTATTTAGTTACCTAGTTTTTTTTTTAGGTGTACAGAACTTTGAGGTTAATCGATGTCCATAACACCACCTCAAACACATCGGGTGAGGTTTTATTGATCCTGTGTTAGCTGTGGGAAATTGCTGGTCATGTGATGACTTGAAACATCCAAGCCAGGTATAATGCATGCTAGCATGGTTGCAGGGACATACCCGCAGAGAAGCTGCAGGGACTCAACCCAACATCTGCGGGCTTTGGTTCAGTTGGCATTAATAATTATGATCGCAACAGCAGACAGAGCCTGATGTATAGAGGAGGAGGAGGAGGAGGAGGAGGAGGACGGGTGTTGAACACTCTGGATAAATCAAAAGTAAACTGCAAACATGTATTTACATCTTTCCGCTAGGTCACCCTGTTTCAACTGTTTCAGCTCCACATGTTGTGATTCCGTCCAGGCTTTGAATTTCCTTGGATTCAGCATTGTGTGTGTGTGTGTGTGTGTGTGTGTGTGTGTGTGTGTGCATGCATGCATGAAATCTGATTAGTATGCCGAACCAGTTTAAACAAGACGTGCTCAGAATGGGACACACATGGGCAGCCACCTGGAAGTTCAGTGATTTGATCCCCAACTCCCGTGGTCAGCACACGGAGGTGTGGATGGTTATCAGGCGAAACCTGGCACGTCAATATGTGTGTGTGTGTGTGTGTGTGTGTGTGTGTGTGTGTGTGTGTGTGTGTGTGTGTGTGTGTGTGGGGTGGGGGTGTGTGTGTGTGGGGTGGGGGTGTGTCTTAGCATGTTGCCCATTTTTATTCAAAACACTGATTCTGGCTGGCCTTAAGTGCATGTTTATTATTATATTTAGAAAATACAGGTTTTTATGACATCGTTTGTCTGAAACATCCTAGCGGCCGGTCCCTGAAACTACTGTCTGACATTAAAATGGACTATAGCACAAAAACCTGCACAGATTGCTTGATTTGCTGCAAATCTTCCACATGCTTCGAGAGCAGGAAAAAAGCAAACGAGAGCGGTTAGCGTCCGCCGAGGACTCCGCGTAGATGGCGTCAAACATGGCTGACTGTAAAGACAAATCCAAGGGCCCTCGCTCACTCGTGGCCACTAACTGCATTTAGCTTTTCTCTGCAGAAACACAACCTTGGAAATGATGAGGACAGACAAGCTGCGAACAAGGCGGCTGGTTTCAGCGGTTTCCAGTCACGTCTCTTCGCTGCTCGCGTGGCACATGCAGGCCTGACGCGCCGATGACCTCGAGACTGTAAGGCTGCTTTGATCTCCCATCCAAGCACTTTCTAAACATTTTTCTTTCTTATAATTAGATTAAAAGTATTCATGTCTTCGTGCTGTTATTGGCAGATTGACTCAGGCTGTATCTCATGTCCTATAGTCATCCTGGCTTGTCTTTCATCTATCAGACCAACTTAAACTGATTTAAAATACATTATGGCTGGAAAACCAGCCAGTAAATGATACAAATGCTCTTCTCTCACCCAGAAAGATGATGTCGTTCAAAGTGTCAGACATAATCACATCAGAGAGAAGACCTGCAGACGTGAGGGGTGCGGAGAGAAACTCTAACGCGATTAAGACACGCCCACCTTCACCGTCCCTGATCGACACGCTCAGCCACGACAGCGGTCGGGAAAAGTTCCGAGACACTGGCAGTAGCAGAAACACAAACCAGGCGGTCAAGAGTCGCATCTAATTGTTCCAGAGAGACAGACTAAGAGGAGGAGATTACGTTGTGCTACATGAAAGGACAATCTGTGTGGGGGGAATGTGAATGAGGTTGGCGGGGGCGGCTAACCCAGGACGGACTGGTCTCACCTGCCTGCCGTCTCAGTGTCAGAGGGGGGTTTGTTTGGAGGTGGTGTTTGATCAGCAGGAACAGAGGAGCCGCAAGAAACAGCAGAGCGGGCGTGGAATTCATACGGCGGCAGCAACTTATCTGATTGACCTTGCCAGAAAATGACAGAAAGAAATTGTTTCTGACTCTTCCCTCTTCCCGCCCGTTTCCCTCCTCCATGATTCACTGCATCCTCCTATTCTCTCCTCTCATCCTTCTGACACTTATCAGGCTGCATTTAATTGGAGGAGTCATTTTGAACTTTCTTTTCAGATTGCCTCTGGTTCTTTTTCTTTAACTTAATGTTCCTCCGCCATTTCTCTCCCTCTTATCTCTCTCCACCCTCTCATTCCCCTTATCTCCTGCTCCTATTATACTTCATGTTCTCCACTTCCACAGCGTGGATTGTTTGGGTTCTGAGCCACAACCGTTTGATAAACTTTGTCGGCTTAATGGTTGATTAATGGCACCGATTGGTTCGTTTCCCATCGTGAAACATCTCATTCTGTTCGTGCTCGGACTGAAAGCAGGTGGACCAACCCAAAGACGTGCGAAGACCACACGAGCGCGCTGGGATCGCATGAAAACTGGGTTACCAGGTCAACCAAAGAACAAGGCCAGTCCGGTGCTCGTGGGTCCGCTTCGGCGGGGAAAGACCTCATCAGGCTAACGCAGTTGTGATGGGAATGACCTTCGTCCTCCTCCATGCACGGATACACCTCTAGGCCTCTGCTCCTCCGTCTGGAAGCCGATTTCATGAGTCATTTCACGGCACTCTCTGTTGCTCCAGAGGAGAGTGTGGAGATCCCTCCAAGGTCCTCGTCATGGTGGTCATGATGATGGTCGTACAGCAGGCTGCACAACCTCGCCAGACACCTTTGGCCACTCCTAGTGAGCTGCTGGGAACCACTTCAACAGCTCCATCCTCTCTGACAGCCAGGCTGAGGTCACGACCTCAACTGTCTCATCCAGTGGAGCTTCCCAACCTTCTAGTATCTGCTCAGAGTCAGTCGGGGTCAAAGAAGACTTGCTGGCACATTTCAGCCTGTGGTTTCTGCTTTTTCTGCTCTCCTCTGGCCCACCCGGGCCCACCGCTGGGGGAACTCGGCTGATTCACCTCAGCGCCGCGAGCCGCTGCCTCCTGCTGAGAGGAGCAGCTAAAGCTCTAAACAGCTCTGAACAGGCGCCTTTGCTCTCTTTTCAGCGAGTGTTTAAGTCACAGGCGGAGCGTGCATGTGACTTGGTGTGTGTGGAAACGCAGGTTGTTGGTTGCCAGGATGCAGTAGCAGCAGCGCATCTTGTCTGATTGCAGCATTGTTCCTATCTGACGGAGGCCTTCAGGGCTGGAGCCTCATCATTCTCATCCTCATCATCATAGATGCTGGGTGATTGTTGGGTTTTTTTGCACCGTGGTTTGGTTTGGTTTCATTTGAAGTCACCTGACCCATTTCTACTAAACAATGGTGACAACAGAGAGAAAAAAAACCCCCAAAACACTACCTATGGAAGAGCATAATGAGCATACGCGTCTGAGAAAGAAAGGGGGAGAGATCCACTAGTCCCAGGTGGATTTCTTCCCCTGGGCTCTGATTGTTGGATTTAGCTGGACTCTGAGATAAATATTCTATTAGCACTTGAAAGAGCACGAACAGAACAGTCGCCATTTTCTGCTGCTTTAGATCCTAATTAGAGCATCATTATGGAAATGAAGGTAGAGTAAGTTCGAGGGGAGCCAAACATACCTGAGTCTCTTCTTCCTCTTCCTATCTGGACATTCTTGGGGAGGAAGAATGGTGCGGCTAATTGAAGCAGACAAACTCGGAGGGAGTGGGGGTTAATGATTTCATCAGCCGCTTTCAGCTCTTTGATGACTGATAGGAAATTGAATTATAATCGGACTCCATTTTCGAGCAGCTGGATAATGCACGCTCATCAGCAAATCATCAGAGACGATGAAAAGAAAAACACAGAACTCATTGATTGGCTGGAACTTAGCAAACCAGGACGGGTCGGCTGATGGGAGAGCAGGAAGCTAAAGTATCGTCTCTGCGTCAACACCAACGCTTAATCCAGACAACTTTCTCGTCCACAGTGCATTTTCTCATGTGCTACTCTGTCTTTGCCTCTTCTTCTCTCTTCTTCTTCTTCTGCTCTCTACAGATTTCTGCTAGCCCAGAATTTAATGACACTACAAAAGGTAAAGGAATTAAAAAGGCTTTTGCAGACATGCGCTAAGTTCACCAAATCCCATCTTCCATTGTCTCTCAAACCCAGTGCTGCTGGTGGGAGTGATTTTTCCTTTAATGAGTCCTGATCTTAGCGTGCTGGTGCCAGTAACCGCGCCTCAGGACCTGCTGGGATATCACCGACTCCCCCTGAACTTTGATCTGGGTGCTCTTAGCTGGGGATCTTCAGCTCAGGGGAACTGGTTCCAGTTCAACCAGGAAGACAGGCTGTCAGTCCATCACAGGAGGTTCTCATCGTTCACCAACAAACCAGCATCATGTCAAAACTAAAGTCAGGTGGAGGTGAGGGTCTTTTAGTGTCCTTCAGACCTGACATGGTTTTTGTCTTTCTCTCATTTATCAGGACATTCATACTTCCATTCGGAATTCTGTCTAGTGACTCTGATGTGTGTGTGTGTGTGTGTGTGTGTGTGTGTGTGTGTGTGTCTACATCCTCAAACAAGTCACGTGTATCAGTGTCAGTCCAGGTAGCTTCCAGGCATTTGCACCCGACTTCTCAAACTTCCGATTACCTGTCAAAAATTCCCGATTTTCCTTTTTGAGCTTTCTAATTTTTGACTTCTTTCGCTTCCATTTCCCATCGCTCCCGCTTTCTTGGCCGTCAATGCTGTCATCTCTCTTCTCCTGACAATATAGATTCATTACAGTTTGATGATATCAGATGATTGCTCCCTCCCAGCTGGAACAATAGCCTCCCACCACCACCACCACCTCCATCCAATTCCCCTGACTGACTCAGCTGTGTGACGCGTCCCTGCTTTTTCTCCTTCACTTCCTCCTCTTTTTCCCTCCTCCTCCTTTTCCCCATCTGTCATGTCCCATTCCTTCTCTGCATCAGTTTACTTGTCTTGACCTCCCTCCTTCGGTCTTAAATTCTGGATCCTGGGAACGCTCGTGAACGGGTTTTGTTTCAGAATTAAAGTGTTTTTTCTGACCTACTCACCACTGGTTGTTGGTTCTAGATATTCAGAAAAAAACAAATAATTAAATGAACTAAACTAAATGTACAATGAGAGCACAACTTGCATAAACTCGTTTGTAGAGGCTTATAGTGCAGTCTGGAAATAAACGTAGGACTCAAATACAGAGAAAGATTCCTTCTAAACGACAGGTGAACGGAAGCGTTGGGTTGGTCACAATGTTTGTCCTTCTTACCCCAATGGTGCCTGCCTCCACACCTTTCGAGGTAATGTTTCTGAATGATGCTTCGATCATGTGAAATGTGTTTTTCAGCTCAAGCCAGAAGCTGCGCCTCTTTTTCTTTACTTCTGAAGGTTAAGGTTCTCTTTCATCTGCGATGGTCTTTGATACAACAGAAAAGACTTCAACATAACAATTATTCAAACTTTTTTTTGGGCATTTCACCTAAACATCTGACACACACACTGAAGGCAGTGAATCAGACAGAGAAGGTGCAGAGAAATTCAGCTGGTAGATGGTCAGAACGTTGGAATCCAGTGAACTGGTGACCACATTGCAAGGAGGCGGAGCTACTTTCCCATCAGAGCAGATCAAAGCTCTTAAAGGTTCTGGAGGATAATGTGCTGGCCCATGGACTGATGTGTAGTGATTAAATATGGGAACTCTCTTACAACAAGTGACTCTAGCTAGTTGTACATTCATGATTCGTTATGGCTCTACCAGCCGCACTAGCAAAACAGGCAGAAATCATCTACCTGTTTTGGTCAGACATATATTCTGAGAGACCGCTCAAACCACTTTCACTTGTTTTATTTATTTATTTATTTATTTTTAAGCCAAGGACGAAGCCTGACTAACAAGACAAAATGTTTCTACCTTACAAAAAAAAAAAAAACCCAAAAAGACTGGTATGGACAGAAGTATGCATTTACTGCTGCTGATTCAAATCCTGTGTGCTTATTCCGCACCAAGTGCTTTTCCCTGTGTAAGGAGGATATTTTCAAGGCATTTGAAGCCAATTACGCTAACTGTGACAACACTTTCCCACCCGGCTGAGCTGCTGGGAGACAGAAGATATGTAACATCTAAATCTGCCGATCACTGAGCGGATGTCTGGCTTTATTGAGTCATTCAGAAACAACTTTGCTACTAGGTTTGATGATTTCCATAGTGAGGTGATGGGAATTGTGAAGGAGCCTTTCTGTGTGAGTGATGAGGCAGGAGAGGAGTTGGTGCCATCATTGGACAAGCAGATTCTACATCTGCTCAGTCAGACCCATCTCCTTCCTTCTTTCTCTTCTTAATTGGCAGGGCAGGCAGAAGAGGATGATGACGAGCAAAGGACAGAGGACAGCAGAGGACTTTGATGATCAGGTTAGTGATGAGGATAATGAGGATGAGTAGCAGTAGAAGCTTCACCTGCTTCCACAAAAGGTTTGCTTTTGAGCAACAATTCGATTATTTATGGCTGACTTTCAAACACAGAAGCACAAGTTTTGCAAATGAAAGGGTGAAAACACGCAGACAGAGCACATTGGGTCGTAACAATTTACAAAGGGAAAGCCAGAATGAACAGATATGCTTGCCAGGTGATGGAGAAATCAAGATTTTAAAGATGAGACAGAAGTGGATGAAGGTCAGTGGAGCTGAAGGAGGGAGACGACACAAGCAGCTCTTCAGAGAACTCTTTGACTTATTGGTGACCGTATGTGTCAGTTCTGTAGCTCTTTGGCCACTACTTTTGGACAGATTTGTAAGCATATTAACATTAACCTTGTTCAGACTATTATTTGCAAGATTATCTTATCTTATCTCAAAATGTGTTAAAGGCTTTGAAATGGCTTCTACTTTGGTAGGAATAATATTGGGAACCGTGTTCATTTGTCTGTAGGTGATAAAATAAAGCCCTGGGAGATCATTTTATTCTGGAAGCCTGTCACACTGTTAAAATAGGCACTTTGAGGATTTAGAAAAACAGCTGGGAAAAAAGAAAAAAAAAAATCCACATTTTCCTCATGCAGCAAGTTTCTAAACAGGCTGTTGTGTTTTGGATGACGATGCTTTTGAGGGCAGCCAAAGTATTTAGCCGAGGAACCCGATCAGCCAGCTACAGTCACACTCAACCAGAGGGCTTCTGCTTTTTAAGAATGAAAGCAGAACCTTTTCAGGAGCGCACATGCGAGTGTTTGACAACTGTGTCTTTCCTCAGCCCGTTTGTGTTTTGCAGCTTGAGGACAGCACAAGCAGCCGCTTCCAATGTCTCCAACAACTTTTGCTGTTCGGCACAAGATTTGTCTCTTCTTTTTCTTTAAATTAATGATGAATGCTAATGTTAAACATGTTTTACTTTGTAGTTCTGTTGGGAAAAAGAGTCCCCTTGATGTGGAAGCTAATTCCAGAGCGCGTGGGGACCGTAGGCAAGCTGTGATTCCAGCCCACCTGCATCAGTGATCAGCAGTGACAGCACTTTCTCACGCAGCAGCATCACTCACAAACGCAAGCATTTTCATTTTCATTAATTTGGCTGTGGATTAAAGCTGACCCATTTCGGTGAATGCAGCCTGTCTTGGACTAGAGAGAGAGCGAGAATGAGGACAGACCTGATTAACGCTGCCGTGCACCTGCACATCTGAACTGGCGCTTCAGCACTCCTGTGCACTCAACGTGCTCAACTTCTGCCATTGTTCTCTGCTTCATAACAACTTAACGCGACCAAACCTTGGCAAACTGGAAGAATTACAAATAAATCTTACTGCCTCCAAAAAAAAACCAAAACAAAACAAAACACCTAGTCAACTAAATGCTATTTTAATACTGTTTTGACCGACACCAGTTTCTGGAGGTAAAATTGAAAATCATTTGAACAATCTTGTCTTTTTTAAAGCCTGAAGTGACTCAGTCATAGAATATATGGATTTATTCAGTACTGTGACTCTGTTATCTTTGTGTTGACTGTCAAAGTCGTCCCTCAAACAAAGTTTTCTTGTAGTTTTCTAAAGTAAACATCACCTTGACTCAGAGTTTGATTCACATGTCCGCTAAAATAAGCAAATGTATGCTCTTTATATTGTCTGCTCTTGTAGGAGCATGTTCTTTTTTTCTCCAGATAAACTCATGAGGCTTCACTCTGTCATATGCAAATAAAGCCGAGGCAGCATTGTGGGGAAAGAATTTAAAAGCTAACGATAGCGGAGACACGGAAGTGCAATTTAGCATTAGAAAGATGCTCTTGTTATTCCGTGCATTTGAAAGTCTAATGCGGCAACGTTGTACTCACCCTGCATTGCAAGGATATGGAGATACTTTATAAACATGACACCTTTAGAGGAGCTGCAAAATAATTCAGTCCACAAGTTTTTTGTTTTTTTTTTCCTGACCCAGTACTTGAATTTAATAACTGCTCGTGGTGCAAGATGGCCAGTTAGGGTTATCATCCATCCACCATCCATCCATCCACCATCCATCCATCCAACAGCCATTCCCATCTAGAATAGAATAGAACTTTATTCACCCACAGCAGGGAAAATTCACTGTTCCAGCAGCAAAAAAACATTGGCGAAAAAATCAATTTGAAATATAAAGGAAGAAGACAGGATAAATAAAAATATTCTCTGCTGGAATGTTACACTATGTACACAAAATTGGAATAAATAGTGTTTTATACAGGTGCTTTACATGAATTGTGGAATATGAGTAGTCAATTTAAGGAGGGATGTCTAAATTATTCCACAAGGGCTGCAGGTTTTTGTTCCAACTAATCAAGCACACATAGTTTGACCAATCAGATGTCTGAAGACGTAGATCAGGTGATTAAATAAGTTCAGTCTGGTGTGCAATTGCTTGGTTAAAACTAAAACCTGCAGCCACACAGCCCTTTGTGAAATAGTTTGGATAGCCCTGATTTGGAGTCTCTGGGTGACAAAATTAAAGCCCTTGGGAAATTATTTCATCTTGAAACCCTGCTACACTCCCAAAATAGGCACTTTGAGGATTCAAAAAACAGCTGGGGGGGAAAAAAAAAATCAGCGGTGTCTTCATGGACCATGTTTCTAAGTAGACTGTTGTGTTTTAGATGATGATGACGCCTTTCAGGCCAGCCAGTGTTTTCACCTGAGGAACCAGAGTAGTCAACAGTCACAACTTACACCAAGTCACCCTGGAAATTTGTTTTAACATTGCATGTTCATGACAACGTTTGTTTTCAGAGGCTGCCTCTCACTGAATCCTGATGGGTTTGTAGACCATTCTGCCCTTGACGTCACAAACTCAGAGCTCTGCCTGCAAGAGTTCATCTGACCCCCATCTGACATCATTAGCTCTAAGATTTTACAGTCAAATCAAATCAAATTTTATTTGAATAGCACTTTTCAAACATAAAATGCAACACAAAGTGCTTTACATGGTAAAAGCAGAATAGTTTACATATTTAAACAAAATACGCTACGTATTTGGCAATCTATTCTTGGGGCTTGAAATACACAAGGATGCAAACATCCGTTCGGTTGTGCAGTATCCACGGGCTTTTAGCACCTGGAGGTGAAGGTCGGGTAGTCAATTCTAGAAATGTGTGTTTCCCACCGTCCGTGCAGTACACCACGTTTAGACGTTTAGTACATCTGAATTACACACATTAGAACCTAGAACATTATGCCGTTTCAAAACATGGAAGGTCCATTTTCTAGTTTTGTTCTTTATGCGAATATTTTTCTGTAGATCAAAAGATCTCAACAGTAAATTCGCCTCATTATTTTCCCAGCAAGTCTTTCTCGCCCTGCCAGCGGGAGGGGGCGAAGGTGAGTGTGGCTGTCTAATGGCTACCGTTAGATGCACATGAAACCAAAGATGCAGCATGGCGACGGGAGCGCCAGATATCAAAGGCATAGCAGTGCAAATCAAGGCAATTAAGTAACTGTGACATCACCAAACTATTTAGTAAAATCTATAGATACTGGTTAAAGCTACAACAGAAGGGCTGGATTACAGACGAATTCTAACTCGATAATGTGTATCAGCACAAGAAAACTGCTGCTACACAGGGTCAAGGTTGCATGACACAAACAGACCAAAGGATTTGTAGAGAAGCGCCGTAAGCTGCTGAGAAACAATGTTAAAAGTATTGCAGAGAGAAATTTAAAACACCATCAGAAAATGTCTTTTGTAGTCTAAAATTCTAGAATAGAATAGAACTTTATTCGTCCCACAGCGGGGAAATGACACTGTTCCAGCAGCAGAACGTTGGAGAAAAAGTTCAAGAAGTGCAGGACTAGACTAACAACGTGAGCTTTCTAGAACATTGTAGGTAGCCCCTATGGAACCAGGATGGAAGGTCAGGGAACCAAGCCGCTGTCCCGAGAAGATCATTATCAAGAAAGCTGGGCGGATGTGATTTGAGGTGTGGGTGCAGTGGGTGAAGCCATGCTGGGGTTTCTGCAAAAAGAAACAATCTTATAGATAGTTGATTGTTTGATTGTTTTCTGATTTTTCAAAAGAGAGAGAGAAAAAAAACCCCTGCACGTGTGTGTGTGTGTGTGTGTGTGTGTGTGAATATAGCACATCATCATTATAATAAACATATTAGAATATACCTTAACAAAGGTAAACAAGAAATGCACATGGAGGATGTTCTTCTGTGACCTCCTTCAAGAGCCAGTGAAGAGCTCTTCTGGGAATATTCATCAGCAACCTCTGCTGAGCGTTTTCCATTTTTACAAGAGGTCTCCTGGTACGGGGAAGGGTTCTCACCAGGGGAAATGCACAGATACCTTTCATACTAAATAAGGCAAAAATAAATATCACGAAAATGTACCCATCATGCTTCACTACATTTGAACTAAAAGGTATTAAAAAAGAGGAAAAGAGACACACACACATGCACACACACACGACAGTGCAGACGTTGCCTCTGACAGGCGCTCTGAGCATTCGCTGGTTTTGGTGGCTTGCTTGCTCAAGGGCACCTCGGCAGGGCTCCCAAAATGTCTTGCTTACTCTCCAGTTTCTGGTCCTAAAACCAGGGCTTAAACCAAAGACCCTCAGAGTGCCGACAGCCAAAGCATCCGCTGCCAGAAGCTATTGACATTAGCAGTCAAACGGAAGCCTAAATGAAAGCATCAATGAAGATCCTCACTTCTCAAACAACTTACTAATCTGTGGTTTCACTTCATGAAATGTCAGCAGCACCGCCCTGAGACCTCGCTGCTGGAGCACGAACACTGAGGAAGACGCCCAGATAAAAACAATGCCGTGATGAAAGAGCCAGAGACGCCGCTACTGCTAGGAGGTCAAAGAAGGACTTTAGGACGATGAAAAATGAGCTCACTTAGACTTAAAATCTCTCAGAGGTGCTGGTTGCAGCCGCAGGAGGAGCCTGATGGATCAAAAACCTTCGCTTCGCTCGGGGGGGTGAGCCTATGAGGTGGTTAAACGCTAACACGCTAAGCTGTGCACAGGCCGATGATTGGGATGAATTATTCATGAAAATTCCCATTTTCATGATAGACTCTTTTTGTCAGTCACCATAGCAGCGTTTATTCCTCAAGAATGAAATAACAGCGGTGGACAAATAGCCACAACGGATGATTAGAATTGAAGTTCACCATCACCGGGGTGTTGTCAAGGAGGCATCCCAGCTGAGAGCCAGAGTCACCTCATCTGGCTCCTTTCGAGGCGAGGTTAGGAGGTTTCTAAGGGACAGCCCGACTATCCTAGAGAGGAAACTCGCTTTAGCCGCTTGGACTCTCAATCTTGCTCTTTCCACCACCAGCTTCCTGGCCACCAACGCCAATGGCTTACTCAGTGTGGAGCTTTGCCCAGGAAACTGCTTCTTTTTTGGAACGTCCTTGTAGCGAGAGCTGGAGGCCGCGGACTGATGAAGCCAACAGGACCACATCATCTGCAAAGAGCAGCCCCCTGATCCTGAGGCCACCAAACCGGACCCCCACCAAACACCGCAGCTGTGCCCGGAAGTTCTGTCCATGAGGGTCATGAATCGACGACGGAGGGCAGCCCTGGCGGGGTTAGACCCCCACTGGAATAGGAGTCCGACTAACTGGCAACAATGCGGACCAACCGGACTCTGAGAACCAGTCAGCGGAGGACTGCTTCAATCAGCATTCCAGGTAAAATGTCTGCGCAGACGAGCATTCTTCAGTTTTAAACTGAGAGGTTGCTTTCTTTCTCATTATTGTAAAATCCCTTCCCGTTAGTCATCAAGTGTCATGATATTGTCTTATCAGATTGCATGGCATTGAAAGCGCAACGAAACGAAGCAAGAGTTTAAATGATTGACACAGAGGAGGCGTCTGTTCCATTGAACAGTGTTCCAAAAATGAACAATGGTGCGTTTGAGTCCTCTTTGTAAAACGAGACCAATTAATAAAATAAATGCAGCCTTGTCTTGCAAGGTAAAACAATGCTGGTGCTATTTGAGAGAGAGAGAGAGAGAGAAAGAGAGAGATAGAGAAGAGACACGTGAGGACAGGACGGCAGCAGATAATCCAGCTCCAGCTCATGAGAACCTGCCAAACGAGAGAGCCAAAAGACACGAAGGGAAATGTGTTTTAAGATCTGGTGTGGCTCTGATCTGTGTATCAGCAGACGTTAAATTAGCACATTGTAGCGTGATGAGAAGAGTCGTGAAAAGTCCTCTTAGTCCCATGAGCATTTGGGAGCAGGCTCGTGGTCGAGGGCGTGGGGTGGCGCTGCAGTTCACCGTCACACCGCTAGGCGCGTCTCTGCTCCATGGAAGGCTGCGGAGGCTGAGCGAAGGCTGCAAGAGGAGAGGAGCAGGTGAGGAGGAGGAGAGAGCAGCAGAGGGAGGGAGGGAGAGAGAGAGGGAGAGAGAGAGGGAGAGAGAGAGAGAGAGAAGAGAGTCTTAATAGTCAAGTGCAGCCGGAATCGCGAGGAGCGGACGTTACGGGACAAATATCCCACTTTTATTTCTCTTTTTTCCAGCATCGTCTCCGTCATTCCAATGTAGATTAGTGCACGTGAAAAGCCGGAGCGTGATGGCAGATTTTCTCAGTCTGGTTCCACTGAGTAAAAACAACACACACACAGTGGATTAACGGCAGACTTGTCTCCGGATCGAACATCCTGAATTTGTCCGAAGCCTCGGGCGCGTTTGCGCCGAGTTTCTGTCTTCTGGAGAGAAAAGTGCGCCCGTGCCTTTTTTTCCCCAGGCTTGTTTTATTTTATTCTTTTTTTTTTTTTTTTTCAACGGCTAAGCTTCGGGATATTTTGGGGGGGCAATGTGAAATTACCCTAACTGGACCTAGCGCACAGAGGAATGTGGTCTCGGGGGCGAGCGGAGGCGGCGACGGGACTCTTCCTGAACGGTAATTACGCACCCGTACTTTCATTCTGCTCCATTAGACGCGGAGACGTGTTGGCGTGAGCTTTTACACTTCGGAAGGAAGCCACTGCGCCGCGGCAGGCTGGTTTCCCGGCCGGTGATTGATTGCGCGTCGACAGCGCGGAGGACAAGTTCAAGTGGAGGCTGAGGCGATAAATCCCGGTGCCCATGGCGCCGCGTGTACCCCGCGGATGGAGGCAGAAGCGGTGCTGGAGCTGCTCCCCTGCTTCTGTCTGACACTTTGGCTAGGGCGCACGGACGCACAGAGCCGCGCACGCTGTGGGCGATCCGTCCCGGAAAGCAGAATTTGGAATAACGGCCAGGTTTGGCGCGAGGCTGGCGTCCGACTTCCACACGCACACTTCACAGATCCGAGCCGACAAACGGAGCCGGAATGCGTGTTTTTGGTGCCGAGGAGGACGTGCGCGCCACATTCGTGCGGCGCACAACGCGCCCGTTTGCGCGCGCGCAGGCGGGCGCGTGCGTGTCCACGGTGAATGGAGCTCCTCTGTCCTCTGTGCGCTCCGGCAGGAGGAGGGAAAAGTTGCGCCCGCGGCGACTGTTGCGGGGGCATCATCTCCACCAGCTGAATGAATGCGGCATTTGTGCTGCGCGCGCGTGCGCGCGTGCGAGGACGCTCCAGGATCTCGTCACAGCTAAATAAATAAATAAACCATGAAGTGGAAAGATGGGGTGATGTGCTCCTCGCAGACAGATTTTCTGAAGTGACATTAGCCAGTCGCACCTAGAGGTGCTGTCCAGCTTCAGCCTCGGCCTCCGCTGGGCGCACGGACCTGCAGACCAGCTCGGTCAAGCTGCTCGGGAATATTTATCTGCTGGGTTGCTTTCATGGACTCTCAGCTGTTGATGTGAAGCTCTTGGCATCCCTCAGTGGTAGCCGGGCCTCCATCATCGCTCTGAGGACCACGTCCAGCCCTGAAGGACCAGCCCTGATGTCTGAGGTCCTGTGTCCCAGGTAGGACAGCGGACCACAGCCTGGCTTCAGAGATCTGAGCTGATCCCTCGTCTGAATTCAAACCCCTCGCGTCATGTGACTGTGCTGTGCTTCTTTTAAGAATTAGCATCTAAAACCTAAATTGAGGGAAAAAGAAACAGAACAGAATCTTCAGTCTGAGTGATAATCAACAGTACCTTGAGGTTCAGTCTTTAAGCGGAAGAAGATGGATGGATGGATGGATGGATGCTACAAATAACATTTATTATACATTATAGTTTCAGGTTCACTGATGCATCTGCTGGCCGCATCCAAACCCGTGTCCAAAGGCGAAGAAGAAGCGTTTAGCATTTGACGTCTCTCAAACAGCTTAACGAGGAGAGATGGTTTCTGAGAGATTTAAGGCGGGCTGACTGATGTTCCTGTGACCTTTAAGGAAGTTTGTCTGCTGCATTTTAGTCACATGGGCGTGCAGGCTGCCTCTCTGCCATTTTCCAAGGGGCGTAATGGTGGTGGTGGTGGTGCTTCATCACTTCACACCACTTCGTCCCAGGGGCTGTGATCTACATAGCTCAGCCCCCTGAAGGAAAACATGAAGTCACCGCTCCACGTTGTCCTCATCTGTCCTCCTGCACCTCCCTGCTCCTCATTTGTTCTTCCCCTCCTGGATGCCTTCTGGAGATAAGTAGGGCTTCGTTTTGCATGATTCCATGAGGCAACATCAGGTGTCTGCAGGTGCCAACCTGCCGCAGAGCGCTCCTGTGTATCCTTCAACTATTTCTCTTTTTTATTCTAACCACTGATAAGAAGAAGGATTTAGTGCTGGAGGTGAACATCTTGTAGGAAGCCTGGCTGGTGATTTATTGATAGCGGCGTGTTGGTGACTGTCCCTGTCTGGCTGCCTGTTTCCAAGGACGTGGCCTTTGGATGTGACACCTTTCCCGGCTGAAAAATGGCGCGCTATCTAGCTCCCTCCCGCTGTATCTATCAACGTTTCCTGGAAGGAATCATGTTTTAAAGATTGAACGTTTAATAAGCGCTGAGGTTTAGGGCTTTTTCCTGCTCAAAATTCCCAAACAGATTCAAACTAGTTGAGGACCGTAGATGGTAATTTGTTGAAATACGTGCATTTTTATTTGGATCCAGTCATTTCATTAGAAACAAATTCACATCATTCACTCGTCTTATTCGGACCTTTTTCTACCCAGCAACGATACTTGGTTTCAGTGGAGTTTCACTATTGTTCTGGAGTGGAAAATCAACCTTAATAGCCTCTTCGATGTAATCTTCTATCAATTTGCTGCTGCTTAACCAACCACGTGAGTGGTTTTAAAGATTAGCCAGTCCTCTCCTTCCAACTGCTTACTGGAACGCATCGAATCCTTGTGACCAACACAGAGGTGCAGTCACGTAAACACCGGCTAGGTCCAACACGGAGAAGAATCCAAACAACTTTTTCTTCAAGTCCGAGAAGATTTCCAAGGCTCAGGCTTCATAACTCGCATCTGCGATGGCCACCCAAACTGTCTGTTCTGCCTTTCCCCACTCACTCTTTTGCTTTGATGTTGATGGTTTATGTGACGTGGTTTATTTCACTTTAAAACCTAAACGGCTGCTTTGATGCCAGCCTGTCATTCTGTTTCTGATGTTGCCATTGTTGCTGCCTGTATTTTGTCATCTACGCTGAGTGACAGTGAAAGAACTCAGCCTCTTACTCCCGTTTTTAATTGTTTTTATTTGCTTTTAGAGTGACATGATATGAATTGACAATAGAGCGTATGAAAATAAAATAAAAGTATCTAAAATGTTCCTGGTACAGTGGGCATTGGGTCTTTCTATATACCTTCTTCTTCTGCTTTGGTGTCCATTTCATCCATTTATCCCCCAGTTGTGATTCCGTAAACGCAGCCTCTGTGTTGGTTCGTCCACCTTAAAGATTTCATCCCCCGTTCAGCCACTCGGTTCCTGTCGGGACGTCAGTCTTTCCCCAGTTCTTCCTGATAACCTTTTTACACACCAAGCAAACGCGCGTCGAGTATCGATCACTTCCTGTTACACTTTCTTCAGTGAGGTTTCAACGATAAAGAGTTTCACAGTTTCTAGAGCCTCTTGTCCGTGTATTTGTTGTTGTGTAGCACTAAAGGTTTGTGGGTCTGTGTGTGTGTGTGCGTTTGTTTCTGTGACGGAGAGACAATAGACGACATTGCCATATCCCAAGGGTGGGCAGTTATTTTTAGATCTTGATGTTCTCTGGGGATCATCATTTTTTACTTTGTTGACCTCGTTCTTCATTACCAATGATGTTTATAACTGGTTGTTGATTTACTTCTTTCTTAATGTCTTTTCACCTGGCCTCAAAGTCTGGCCTGTACGTAACAGGACACACATGGGAAGCATAGTCCTATATTTTTAAAACTCTTTGGCTCCCTCTTTTTAAGGAGTTGACAAGTTTCATATTTAATTCTGTTTTTTTCCTTCTTTAAAAAAAGGATATTATTTTATCCCTGATGATAAATTGGCTCTGAGGAACAATGATGAGCAGGCCTGGACATAGTTAAAGGCTTCTAGTTAACACCTTCATTTTAATCATTTAGATTCTGGACTTCAAATGGAACGGTCAATATTCCACCCAGATGTCTAGTCATACATCTTGAGTGACCTAGTTATTACTGAGTTCATAGGACACGTAGCAATGTGAGTTATTACTACACGTCAGTTCAATCTAAATCATTTCTGTAATTCAGCCCAGAGGGGATGAATCAGTAATTAGCTCAGAGGGGCCATCTGTAATAGTTCGGTATCTTAACGACCGTGTGTTGCTTTCGGTATCCCAAAAAAACGTGTAATGTTGCTATGAGGTTTACCAAAAAAAAGGGTAATGTTGCTATGATGTCATGTAATAAGACTGATTTTATTTTCAATTTCTTTTCCATCACCCTAAAAAGTGGTTTATTTAATCAGTCTGCCTGAGTCAGAGGTTCACGCGGCGGTGAAAAATAGCTTCCCCACCCCCGCTGATCTTAGTACGTGAAGTTTGTCAGATTAGCATTAATCTCTGTTCTTGCTTTTGGATTGCTCCAAAAAGTCTTCTGCTAATTTGAATTAAGGCCCGACTAAAGCCAAGCTCTTCTAGTCTTAGGTACAAGAATCATTGTTTATGAGATCAAATATACTTTGCGGCATCTAGACTTAAAAAGACTGCTGCCTTTTTGGATGCTCTAACACCTGAATTTTTCTTATATTATTTTTTGGTCTGGCGGCCTTTATTTTTTTTTAAAACCTGTTTGCATTTCATTTATTATACCTACTGGAATTAAATGTAATCGTAGCTGTGATGGACGTGTATATTTTATAGTGGAAGTGGCTATAATTTTCGCAGTTATCAGGATTAGCTCCTAGCTCGGTTGGGACTGACACTGTTGCTTTTGTGGGCCCTTCTGGTGCTTCTCCGGGCTGCAGTTAAAGGGGGTCGGATGTGTTGTTATCTTTCACCATTTTGCGGGCTAGCCACCACTGCCAGGAGTTTTATCTTTTTTGAGTTCCTTAATAGCTGCGCTTGCTTTCTCCTGCGTGATATGAATAGTTTGGGTCTTGTTTTGTTCTGGTCTAGTTCATTTAGAAAAGCTCTGATTTTCTCTTTATCAGCAGCTGGAGGCCGCACAGAGATCTTAATAGCAGCGCTTAAAAAAGTTGCTGATTTTTTCTGATTATATTCTTTCCTGTAAATGGGCTCCTAATCTTGCATTTAGTGTTTGTGGATTGGAAATTGTTGCCGATTGACGGTCCATTTCAAAGTAAGTCTGTGAAAGGAATATTTTTTTCCAACTGTCCAATAATTAGCTTTGGTTTTATTAATTTTGCCTCTATATTTTCTGGTTATTTGCATATTTAGTGTATTAGTTTCTTTTTTTTTTAGGTTTTCTAAATAGTTTCTGGAAATTCGTAATTTATTTTCTTTTAAATGTGTGCTTTTTGCTATTGGTGTCCCTTGAACAGCCGCTGTCCACCTGTCCTCAATCCACCTTTACCTCTCCTTCCCCCCGATTTTGTATTCTCCTATGTGCCGCTGAATTTTCTGACCAATATGAGCTGCTTGTTAAAGTAATTTTTTAACACAATGTTGTTACCTCTGCTAAGGGAAGAGGTTAGGTGACAGCCGGTGTTCTTTTGTCAAACTGACTATTAGAAAAATACCTGGTAAAGTCCTAAGCAGATTTTAATAGGATTTTCCTGTGTTATGTGACCTTGTATTACTCTTCCATGGGGGGAGGTCACAGTTTGTGAGAAGATGAGCTGCTTGGTCTTCATGCTTTTCTTGTGATTTGACCAGAGATTTTAAATAATAACTTCACAATAATTGTGGTTTAGCCTCCAAAACAAACAGAAAAGGAAAACCAGGATGGCACTTCTCAGACACTTTGCACCGAAAATGTTTTCATGGATGACACTTCAAATCACAGTTCTGCTGGTGTCATTTAAATTCCTCTAATCCATCCAGTGATTACTCCTTCAGGTGCGCTTCTTCGGAGCAAATAGCAAACAGATGGGACACTTTCTGCAGTTACTGATGTTGAAGCATCACACTTGTGTTCCTTCTTGATTGTAAATCCCAGATGTAGATGGAGTGTCATTGCATATTTTCTTATGAAAACTGACACTATTAACATTTCAGATCTGTGCAAAGAAATGGGATAAAACCGATAACAAAACATTTGCCAAGAAGTGACAAACTGGGATATTTTCAGTCATTTTTTTTTAAAAAAAAGGGAACTGGAATGATCAGTAATGAATATAATGACCCCCAACAGATCCACGAGATGTGAGACGGTGCATAAGAATATGAGTTAAAGCTCATTTGCTGTGTCACAGTTCTACAGCGACACGCTGAGCCAATGTGGTGGCGGTGAAAGCCAGTTTCACGCCAGCCCACCACCTCCTACGCTGACCCTCCTGGCAGCCAGACGCAAGATGTCTGCCAGGTGAACGAAACCAACGAAAGCCCCCAGCTCTTCCGCCGCCCACGCGCAGCCAACAGCAGCCACATTCCGTCTCGCTCAGATTCCCTCGCCCAGGTTCTTGCTGTCGGCCTGAGATCAGTTTTCATGAGTTTTACTTAGCCTGAGGTGATAACATCAAATGCAGCGAAGGCAGGTTGCTTCAGCCGTGGAGAGAGGTTAGCGGGCCACCGATGAGGGCGCATCTCCTCTGAACGCATGTCCAGAGTCACAGTGAGCCACCGACTGCGTCTCCGTGGGAGCACATGTGTAAACCTGTGAGTAAGCAGAGCGGAGCGGCAGTAGATGAGGAGCAGAGTGAGCTGACACAGACCCTCCATGCTCATGTACCTTAGCGGTGCTGAGGAGAGCATGTGTGTGTGGGTGTTTGTGTGTGTGTCTGCGCTCATGTGTACCGTGTGCGAGAAGTGCTGGAGGCTCTGCGTTGGAGTTGAACTGGTGGAGGGCATGCTAATGCACAGTGACAGGCTTGAACTCAGACTCTATCCCATGGTCAGCAGCCTGGACAACAGTCAGCCAGGAGAGCTCAACATCTCGCCACAGCTACAAGAAAACGAAACATTTAACATTAGGAACGGATGGATGGATGGATAATAAACGGCAAAAGTCTATGGTTCTCTGGTTGTAAATGCTACAGTATTGACATTTTTGTTTTTCATAGGCAGAAAATTTTAGAATAATGAGTCTCCTTGCGGCACATTCGAATCACAGCGGTGCAATTGATTCTTTCCCGTGCACCAAAGTTTTTGGGAAACATTTGTGAGTTCTTTAACCTTCGTGTGTGTGTGTGTGTGTGTGTGTGTGTGTCCATGTATTTATTTCACATCTCTGTGATATTATGCTACCTCCAACTCCTGGGTCCATGAGTAACCCCCCGGCAAAGACAGCACTTTAGAACAACAACCCTGTTGTAGCCATGACAACTATACAGAACTATACTATCTTTTCTCCAACGTCTTTGCTGCTGGAACAGTGCAATTTCCCCGCTGTGGGACAAATAAAGCTCTATTCTATTCTATTCTATTCTATACAGAACCATGTATGTATGTGTACCTTTATATAAGTACCATATATAAAGGTACACATCTGCCTGTTATGTCCAGTTATAATGTAGCTCAGGCTTTTAACAAGCTAAAAATATCAACTATCAGATTATTGAGACCTGGAGAGCTACCTTTAATGTAGAAATGGAGATAATTGAATGTGAAAACTGTTCTGATCAAAGAGGGTTGTCTCCCAACACACATTTACACACACTCAGACTCACACACACACACACACACACACACACACACACACACACACACACACACACACACTCACCTGATAGAAGGATTTTATTAAAGAGGTGCATAGCTAGCTGGTGCTTTTACTTCTACCTCTTTATGGTTTGACAAAACCAAATTGTGTGTTTATCTGTTTGTGTGTGTGTGTGTGTGTGTGTTTGTGTGTGTGGTGGGGGGGGGGTGAGGGGGGAGAGGTGAGACGGGATGCTCAAGATAGTGCAGACAAAAGGGATGGATGAGGGGGGCTGAAATTACTTAATGCGGGGGAGGATTTAAAAAAAAATGGGGGGGGGTTTTTAAAAAGGGATGGTTGTTTTTTTTAAAAAAAAAAAAAAAAAAAAATTAAAAAAATTTGTGGGTGGAAATTTTTTTTTTTTTTTTTTTTGGGGGGGAAAAAAAAAAAAAAAACCCGGGTTAACCAAAAACCCCCCCCCCCCCCAAAATCCCACCCAACCCCCCCCCCAGGGACCCATTTTTTAAAAAAAAAAAAAAACCCACACCCAGGGGCCCAGTGTGAATATGAATCTTTCCCCCCCTGGGTTTTTTCCCCCCCCCCCATTTCCCCCACAACCCAAAACCCCCCCACAAAATTTTTTGTTTTAAAAAATTTTTTTTTTCCCAAAAAATCCCAAAACCCCAATTTAAAAAAAAAAAATTTTTTTTTATACCCCCCC
>CAAE01014627.1:305947-360744 GCA_000180735.1 Tetraodon nigroviridis | reverse complement strand
CCTGACAGTTTTCACAACTCGTTTCTCTCCTGCACGTGTGTTTTACGTTGAGGATACGTAGAAAGACTCACTAGTTTTTTGCACCATATTTGATGTTTCTTTGTGAACCGACCGGTCTGATTAACAGACAGGTGCCTCCATCAGCCGCTCTGCTAATTATTTACACATTCCACCTGTTTCTGCACCACACACAACCTTTGATTCTTCACAACATCTTCTCTTCTGAACACAATCCAACAGTACTTTACTGTATCTGGCTGTTTTGGAAACTAAAAACTAAGACTTCTTCTTTAGACCCAAAAGAAGAAGTAGAAGACTTTTCAAACCCCAAGAGATTTGATATGGGGCAGTTGATGTGCTTTGACACGTGACCAAAAGTTTTGTTCAGCCATCCACAATTAGTCTTTAACTCTTAAAATAATAAAAAAAAAAATCCCCCCCTGTGTGCATGTGTGAACTATTACTAGACATACATCACTTCCACCACCTGTGCTAAAACAGGGCGTTGACTTTTTATGTGGCAGGCTTAAAGTGTTGTCAGTGTGCAGCGTGGAGCCTAATGGAAGGTCCGTTAGCTCGCACATTAGTACGGATACGACTACGGCGATGAGCTTTAGGTCTTACGTCAGTGCACACATACTGTTTGCACTCTGATAAAAATCTGACATATTAACCAGGGCTTTTTTGATAATTGCAGTTCTGGCACACATGTAAACTAGCTAGATCTGATTACTGCAATGATATCCTGTTTATGGTCATGTCAACAAGCCCAAGAAGAGCAAACAGTCATAGGGCACCAGGTAGCTAAAGGGCTCTTTGTGATGATTCTGATCCCTTAACTTTCAATGAAACTGCACATAAACGCTTTTATCTGCAACAAATGCAAACAAGTGCAGCCGTCTGCATTAGCTGAGGTTGTCGTGAGGTTGTCATAAAACATATTTGTTTTATGTAGCGATTGCTAGCTGCTCTACATTTCTGCTGCGGCTTAATTTGCAAAAGGTTTATTTGAATGCTAAGAAACAGGGCCCAGGAAAGACCATCATGAAGAAGAAAAACTGCTGCTTTCATTACTGTGGGCAACACGTGTTTTTCACGCCTATGCGTGAAAAACGTGACCTCATCTCATGCTCACTTTAGAAAGCCAGAAAGCCAGTATGGCTACGTGGCTTCTTCTTCACGGCCTCAGCATCATCAACCCATCCACCAACTCTTAGCAGAAACAAACACTGAACAAGCTCAAACTAAAAAAACCAAATCTCCACCAGGTTTGTGTTCAGCAACACAACATGTGGCAACAGTCCTCAGAGGATTAGGTAACGTTTCCTCCAAAGTGGGTCTGTGTGACCAGCTCGCTCTGACACATCCCGCTCCAGAGATGAGCCGGAGCCCAAAACGTCCCCGTGTCTCACAAACATCCATAATGGGAGCGTCGCAGACAGAGCTTGTTGCTCTTTTTTTAGATTTAGCATGAGCGAATGTTGCAGATGCAACAGGTTTGTGGTGCTGGTGTGGACACATCAGAGCTCCTCACAGCTTCTGAACACGTGACACGTTCAGCCGTTGAATTAGGGATAGTTCCTCCTTCCTGCAGGCCACTCTGTGGCCAAGCTGATAAAAAGGTCTATTAATAAGCACGTTTTCTGGATCCTGGAGGCCGTTTCAGCTGATCCCACAAAGTGTTTGTCAGTTCTCAGCTCGGGAGCCTGAAACCACCCCAGCCTGACCCAGAGGGGGGTAATAATAATCAGGGCTGATGAAAAAGCAGCTAGTTAAAAATGTTCAAATGTTTTGCAGTTTGTGGCAGCAGAGTGTGGCGAAGCCCTGCAGATATTCCTCCATTAGTGCAGCAGAGAACGCGAACAGCTTGAGGAGACAAAAGTCGGAATTTTAACCCCAACTAAGAAGGAACAAAACAAAACAAGATTCAGAGCTGAATGTTTATGAGTTAAATCCTCTAAGTCATTATGATAAATATATAATAATATGGGGGACCCTTAAAATTGTGTAAAAAAGAGAACCAAAAAAAAAGAGTTTAGCGAAGACATTTAAAGTCCAGTTTTCAGAACTCTTGGTTAAGAACACTAAATACTCATCAGGGACATCACCTCCTTTCTCACTATTAGTCTACCAAACAATAAAAAAAGAGAAAAGTTGTGATATGTGTGTGTGTGTGTGTGTGTGTGTGTGTGTGTGTGTGTGTGTGTGTGTGTGTGTGTGTGTGTGTGTTGGGGTGTCACATGATGAACTCATTTTTCTTGTCCTGCATGCATGTCCTCCTCTGCCCCAGCGCCGCTCAGGCAGGCATCTTCTGGCCTCCTCCTGCGCTCACCAACCGGCCTCGGCTCCGCGGCCAGTTATGGCAGGAATGCGGAGTCTCTCTTATTCATTTCTGCATGAACGCACGGCCCATTTCTCAGAAGTCTGCGCGCAGATAGCTGGAGTGATGAGGACAGGAGAGGAGAGGAGGAGAGAGGAGAGGAGTGGCGCTTTTGACTACCCCGAGTGACGCGCTCGGGCCGCCGCTCCTCCCCCGTCGAGCGCAGGGAAGTTTCCCCTTCGCCTGATGGAGTGATAGTTGGTCAGAAAGCGCAGAGAGAAGAAATGAAGGCTTACTTTTATGAGCGCTAAGAACTTTGGACATGAGAGTGTTCCGCTAGACGCGCACCATGGAGCCGCTGCTGCGCGTCGGCGTCCCGCTGTGGTCTCTGCTGATCTCCTGCGCTCTGCTGAAGGTAGGAGCGTCCACAACTCCCGCTCCCCTCACTCTCTCAACTGGAGAGGGCTTTTTCTGTTTTCTTTTCAGTATTATTTTGTCATTTACTAGAAAAGAACTGCCCTGAATGAGTTTTGCGGTGCGGGAACGACCGCACCAGTTGGCACAGAAACTAGTCTGAAAATACACGAGGATGAGATAAGAGATGAGGATGAGTTAAAACGGCGGGTTTAAAACCAACATTCATCTAAAAAACATATAAAATAATTGTTTAAAGGTTTACCTATTTTGGTGGAGAGGTGCACAGCTCCACCTCCAGCTAACATCCAGCAGCCAGACCCACCTGTCCTGGTTTCACTGGTTCCACAGGGAGAAGGGAGGAGGGTGGGGGGTGGTGGGAGGACAGAGGTTGAGAATGGCATGTGGGGATGTGTGTGGTCAACACAAAGGCTTCGGGAATGCAGCTCAGTGTGTCTGCAGCTGCACTTTGAGCGGACTTTGGTGTCCATCAGGCTGCATCTCAGTGAACAATCAAGACATCACCCTCGCCCCCCCGCCCCCCCACCTTTTTCTGCAGCTGCAGAAAAGGTGGGACCAGCAAAAAGTTGCCACCTCGAGACCCAACCAACCTTCCCCACCAGCATCTTTATTTGCTGGTAACCACATCCCCCATGAAGCAGAGTCGCAGAATATAGACTTCACTTTTACATCCTGGACAGCTGAAACTGAGATTTACATATTATGTGTGTGTGTGTGTGTGTGCATATATAAATACATTCAACATTGACTTTGTTACGGTTGAAGGAGATGTTTAACCATCTGAATAGTGTTAAAAAGTGCTGGTTTCGGAGAGGAAGTTAAAGGCGGCTGGAGAATGCAGTCATGCAGCTTTTTTGAGAAAATGTCACCCTGAGATGCCTGCAAATGCAGCAGCAATAACGCAGCTTGTTCTAGGTACTGGAGGAAACAGCTGCTGGAAGGTGTGTGTGAAAGTGTGACAAGTCAGGCTTTTGAACAATTAAAGTGACGCCTTCAATGTTGCAACCAAGCTGGGAGAGCTTCGTTGAAATCAATGCTGACTCAGCGCTTCAGCTCTGCTGATGTTGCGGTCTTCACCTCGAGACTTGAGAGTTTTGTATTTTTATCTGTTTTTTTCAAAATACTTGACCAAAAATGACTTTTTAAGGAAGAGAGAATTTCACACTTCTTGACCCACTCAACATTTGATCAAAGCAAAGGATCAAAGCCGTGTTTCTCATGGAACAGGCTTTTCACAGCTGCCCTTTTGTCAATTAATGCCGTTAAAATGTGATTTTGATTAAAAAAATGGAATGTTCAACGTTCCTCCTGTTAAAGTTAAACCGAATTTTGTCACTCAAACATCGTGGTTTTCTGCTTGGTGTCAGAACACTTAAGGGAGAAATGTACCTTAGATTTTCCATTTGACGTGTCAAAAGTGGCAGGAGGCCAGTATGCTAACATTAGCATGCACTTCCTTGTTTTGGTATATGCAGAACTGCCCTTTGGTCACTGATGCTTAGAGCTAACTCCAGTATTTGTGGGTGAGAGTGAGCTTTTTGGAAAATAGCTTCTAAAACGCTGTGGTTGGCTGACATATTACAGGAAGAATCTGATATTTGGATCAATTTAGGCATTTGAAAACAAAGGTGTACCCAAAGTACAGAGGAAGTTCAGAGGTTTATAAAAAGGGAAGTTTCACTTTATGGTTCTCTGAACGGAAATTTATCAGGCTTGCAAGGTCCACACACACATACACACACAGCCTGGAGGGACTGAGCTACATACTACATACTGTTAAGTGTCGTTATCCTAAATTCTTGCACAAAAGTACTTCTGCTCATCACATTACACCACTTTGCCTGTGATAGAGTGGAACATTTACCAAACTTTATCATAAGCAGCTGATTATCTAGCACATATTCAACGACAGATGATGAACCTGCTGAGCTGTCACCATCATAGCAGAGCTGCTTTATTGTTGCAGCTCTCTACAGTTGCTGTATTGTGCTGAGCTCTCCAAATATTTATGCAAAAAGAGTTTAAAACTCTGCCATTAATCAGAAAGTGCTCGAGCTTCGGTCCCAACCCACTGCGTCACTTTCAACCTCTCTCTGTTTCTTGGGGAAATTGTTGACGCAGTTATGAGCGGGGTGAATCTTGGGACCGGGTCATGTGATGTTTTCAAACAGTTCGAAGAAATGGCCCATCTGTAGCCAACTGTGATGCGCTTTGTTTCTCCAAACCGCCTCTTAGCATCGCTGCAAAACACAGCCGTGACACGCCGACGTACGTCCCCAGCTGCGCCCGGTCAGAAAGCAAAAAAACCCCTTTTTCTTCCCTTGAATTAAAACTCAAAAGTCACCAGTCGAGTCGTCCCTTGTGGAATGCTGGCCCCTCCGCCCACTCCTGACAAGCCTGTGACAAGACAGTAAAGTTTCAAATGAACAGCCTCAAACATGCTGCCTTCGACCTGGCTTTGCATAGCATGTGCACGAGGGATCACAAAGAGTCACAGTTCCCAGTGCATGTAAATGAGATGTGGACATGTCTCCCGTCCTCAAAGGCCTTATTGTCAGCAGATTTGCCCTCACTCACCACTGGCCTGGAGTCACAGGCAACCGCTGGCTAGCATAGCGCCTGTGTGCAGCTGGTAAGGACGTGGCTTTTGATTCAGGAATTAACAGCCCTAAATTAAAAACAGAATAGATTTCCCATGTTCTCCTTTCCTCATGCATCAATCACACTCATGCCATCAGCATAAAAAACGGTGGGGTGCTCATAGTCATAGTGAGCAGCAATAGAAGGAAGCTTTCCTGTGCGAGGCCATTGTTTCACCGTGGGTATCTGCAGCCAGCAGCTTACGTACCTCCGCTGAATGTTCTGCATCACTCATTTCCATAGTCTCTGATGTGGTCTGCGATAACGGCAGCAGGACTGTGGCGTGGGAGGCTGATAGGCTACCATACCTGGAGACCAGCGTAGTTACACAGTAGCTAACAGCCGTCAGCATTTCCTGTTCTCAGCATCTCATAGCAGAGAGACGACTGTGTCTTGATTACAGATTTCTTTTTAATATTGTCAGAAGAGAAGAAAGAAACCCTATCTAGACAATCACCAACAGCATATCTAAAACAACAGTTCAAATTTGTACTTCCAGCCTGCTTTTTTACACCCGTGCTTGTGGGTAGATTGTGTGTGTAAAATCAGCCATGGTGCTAAGTGCTAACTGTGTGCGTAGAGACAATCTGGGACAAGCCTATTTGAAATCCAAAGCAGCAGATCATTGCAGAAGGTGTCTGTCCCCAAAATAACTTGTGGGAAATGTCACTGTCAGCAATAAGAGATGGTGAGTTTCCACTTAAGACGAACAGAGAGGCGGTTGGTGCTCAAACCACGCCGACGTGTGCGTAAAAACCAGTAACCCACCATGCACTGCAGCAGGAAGCACGGCTGCCGGGGGAAACTGTAAGTGGAGCTGCTGATGCAAGAAACAGTCCTGAAACAGAAAATGGCTCCATCCATCCACCCATCCATCCTTCCATCCACCCATTCACCCATCCATCCATCCAAGATACGTTAGCTCCATCCGACCCGAACCCGGTGTTGGTTTATCAGCTCCCATCTTCCTTCATTTGGCTGTAATTGCTTCATCTGTATGATGATTGATTAATACAGGACATCTTGATGGTGGTCACATGTGTTATCAGTCCTTGGCTGGGCTCCAGAAATACCAGGAAGTTCTGTTAGAACAGAAACAAAGAGGGAGTCCACCACCTCCATATGGAGGACGAGCTGCTCAGAAACTTGGGGATTCGGATTCAGAGATTCCAGAATGTAGCAGAGGAGGGAATGATTTGATTTCCCAATGCACATGCACAAGTCAAATGTTGAGGTACAGGAGACCTGGACGTCTTTTACTGAGGCTCCCAGTCGCGCTCTGGCTTCACCGTCACACTTTCCCACTCTAGAACCTGGCCTCTCCAGAAATCAAATAAAGATCAGATGTTCCCTTCCGTCAGGTGGGAAGGTGGGCCGACGCCTGGCGAGACTGCCCCAAGGTGGGGGGCACCCAGCGTTTCCTGGTGTGGGTGTGGAGGAAGGAACTGCTGGGCGTTATCAGAGGAGCAAGTTGTTGGGAATAAAGGCAACTGGGACAGAGGCGGGCGGGCTGTGGGCTTGATGTAATGTTTATATACTGGCCAGTACAGACATTTCCTCCTCCTCCTCCACCACCCTCCCCTCCTCCTCCTCCACAATCAGAGGGCGCAGCGAGAGCACACAGGGCCAAAGGGGTCGCTGACTGAGTCGCCGCCAAGTATGTTTCACAATCAACATAAAATACTTGTCCACAAGCGAAAGAAAATAGATAAGATGGGAACAATAAATTAGGGCCATTATCTGAGCCGGAGCGTTTCTGGGCTGGATACTTGATTTATTTCTGTTCTCTGAGTCAGTGCCAAGGCGTAATGGCTCGAGACTTTGTTTTGTTTGTTTACTCGGGAGAAATGAAGTGATCCTCCGGAAGAGAGCCAAAGTAAATAAAACATTTGAGGAGCTGCAGTCCCAGCAGCTGAAGTCAACATCGGTATTCTTATAAAAGCAGAAAAATGGGAGAAAGGGGAATCTTATTGTGACATCCTGGTATGTGAGCCTCGACGCCAGCCTGTGGAGCACGGAGAGGTCGTCTGATTGAACGTTTCCACACGTGGAGCCGACTGTTTGGCTCCTGGAGCCTTAGCTGGCGGAGTCGGCCGTCGCATAAATCCGCTGTTCCCATTTTTCTTTCGTATCTAAAAAGACTCCTCAGTCCTCACGACCGCATGCTTTTCTGAAAGGTCCAGCGAGGGCGCGTTCAAACTCTTCTAATCGGTGATGTATTCCCTGAGGAAGGAGGAAATGTGCAGATATCTGAGAAACAGAACGTCCCGTTTTTTAGCATGTGATAAAAGGCAGGCGTGAGGACATTTTTAGGAAATAATTAAGAAGATGGGACCAAAAACGACAGCAGCTCTAACTGATTTGTAGGACTTTACCAGCTTAAATAAAAACCGCCCTGGCACCCGTCTGTGAAAAAGCCTTTAACTCTCATCAAATAGGGGTTTGTTGATGGAGCGACCGAAGGGGCTGTTGTAGCATGTAAACACGCCTGGGCCCGTGACGTTTTCCTCCACCACGCTGGGGAGCCACTTCTTTAGAGGAGAATGGACTGATATTCCCCAGAGGAGTGAAAGGAAGGGAAGGGCTTTCAGTCCATGGGGATGCGGGTTCAAAGGGACTGGAGCATTTTGTTTTTTGTGTTAGTTTTAGATGCGCTAAAATAAGGACTGAAAAAGCCATTTAGGGTGTTTTTACATACAGGTAAGAGAGCGACAGAGTACTGAACGTCCATTTTAGCGCTGAATGGTAGCCGGGAAAGAGGCTGGGGAGATGTTGTTCCTATGAAGTAATCCATGCAAATTCCAGAGGCCTGAAGCTTGAGTCAAAGATGGCTGATATGCAACCAAACTGACCCTCACATTAAACACCTCAGCCATTCCCAGATGAAGCCTCAGGTATGATGCGGTTAATCGTTGAACTGAATTTGGACAGGGAACAGGAGTTTGTGCAATGATGCCATGGGTTTAATGTTTAGCCGTGCGATAAACCTGCACACAGGCGGTGTGTCACTGAATGACGATAAATGTTTAAGGTTTGGCTAATGAGTAATGGTGAGACGTAGGTCTGATGGCACAAAGGAGGACCAAAGTCCAGAGCCATGGACGTGCGATGCACAGCCATGCAGGTGTGAGCCATGGCAGAGGCCAGTGTGTTTCTAACTAGATTAATTTCGTTGTACCTGTGACAATGACAGTAGAATAGAATAGAATGAATAGAATGAAAGACATTCTATTCTATTAAGAACATCATTTTGGAGAGCTCGTGGGTCTCCTGAGGTTGCAGGCTTCGTTAGAGAGACGACCTTCACACTCGATGAATACACCAAACCTTAACCTTTGTTTTCAGTTCTGTGAAACATTGCTAGTTGTCCAGTGTGTTTCTGCTAAATTTCCTTTAATACAGCTAAATGATTAAATCAAGTGATAAAGTAACATCGTTGCTAGATTTAGTTTCAGGATGAAATGGCTGAGGGCTTTGCAGACAGCTGAGTTTATCGGTAGAGGCATAGAAAACTGACTACTGACCTCTACTGGTCCAAGAAAATATTTACTTTTTACTTTTCTGTCTCCATCTCCAACAGATATGCCAGACAAGCAGCATGTGTAAGTTCATTTAATTTGCTCTTCTTGACTTCTGTCAAAAAAATAAAATAATGTTAAGTGTTCTATTCTTTCTGCTACACTTACCAGCAACAACACAAACAGAATCAACAACCCAAACCTCAACAACCTCCAACCCTATTACTGGTACTGAAACAGTTTATATTTATTTATCTATTTTGTATATTTAATCTATTCTTTCTGCTACACTTACCAGCAACAGCACAAACAGAATCAGCAACCCAAACAGCAACAACCTTCAACCCTGTTAATGGTACTGAAACAGTTTATACCTCTACAAAATTTGATGAAGCCATATTCTGTTCTCTAATCAGACTAACAGCTTTTTTGTGAAAGTGAAACCGCCCAAACGCACCCATCATGTTTCAGCATTGCTCTTTTTTTAATTTTGGGCACCAATAGTTACAAATCTCTCTGTGACGGACGTCACAACATCGTCCGTGTCCCTCACCTGGACCGTATCCATGGGACCGCAGGACTCCTACAAAGTCCAGTGGACAGATGGAACCAACAACTGGAATAAAACTATAAATGAAACAGCGTACACCATCACCAACCTGGCCTCTGGGGTCATGTACAGTGTGACTGTGTCTGCTGTTGGTCTCCCTGAAGGAAAAGGACAGACTGTTTCACTGTACACAAGTAGGTTTTTTAGGGCTTTCCTGCAGGTGATACACTCGGGTTTTGAAGGCATTTGATCCAGGAAAATTGTTGCTTCTTTTTTTTCCTGCAGGACCTGGCAAAGTTGTGCACCACAGCGTGGACGCCAACACTTCTGCTATCTTCCTGAACTGGACTTCACCTCCCGGCTCTAAGCTTGGGTACAAGGTGGAGTGGACCAGCGGTAAAAGTCAATCCATGCAGAGAGACGATACCTGGGCTGTGTTGTCAGATCTGATTCCTGGAACCAGCTACACAATCACCATCACTGTTGTGGTTGGCGATAACGTGACAGGAGAGCCCTACACGTTAACCACGGCAACAAGTAATCTACTCTTTCGACAGCTTCCATGCAGCCATTTTGGCCTTTGACCTGACTTCTTGAGCCTCTCAGATGTCCTACGTTCAAACACCGAAGCTTTCATAGGATAACCGCGCTGCCACACCTGTCAAAAACGCATAAATGGCACCGACATCAGGCAGACCCGTCCGGGTGGACGGTCCGAGAAGAAGCAGAATTCCCCGCCTCAGGACGTCAGACCCGGGAGTGTGTGCGGCGCCCACGGCTGTGTGATGTGGCTGTGATTGGTTCACCTGTTTATGTGTCTGGGTGAACAAAGAAATGCAAAATAGCAACACTTCTGTCAACCGCACAGAGTTGTCCAATCTTTCCTCTGGAACGTTTTACAATATAACTTTAATAACAGTTGGAATCCAAAATTTGAGAAGCACAGTGGTCTGTTATTCTACCTGCACTCGTAAGTAGGATGAGACGTCTGGATTATTTGAATTATATAAATATTTATGATCTAATTTAGTCTAATTGCCATGTTCTTTGCCATTTTTTTAGGGCCTAATCCTGTTCTAAACCTCAGAGCTAGCCCCAGTTCTACTTCCTCCCTGGATCTATGGTGGTCATACCCGCAGGGAGCCCAGAAGTACTACAAATACTTTGTTTTGGGACTAAATTTCAACGACACAGTTGAAACCAACAGCACTGTAATCCTAAATCTGGATCCAGGAACGAAATACACTATCACAGTGAAGACGATAGCAGGAGCAGAATGTGAATCTACAGAGGAACAGACTCAGGCTTACACAAGTAAGGGCCGAGGTTCTCACTGCTTGCATGTATTTCCTTGGTCTTTTGGGCCGCTGGAACGCTCCGTTCTTCTTGCTGCAGTGCCTCACGCAGTGACCAACCTCACGGTGGCGGACGTGAAAACGACAGCCGTTCGGCTGACGTGGCTCGGACAAACGGACTTCAAGCCGTCCTACACCTACCTGGTGGCCGCACGACAGGCCAGCATTGTGGTTCAGAACTATACAACCGCCAACGAGACCTACACCTTCCTTGACCTGCGCTCGGGACAGTCCTACGATTTTGACGTGTTCACGGTTGTGGAGGGGGTCAAGTCCAACGTAACGAGCATATTAAGTTACACAAGTAAGACGAGGCCGAGTTTTGTTACTGACTGTAGTTCAGGCTGTCGGTGGACCTTTGCTGATTGGTTTTTCCTCAGAAATTTGCTGAGGAAGGGTGTAAAAGTTAAAGTTTGTGACTGTTTGTTGTAACTCTATAGATTTTAATATTAAAAACCCAAATGTTCATATGGACTTTGTCTCGTCTTCTCAGAACCGTATCCAGTCCAGAACATCACGGAGGAACGAGCCACCACAAACACTGTGAGCTTGTCGTGGACGCAGCCGGAGAGCAAACCCCACTACTCGTATGTGGTGCAGGTGTCCAATGGCACCGTTTTTTGGTCCAAAACGGTCAACAGTACCACAGTCAGTGTCCCCGGACTGATCCCTGGGAGCAAATACAACTTCACTGTCATCTCGCAAACGGCTGATGGTACTCAGGCATCTCCGGTCATGTCGTCCATTTATACACGTATGTGGTCCTCTGTCTAACATGCTAAAGCTAAGCCCATTTTTGTTTTTGTGGCTCACTGGTGTTTTTTTCCACTGTGCTGTACCAGAACCTGAGCCGGTGGAACCCAGCGTCTCTAGCGAGGGATCCAACAGTTCCCTCTGGGTCTCATGGAACCCACCACTGGGTGGAGTGGAGCGTTATTACATTCTTCTAAACAGCAGTTTCCCGCAGGATGTTCAAGAGAAGACTCTTACTAATACCTCCTACAGCCACGAGTTCAAGAACCTGTCCAGCGGACGGCTTTACTCCGTCCAGATAACCGTGCACAGCGGACCCAAAGCGGCCGCATCTAGATTTGTGTTCAACGCCACTTGTAAGTCTGGTTATTTTCTCTACATTTGAAAGCTTAAAAGCACATTTATATATGCAATTTTTATGTTTTATGAAGATTAGAACTGGCCTACTTAATGAAATGTGCAACTTTTGGTTCCGAAATAAGAGCTTTGTAATGTCACTCTGCCCTGCAGTCCCAAACCCTCCCGGGCCGATAGACATCCTGGCCAGGACAAACAGCTCTATTGACATAAAGTGGCAAGAAGCTCCTCTGATGACTGTGGGATCATTCAGCTACCTAGTGTCCATCACCTTACCTGGGGGAAGAGACATCTCTGTAACCAACACCAATCATAGCTTTACTTCCCTGCGCTCCGGGACGCCCTACAACATATCTGTCCTCACAGTGGGTGTCTTGAACTTTACGAGCGAGGAGGTGCAGATCTATACGGTCAACACCAGTAACGAGATCTTGTTCCTATGTTAGTAAAACAAAGTTCAGATACATTGTGGATCTGGATTTTCACCTGCCTCTCTTCCCTCACAACCAGAACCTTGCAGCGTGAGAAATCTGAGCGTGTCTTCAGTGGGAGAGGATTGGACCACCCTGGTGTGGGGTCATCCTGATGAGCACAGGGACAGCTACCGCTACAATGTGACCTGGAAAGGCCCTGAGAACAGCTCCAGCATCCAGACTCAGAACAATACGTTTCATATCCCTAACCTGGTTCCCGGCAGTCTGTATCACTTCTTCGTCACCACAGAGACATTTGATGGTACCCAGTCTGATTCCCAATGGATTTCCAAATGCACAGGTTTGGTCATCACGAGAGATCATCACATCATATCATCTCATCATCATTTGATCATCTGATTAAATGTTTTTTTCCACTGTGCTGTACCAGAACCTGAGCCGGTGGAACCCAGCGTCTCTAGCGAGGGATCCAACAGTTCCCTCTGGGTCTCATGGAACTCAACACTGGGCGGAGTGGAGCGTTATTACATTCTTCTAAACAGCAGTTTCCCGCAGGATGTTCAAGAGAAGAATCTTACTAATACCTCCTACAGCCACGAGTTCAAGAACCTGTCCAGCGGACGGCTTTACTCCGTCCAGATAACCGTGCACAGCGGACCCAAAGCGGCCGCATCTAGATTTGTGTTCAACGCCACTTGTAAGTCTGGTTATTTTCTCTACATTTGAAAGCTTAAAAGCACATTTATATATGCAATTTTTATGTTTTATGAAGATTAGAACTGGCATACTTAATGAAATGTGCAACTTTTGGTTCCGAAATAAGAGCTTTGTAATGTCACTCTGCCCTGCAGTCCCAAACCCTCCCGGGCCGATAGACATCCTGGCCAGGACAAACAGCTCTATTGACATAAAGTGGCAAGAAGCTCTTCTGATGACTGTGGGATCATTCAGCTACCAAGTGTCCATCACCTTACCTGGGGGAAGAGACTACATCTCTGTAACCAACACCAATCATAGCTTTACTTCCCTGCGCTCCGGGACGCCCTACAACATATCTGTCCTCACAGTGGGTGTCTTGAACTTTAAGAGCGAGGAGGTGCAGATCTATATGGTCAACACCAGTAAGAGATTTGTTCCTATGTTAGGAAACAAAGTTCAGATACATTGTGGATCTGGATTTTCACCTGCCTCTCTTCCCTCACAACCAGAACCTTTCAGCGTGAGAAATCTGAGCGTGTCTTCAGTGGGAAAGGATTGGACCACCCTGGTGTGGGGTCATCCTGATGAGCACAGGGACAGCTACCGCTACAATGTGACCTGGAAAGGCCCTGAGAACAGCTCCAGCGTCCAGACTCAGAACAATACGTTACATATCCCTAACCTGGTTCCCGGCAGTCTGTATCACTTCTTCGTCACACACAGAGACATTTGATGGTACCCAGTCTGATTCCCAATGGATTTCCAAATGCACAGGTTTGGTCATCACGAGAGATCATCACATCATATCCTCTCATCATCATTTGATCATCTGATTAAATGCTTTATTTGACAACAGATGCCAGCCCGGTGTCAGAGCTACATTGTGAAGGCCTGGACGCAGAAGACGCCATCCTCCTTGTGTCCTGGGTCAGGCCCAGGGGCCAGTATTCTGCTTTCCAAGCCATTTTAGATGACGGTGTAAGCAACAGCTCCACCAACACCAACACCTGCTGTAGCCACAACGTGTCCAACCTTCGCCATTACACCAAGTATACCTTGACAGTGAAGACTCAGAGCTGTGGACGACCTAGTACCGCTGTGTCTCTGGAATGCTGGACCGGCATCACCAGTAGGAACCTAAACAGCCCTGATGATTTATCTTTTCTCATTCTGGTCTTTATCATGATGTTTTGTCTCCCTGTTTTGTTTTTTTTTTTTCCTTTCAAAGATCCATCGATTGCTCGGGACTATAAGCCACTGCTGACTGAGAAGACACACAACAGTTTCTCCATCCAGATTGACTCCACTTTGCTGAACAACACCAACGGGCCTGTCACACATATTGGTGTGCTGGTGGCCAGTGAATCCCCCGGTAGGTCCCCCTCCTCCAGTTTATTCTAACATTAATCGAAACCTTTTTTTGCAGTTATAACCCTGGTTTGGTCGCCTCTTGAATCGCACACCAAGGGGCGGTGTCGTTGCAGTCACGTCTCATTTATCTACAGTATGTTTACGGTCTGCAGTGGTAACGTGCAACTGTGTTTCAGGTAACACATCCAACTGGAGACAGTATTTGGAGAACACTTATGATAAGTGGAAAGACTCACAGGTGCCAGTGTACCTGGCAGCAGTCAAGAACATCTCACTCTCACGGAGTGCAGACATCCGTCACACTCTACAAGTGGGCGACGAATCCAAATGGAAGGGCTATACTAATGGGGCCCTCTTCCCTGGACAGAAATACCAGTAAGAAACCACAACATATTTCTGTGTTTAAATAGGTCTGGCTCATGTGCATCAGTTACACATGCAGATGTTCATCTCTGTGTTTGATCCTCGCAGATGTGCTGTTGTGGTTTTCACTAAACTGTCTCTGGAGAACAACCTGGTGAATGTGGAAGAGTCCTTAGTTTCCATTACAAGTTTCACACTGGTAGTGGTACTTAATCCAGACCCAGGTACTACACACATTTGTGGTTAAATTTACTGTAACTGTGAGTAAACCTTAACTCCTTTTTAAAACCATATTCAGTCATTGGCATTGCTGTTGGAGCAACACTGGGGATTTTTTTTGTTCTCTTCGTCATCCTACTTGGCTTCATCATCTACTGGAAAAGGTGTGTGACCGACACTGCTCCTGACATGCGATACAGTGACACCATCAGAGTGCTGAGTTCTCCATCACATATCTGCAGGTTATCCAAAAAAGAGGAGTCGGACATTCAGATTCATTCCATGAGGTAAATACTCCACTTTAACAAAACAGTAAAACAAACATCAACAGTTTTCTTACACTGTGGCCCAACGGTACTTTTTTCTTGTTTTTGCAGACCTAAAGTGTAAGTATAAATCCTTTAAATACACATATAAACCTGTGTAGAGATTAGAGCAGAGGGTAAATGAGATAAAGGCACATGTGCAGAAACAAGCGTACGCTTTTTATGACTCGAACGATATTTATGAATCAGAAAGACAGCGTGGTGATCTCTGACTTCTCTGACCTCTGGTGTGCATGCAGAAGTGTAGCGGTCAAGATGGAGGACTATGAGGTTTACTACAAGAAGCAGAAAGCCGACTCCAACTGTGGCTTTGCTGAAGAATTTGAGGTGGAACCTTGACCTAAACCTCAGTTTATACCTCAGCCAACATTTGCAGTTAATTCTTTTTTTAATTTGTTTTTTTTATTTTTCAAAGGACCTGAAGCCAGTTGGCACAGATCAGCCAAAAACCGCTGCCTTAATCTTGGAGAACAAGCCGAAGAACCGCTACAACAACGTGCTTCCCTGTGAGTGAAGTGAGCTTCTTGCAGCTCCTCAGCAGCAGCCCTCCTCATTCATCGCTTGCCAGGCTGCATCTCATCATTTTCATCACATCAGCCTTCTTTGTCACCTCAGATGATTCTTCTAGAGTGAAACTATCAATTATCCATGGCAGTCCGTATGATGACTACATCAATGCTAACTACATGCCGGTGCGTACTGACACTCCTCAGAGCTGCTCTCTCGCTCGCTCATTCCATCATCATCATCATCATCATCATCATCATCAGTAAACCTTACAACAGGGGCTCGTTCTGTTGCTTTCCATCAGGCTCATATAGACAGTTTTACTGCTGTCTTTAACATCGATGTCTAAAACTCTCCTGGTAAACAAATGATGTCGGTGTTGTTTTGTATGGCAGGGTTACAACTCCAGGAAGGAGTTCATTGCAGCTCAGGGTCCTCTGCCCGGCACGGTCAAAGATTTCTGGAGAATGGTGTGGGAGAAGAACGTGCAGACTCTGGTCATGCTGACACGCTGCAACGAACAAGGACGAGTGAGCAGCAACGCAAACACGGCATCCTGACTGTAAGCTGAACAGGTCGTCTGCAACTCCGTGTGTCTGTTTCAGGTCAAATGTGAGCAGTACTGGGATTTCGGCACCAAACGCTTTGAAAACATCAATGTGACATCAGTTTCTGACATACCGCTGGAAGACTGGACCATCAGGGACTTTGATATTAAAAATGTAAGTGGTCCCTGACTGAGGAGTCCTTCTAGGTGGCGCAGTGCTTTTTAGCCGTCAGGTGGCGTTGTTTTCACGGAAAATGCGCCTGAATTCCGCTGGAAAATCTGAATCAACTTCCCACATAATGCATCTTTGATGACACAGATATTCTGTAACTTTCTGCTGTGGTCTAATTTCAGGAAAAGACTCTGCCAAGACACCAACAGAGATGAAAATCTGCATCCTGCATTTTAATTGCAGTGTGTTTTACTATCCCGTTTTCCTACCTTCTCTTTTTATTTGCAGAGAAAATATAAGATGGTCTTGATAAACTTGTAGTTGAGTTTGAGTAGTAAGTAATGAGTTTAGGTTTAACAAGGCCAACACCCCGTACTCATCCATCTGTCTGCAGCTTGCCTCTCCATCCCAAAGTCCTGGAGGCAACCGAACATTGTAAATTCAGCCAATCGGGCGTGTGCAGCACCGCTGACCCCGTTCTGAAGTAGCTCAGATGTTTAATAGTGCCTGGGAGCGTTTTCCCCCGGTCTATGTGTTTGTCTGCGGTTCATTAAAAACCACGACCTCCCAAAGCTGATCTGTGGATGTTGTTCAGGTGAAAACGGCAGAGACCCGCTCAGTGCGTCAGTTCCACTTCACGGCCTGGCCAGATCACGGTGTTCCGGAAACCACTGAGCTCCTGATCAGTTTCAGACATTTGGTCAGAGAGCACATGGACCAGTACTCCAGACACTCCCCCACTGTGGTCCACTGCAGGTCTGCTGCACACACACCCCCAAATTACTCCTTAAATCGTAGCCTTAACTTTAGGTAAAATGTTAAATGCTTGTGTTTCTGTGTCGTCAGTGCTGGTGTCGGGCGCACGGGGACCTTCATAGCCATCGACCGTCTGATTTTCCAGATCGAACGGGAAAACATTGTTGACGTTTATGGCATAGTCCACGACCTGCGCATGCACCGGACCCTCATGGTGCAGACAGAGGTGGGTAACAGACGGCGGTTATCTCACCATGCAAACGCTCGGTGCTCTAATGCCCGTGGCCTTCCTGCAGGATCAGTACGTGTTCCTAAACCAGTGCGCCATGGACATCATCAGGTCAAGGACCGGAACAAACGTGGACCTCATCTACCAGAACACGGCTGCTCTGTCCATTTACGAGAACATAGAACCTCACAAAGGTTACTACAGGTACCCGGAAGCATAAATCCCAGAAGCCACTCAAGTCTTCTCCATCTGCCAGCGTTTTTGAAGGGAGTGCAGGTTGTGCTGCTTTGGTCGAGTATATATGAAGACTGTGCATTCAAACCTATATTCTGTGGTATTTATTTCTTGGAAAACATTTATGTTTGTGAGGATGTTGTGTTATTTCTTCGTTTTTGCCTGTTTACCACTGGACTCAGATATTTTGCTCAGGTAAAATGTTGGATATTTTTTATAGGTATGACATCAAGTTGAAGGAAAAAAAAAAGGATCTTTGAATTGTCTTGTTCACGAGTGCTGTTGTGAATTTGTAGTGCCTTCACTGATATGCTGCAGTCCCTGTGTGTTCCACATCCTCCAATGTTATATATTATTATTAATATAGGAATCTAGCTCAAACTGTCACACCTCTTATTGCACCCAGCCAACACAAACTGTGCAATGCTTTTTGTTATTCTGGACTTTTGCTGTTGGTTTTGGACACTTTAGTATTTGTATGCACTGTAGGGAATAATGCACTGGATGCATCTGTCTTCCTTCGCTGTCCATTTTTGAAAATATATAACTTATAGACTTTTTGGCCAGTGATAATATGAAATAGGACATTTTTTTTCTATTTAACAATGATTCAGTGTAAAATACTTGTTAAAACTTCTGACTAAAACAACGGAATAAGAGCTCAGGAAAGGTGTTTCCCACGCATGCTGTCTTTGTCTCCATAAACTCAACTCTGGGGCTGTTTTCTCCTCGTCTTCAAAAGATTGTCCCCATTTGCGACTGGGTTTGACGTCCACCTTCTGTCTACAGTGTCCAAACCTCTTCTGTCTCTGGCTGCAGAGTTCTGAAAGACTAAAAGAAGACGGCTTGTGTCGACATGAACCCGGCAACCTGTGGTGATTTCTGACATTTCTGAATAAATCACTAAAGGCCAGTTTTAAAACAAGGTTAAAAAAACCCCAAAACTTAACAAAAACAGCCCCTGCTGTGTATGACATGTTTGTAATGTAAAGATTATTTGAGCAACACTGGCTTCATTTTCAGCTTCAGGGTCACAATCTTCTGTTAAAAAAAAAAAAAAAAAGGTACTATGTTTTTGTTGTTTGTCTGTTATTTTTTTTCATGACTGTTTAACTGTATCATAATGCACTTAATATATAAATGATTTTATATTTTTGAAGTAGGTTATAATAGTATGCATACTTAAAAAAGGTCTTTGGGGTTCTTGAAGATTTCTAAATGCATTTTCCATCTCTGTAATACACAATAGGATTAAATATTAAATCTCACCCTACTTTTGCAGTCTCCTTTTTGTATTTTGTGTTCTAGGTCTTCTTGCACAAATTAATTTCCATCTAGGGATCAATAATATCTTTTTGGTAATTTTTATCTTTTATAAAATGTAATCAAAGAATGTACAATAGATTAAAAATCTAAACACCAGAGGTCATTAAGGATCCAATCCAAGGATCCATTTCAATCCAAATAAAAAAAATTACATAAAATATAGTGATTAATCTAAGGGACAATACCAGAAGTTAAAGCAGAAGACAAATAAATTAAAATCGAAAGTAAATAAAACCAGCACTTACTCGGCGATGACGCGTACATGTGGTGTAATTCCCAGTGTGACCACAGGGGTCGCCAGATCCCCCGTGGCAGCCATCATCCAGATGAAGCGCTGCAGGAGGATCCAGTCGGCTCCACACTCTCCATGTTGAAGCAGAGCAACTTCTCCAGCCGACTCCCACCGTCTGCCTCACCCTGCTCGCTGCCCCCTCCACGCCCCAGCTGTCTCTCTCAGCCCCTCAACGATGACGCTGGACCGGGAAGGAGGCTCGGGAACAGCTGTATGAGCGCCTTGCACCAAGACGCACGGTAAGTTCGGTCCCAGAAACCGCTGTGTTCATATGCAGCTGGCGGGGATAACTTGCTCATTTAGCCTCCCTCTTTCCCAAACTAACGTGCGTTTCATATGCTAACTCGGGCTAGCTAGCGAACGTCCGGTAGCCGTAGCGCTGAATGTAAACAGAAAGGAGGACATTTTCTCCTTCTCGGAGAGCCGGACGTGCCGCTGGAGCATCCCGGCGTGGCGGTGTTGCGGCTAACGTGCTCGGCGGCGGCGGCGTTGACGTTCCTGGGTCCGCGTCAGCGGTGTCGGGTGGCTGGGTCGTGGCTAACCTCCCATGCTAGCTGCGGGAAGTGAACCCCCACCCCCAGCCCAGCAGCCCAGCAGCCCATTCCCCATGTGGCTGTCACTTGTTTGCATGGCAACCGTGAACCGAGCCCATGTCCGGATGTCTGGGGCGGACAAAGGCACCTTAGCGACACGTTTCCCCCTCCACGTCCACCCATCGGTCCGGGGAGGGCGCAGTACTTTGGCTCCCGGCTGGCTGTCACACATGGCTTACGTGTATTTACCAACAGTCATCAGGGAACCGAGACATGTTTCGTTTTTATGCTACTTTCAGACTCTTTACTCAAGCAGCTATCTGGATGCTGTTTCAAAACATTTTTTTCACACACACACACACACACACACACACACACACACACACAGGCCTGCTTCACATCCAGTTCCTAACAGTAACAAGCAAAGGTCCAACCTTTTATTCTGCACACTAAGGAGATTGATGGCATTCGTATTGCGAATTATTGTGCCATCTACTGTGGCATTCACAAGAGTACAATCAAAATGTGCTTGTTATTATTAAAATCAATGTTTCCCGGCATGGTTTCGAGGGCAAAGAGCAGTGATGACTTCATTCCTGTCCCTATGCTAACCATGTATCTAGGTCACACTTGTGTGTAAACATCATCTGGTGCATTTTATTTCTCTCTCAGCCTTTTACTACTGTGCCAGTGCAGCTCTCAACGTAACAAGTGGGATAAAAAAAAGAGGTAATACAAGCACAAGAGGAAACGGTTACCAGAGAGCCTGAAATAAAATGGCAGGTAGTGTTTAGTAAACCGCAGTTGAGTGAGAGAAAAAAATTAAAGTCCATCGCTTTTTTAAAAATTTTAACACTCTGTCAAAAAGCTGGAAATGGCCAAAATTTTCTTGTTTGTCTCTTTTCTGTGATCACGAGACCTATGTGGAGGTATAGACAACTAAAATCCAGCTTTTCTGGACCTGTGTCAGACACACATGAGCCCAGAACTGCTTTTTTATTGGATGTTAACCTTTTTTAAAGTGTCCTAAGGACGAATGAGTTTGAGGCTCGTTAACACACTGCTGCAGGGGAGAAAGGTCACGAGTTTGCTTACAACAGACACCACTTCTATTTTTATTTCCAGCTTCGGTGAGGCCCTTGCTGCTATGATTGGGCAAACAGATCCAGACCTGATTGTTCCTCCTTTGCCGCGCTGTTGGGGGGGGGGGTCCATCTTTGTTTTTTTATGGTGTCAGATCCACGTGACCGTCCACCTTTGCACTAATCAGGCGGCAACATTTAACGGTGTTGCTCGCTAAGCCTATCAACGGGAGCCACGGCTCTGCTGCCCTGTGACCGGCAGACGGGCAGCGGGTTGTTCGGCGCTGGGTGAGGATGGTGGGAATGTGTGGAGCAGATTCTGTGGGTGGTTCGTGTCAGTTTTGTTTCCAGCAGGAAGAAAAGCAACAGATGTCCCAGCTTCCCCGCCGTGAGGAATCCTCCCGTCCAACACGCTGGAGGGAGGCTACATGGGGCGTCACGCTGGCCTGGCCTCTTTCCCTCTCCGCTCTGTAATTGCAAAATCACTGGTTTACCTTCAGCTGTAGGCCTCTATTTTAGGCCACCCTAACCCTCCCAACGTTTGACTTGTGAAATATCAGTTTGTCCCCCCCCCCACCCCCGACCCTAATCAGGATTTAGCAGATGGATGGATAGATGGAAGGAAGCCGGATGTCTGTTTTCAGTAAAAGGCAGTCCCGATACAATCTTTAGGCCTGGAATCAGAGCGTCACAGCATGTTTGTCGGAAGCTAACCTAAAGCAGATTCTGGTGGTGGCTCCGAATGCTCCGTCACTCTCTGCCTCTCTCTCCCGTTGGCCGTACCGACCTCGCCTCGCCTCCCACCGCTCACGGGAACGACCACGGTTAGCCATGTCATCTCCTCTCCTGATGGATTTTCAACCATAGTGCTAAAAGCGTTGTAATGTGGGCTTTAAAAGCTTGGACAACGGTCAGAAAGCAGGCTGTACACTGTTGCAGCGGAAGCTAGCATGACCAGAAGAACACGAGTTCACTCCACTTCTCAACTTGTGACTGTTTTGGCCTTGTGCTCAGTGAATCGGAACAGATCAGCGCAGCAAATGGAGAGACTAGAACGTCGCAAACGTAGCCTCCTTAGCCTTTTTTGTGTGTTTTTTTTGGTTTTTTTAAGATCTTAAACATTAGAGATTTGTTCAATAGGCAATTAAATTAAGCACGTAGAAACCACAACAATGTTTTCATAACTATGACCAACAGCTATTTTACAAATGCATGAATGAAACCACAAACTCATCAGCTGAGGCAGGTAAACGGTGAACCTAAGGGTGCAGTCAGAACTATAACCACAGCAATCGCTCCGTTCCTGCGCTGGAGCTCTAAATACAGGTCAGGAATGTTGTGGTTTGGGTCTGTCTGCCCCTGGACCTGCCTTAGCCGCTGTCCTCCATGGTTTGGCCTGTTGAAACAGTTACTTTCCTTTAAAAAGCGTCGGCCTGTGTCCTGTTCATTGATGTATTTCGGTGTTAGCAGCGTACGCCAAGTTGAGATTTTCAGCCTGAGCAGAAACGTGCTTAAAAATATCTAACGCCTTCTGACACATTTAGCTCTGGCCTAACCCCTGACCCCCCGACTCCCGCCGGTTCCTAGGCTCCTGGGAGGGTGCTGTGGGTATTTATAGCGCAGGGTCACTGCTTTTCTTTTGACAGAGGCGTTGGCTGTGAATTTCTCGCTGCTGCTAGCGCCTCTGCGATCAATATTCACCTCGCACTCCTCCAGCTTATTGTATAGAGGCATTGCTTATGTAAATACTTCCACCTCACTCGTGCATGCATATTTTTACGGTCCCAGTGTTGATACAGAGATAATGATATTGATTTGTCTTTAGATCTTATTTACTCAGCGTAAAGGTGGCTAAACCGGCCTCCTCTCTGATGTTCCATCTAGATACAGAATCATGTTTCAAGTGATATTTTACTGATCGTTTTGATTTTGCTGATGTTTCTCTGTAATAAATGTTGGCCTGGCTTTGCTTCTTCTCCTTCTTTTTTTTTTCAATTAGTCACTTGTAACTCGTGACAGCTGCTTTGGAGAGCACCCCCCCATTTGGGGGATTAAGAGGGATTGCAGGAAAAACCAAAAGTCGGAGTCAAATTAATTTTGAAAAAGTGTTAATGCAGCAGTTTTTAGGCAATTTAACCAGTTTGCCAGGGCACAGGTCCTAAATGAAAACAGGTTTTTTTTGTTTTAAAAAGTTACTGGAAATTTATTTAGACGTGCAGACGTGTCTGAACAAGAAAAGCTGACACTGACGTTTTCCTTATTTTCCTACAGTCCTGACACGTGGCAGCTTCTATCAGTCTGTTGCGCGGAAAAAGGAAAGCAAAAGCAGGTAAATCTGCAGCTTTGCTCCACTTTCTTTTCTGTTTTTAAACATTTTGACACACAACTGCTGCTCGGCCTGGTGTTGCCTGCAGGACATCTCGGTTCCACCTGCACCTCTGACGTCGTAGTCGTGTTTGAACAGAGAGGCTGGTTGGTTTGGGATCTTTGGATCAACCACACATCCGCCCTGAAGCTGGATAATCCACAATGAAAGTTAAACTTTGGGTTTGGTTTGAGCTGCAACCACAGCGCGTTTCTGTTGATCTCATTGGCGAAATCGAGCTCGTTCCACCGTCGTCTGAAGCTTGTTCCGTTTGATTGGAGTTGGAGCTTCTTTACACTAAACCCGATCCTCCCCTTCCTCTGCAGGTGAGACGGGTGAGGCGGGCTGTTGGAGCTGGAGCACCTGAATGTGGCGTCTCTTGGAGCTCAGGTGAAAGGTGAGTTCCAGCGCTCCCCGGAGCCTTGCTGTGCTCCGGTGTTGGTGGAAACACTCTGTCCTGATGTGGGTTCAACCTGAGCTGGAGAGAAGCAAACCTGCCCCCGTGCAGCCAGATGGGAGGGCCCGGCGGAGCGTGTGGCCGGAGCCTTCTATCACACCTAGCAATTATTTTAATTATTTCAGTAATTAGGACGCATAGTCTTATGTGAAAGGAACGTTTTTGTAAAAAAAAAGAGAGAAGTCATTGAAAAACTCTGTAATTTCCTTTAAATATAACGTCAGCCCACGCCAGAGCCAGAATAGATCGACTAAACCACACATCCTCCCACCCAGTGACTCAAAATTAGCTGGGTGTGTAGCTGTGTGCATCAGGCCCAGTTCTCCTTCTGCTGCCTTCATAAACACAGTTGTTGTAGAAGGGAGACTGTTTTCTTCAGTGGAAACATCTCTGTGTGTTCCCATGACAAAGTCTGACCTGCAGGACCGAGAGTGGACCATTAAAATGAAACGACGGAAGAAAGGGATAAAGATAAACATCCCTTGAGCCTGACTTTATGGTGGCTAATAAGTCGTGCCTGTAGAGTTTTTGTGGCCTCAACCCAGCCGTGCACATTTGTGTCCGTTTAACCCCTCCCAGCACCACGTCATTCGCTTCGCTGGCACCCGTGCAGATGTCCCATTGGTCCAGATGTAGGTCACGCCACCATCCGCCACTCCCGTTGTCACCAAGACGAAGGGTTGAGGGAGATGTGGCAGCTAAAAGGGGGGCAGATGGTGTGATGAAAGGACAGAGAGGGTGTCTGGGTTTAATCTCTGCCCCTATATTAGCAACAGCTGGCTCTGCCAGTCTTTCAGGGATCTCACACCAGCACTGGCTCCAGAAGGAGACGCAGATTCCCAGCAGGCTTTTGTTGGTATTAATGGTGATTGGTTTGAGTATTAAGATTTGTAGTCCGGCCTTCTCAATCTCTGTGACAGGTCTGACACGGGTGGGATTATTGCAGCCTTCACGTTTGGAGAGGAACCTCCATTGAAACAAGACCATAAGTGGGTCAAGACCATGTCAAGGTCCAGAAGCTTTAAATCGCACCTACAAACACCGTTTATGATGGGCAGCTCCACAGAAACGCCAGCAGCGCTTTATTACTCCCACAGAAGCAGTTTAGTTTTTACTGTCTGCAGAAACTCCCAGAAACTCTGGAGCTTTCTCTCTAGCTCCTCCACTAAATCCAGCTCAGGTTAACAAAACAAAACCAACAAAAAACAGCAAACACAAAATGAAATTGCACATTAATTATTAAACAGAATGCCAGCAGGCTTCAGTAGCAGTAGGTTCTGGGTGGACGGACGGTCACCAAAGCTGTTGCTGCTCACAGTGCCAACATGGCTGTTTTCAACAGTCAAAGCTGCACCTTGGTGTTTATGTCTGAGGGTTTCAGAATGATGCTAGTTAAACCAGCCCAGCACGCTAATGGTGTTCATGTTGCAGCATGCCGCTGTGTTCCAGTCCACCTGCCCTCCTGTCAGAGGCAGAGCAGAAGTCGGGGTAATGATTGCTCACAGAAAGCCGCCCGTCCCATCTGGAGGTAACTGCAGGGCACCAGCTTTGTTGTTGTTGTGGTTCAGGCTGATCTCGTGGTACCAAGTTAATGTTTGAAACAAGGATGTGTGCTTCTCACCGCGGCAAAATCACTGTTAGCTTTTCCACAAAATGTCCCTATCGGAGGGTAAATATTAGCCTGGCACCCTGGCTGCATCACTGTGGGGGTAGAAGCTAATGTTGGTTCTGACTGGAAACATTTAGGCCTTGAGTTTTGAAGTTTTGTGCAGTTTCTCAGTGTCTGGTAGAACGTCCCGAAAGGCTGCAGTGATTGTTCATGAGAGGACAACGACTCTGAATGCCTCCTTTTGTAATTACTTCTCGCTATCTTGCTAATTAGAGCTAACAGCCTCCTCAAAGATGCTGTTTTGGTGATTATTAGAGGCTGTTGTTGTTGAATTTAGTACTTGACCGTTTACACAGACACTCGTACTGTTTGAATGGGATTTCACATAATCGTCATCAAGCGTAATCCCCCACTAAAAATATACAGCCTGACAATACGTGAAAAGGACAAGCAGCATTCGTTTTTCGATGCCAAAGGCCTCGTTCACACAAGCGCTGGAGGATTAACTGGGCACGTTCAACACTTCAGCAATACGACGGCAACATGTACAAGTTACTGTGAACACCCAGGTGTATTTATTTTTTTACTCCTACTATTTTTGTCCTGACAGCCTACGTGCCTGCCTGCTCTTCTTAGGCTGCCTCGGGGCCTGTAAGCAGGATTAACTCTGCCTGGAAGAAGGTGACTGTCCAGTTTGGCAGCCTGCTGTTAACCATGCGCTGCGCCTGTGCAGCCCGTCCTGCACCTCGGGTTCCACTGACTCAAACGCTGACAAGAAACCTGCCCTCCTGGTCCAGTCAGAGCTGCTTCTTTAGAGAGGAACAAATTGGAACAAATACCTGTTCTTTCTCTACTTTAATGAAGGGAATGAGGTTTCGCAGGCAGGTGGAGGCTGGCGTGTCCCATTAGCTTCTTGCTCATTAGAACCGGGACAACCATCTCTCTGGAAACAAACCTCTTTGCACTGCTCCGTGGATACGGAGCAGCAGAGGAGATAACTGGGTCAAAGAGAGACAGAAGACATGTGGAGCCAACGTTAGCGCTCCCCGGAACGTTAGAATTGAATGCCTATTTGAATCTTAACCTCCTAATCTGGCTAACATTCTGTTTTTGCCATTTTCCCCTCCTCCTAAAGCCCCTTCCCTCCAAACGGTTCTCCCTGCAGAGGACAAGCAGCTGGTCAAAATGAAGGAGGAGAACTTGTTCCACCGGAGGTTCTCTCTCTGCCCCACCGCCACCTCCCCTCCCAAGATCGACCCTCCCACTTTAACCCGGAACCTGTCTTATGGTGGAGACAACGACCTCTGCAACCTCAGCCCAGGTGAAAGTTCACAAAGGAAAAAAAAAAAGAATCTGACTGTCAGATTTAGCTGCCTGCTTGCTGCCTGCTTGCTGGGGTGCAGGGGTGCTGCTGCCCGCCTGCTGCTCTCCAGCCACCTCTGTGTCATCTGGCTTCACCTGTCTGTTAGCAGGTTTATTCCCAGCTTCATCTGTGTGTAACTTTGTGTTGTGGGTTCCCACCAGGCAGTGAAACAGACAGGAACAGTCTCTCCATGCTGAGTCATGAACTCAGCCCTGCCCAGTCACCAGGCAGCAAGGTAAGAAAACTGTTCCTGATGGGACAACAACCTCACGGCCTATAGGTTGTTGGTTCTATTAAACTTTCAAAACAATGTGGTTTTTCTGTTTTGAACAAGCGTTTGAGTGGATAAACCTCCACCCACTCACTGAGCAGTGGAGTGTGACAGATCATGGCCGTGGTGGGAACTGTTCCTTCGCACCGCAAGCCTTTTATGTAGCAGCTCAGGCCTTTGTTGTTCCAGTGTGCCTCTCTCTCATAAAGGCTAGTTGTGCATTTTCCTTATTTACATATTTGTAAGCGAATAAAGAATTAGAATTAGACAGAAGCAGAGTTGAAGCCAAAAATGCGGCCGCAAGAGGTTCAGCCCATTTTCACTGTGAAATTCCCGTCAGCGAGTACAAATCTGAGGATCTACCTGCCGATCACAGATGCTGTTGTACTCTGATCCTAAAACCATCATTCATTCAGAGTCAAGTCAATGTCAGCAGCTGCTGGTCTCATCTGGTCTCGTCACAACTGTCGCTCTCCTCGTTAGCCTGATGTCCCCATCGCAGCTGCTAATCAGAAGCGTCGTGTGTCGACTGTCATTGCTGTGCCTGGAAAAAAGCAATAATAATACCAAGGCCCAGAGTCAAAGTGAGGCTTTAAGTGTTAAACTCCTGCAGACTGCTGGTGGGGTTTTCCACAGTCCTGCAAAGACGACTAATCCAATTAAAGTCGGACGCGTGACTCAACACTTGTGAAATTCTTTTGTCTTTTCAGTTATTAGTGAGTGCTAATAGATAGAAGTGTGGTCCCTCTCTTCACGGATGCCATCATTGGCTCTCCTCAGGGCTTGAACACGCAACTGGGAAGAGACCCGTTCCACCCAGAAAGGGATTATATAGTAGAGCAGCTGGGGACAATATACTTTCTATCCCATCTAGAAAGGTGTTGGGAGAGGGTGATGTATGGTAAAATTCAAAGTTGTTCATCAGCACTGATGATCTTATCTTCCCTCCCTCCCCCAGTCTGAGACCAGGATGTTCAATGGTGTTGAGAAGGACTGTCCCTCCCCCACGGAGAAGCTGGCTCGCAAGGAGTCGCTCAAGGTAGACGAACCCTCCTGCACGAGAGCGCCGTGCAAAATGTTTTGGTTCTGTTGCTTCATGTGAGTGAGCTTTTCATTCCCACTGTGTGCCGGGTCCAGTGGGTTTATTTATACTAACCGCCTCTATATCGTCACGAAAGAATGGAATACTGTAAGAGTGACTGCAGACATTTGTTTGACTCGTTTCCACCTGGCGTTGACCCTGGTTTTCTTTACCCATCAGCTCCAAAAGCAGAATTACAGGCAGGAAAAGAAACGGGCAGCTAAAGAACTCTTTAGTGCACTTAAGGACCCCAGCGTTGTCATCATGTCCAACTGGCTGAAGGTGTGGCACCCAGACAGGATGCTCTTCAAACATCACCACCATAGAAAATGTCCTCAGTCGTACAATTTTGTACTTTTGTCCTGTTCTGACATACTTCCCCCCCCCCCCTTTTTTTTTTTTTTTTAGATCCGTAGCTCTTTAAAGAGTTGGACTAAGCTGTGGTGTGCCCTGAAGCCAGGAGTGCTTCTCATCTATAAGACTCCTAAATCGGACCACTGGGTTGGCACCATCTTGCTTAATGCCTGCAAGCTGATTGAGAGACCCTCCAAGAAAGACGGCTTCTGTTTTAAGCTCTACCACCCACTGGACAAATCTATCTGGGCTGTCAAGGTCTGATATATTTGCAGGCGTACTGTCATTACTAAAAGCCCAGTAAAACCAGTTAATTGAAGTCCTAAATAAACCCTTTTGAAATGTGTCGTCTAAGTGCCCCCTAGCGGCGGTGATGCAACATGACTAATATAAATAAGCAATTACAAATATAGATATTTTTTTACCTTTGCAAATTAAGATTTTTTTTTCCCATAACACTAAGTCTGTTGATATTTTTCTATCAAATGCTTTACGGTAAACCCGGTCCCTGTGAGGGCCATTTGTTTTTAGATAAAGCAATATGACGACATTGGCACGGCTCACTCTTCCACCCATATGCTCAGGGTCCCAAAGGAGAGAACGTTGGCTCCATTACACAGCCTTTACCCAGCAACTACCTGATCTTTCGAGCAGCGTCTGAGTCTGATGGTAAAGTTGAACGCTCCATTAGTGACATTTACCACAGAAAGAGCTGTAGTGGAACTGTGGCTTTTACTCATCTTGAACGCTTTCCTCCCTCTCTCTTCAGGCCGATGCTGGATGGATGCCTTGGAGCTAGCCCTCAGCTGCTCTAGTCTCTACAAGCTGACAGCCAAAACTGGGAGAGAAGCAGATATCAGCATGTCTTCAGAGTCTTCCCATATTCTCCAGCTGCTGCAGTCGACTACACTCGGCGACATGGAGCCATTACAGTAAGTATTTGACACTGAGGGCGTCTGCACAGCGTCTCCACGTCTGCGTCATCCTATTTTACCATCATTCTCATCAGAAAGTTTGACACATGACACTGACAACGTGCATGTTGCATTTTAATGGTATTCTGATGTTCTTCATTACATGTTTTTATCAACTGAGTCTGAAGTGCAGAAGTAAAACTGGTGAAACAGAAGTGATTCCAGGCAACGGATTCCCTTTTTTTAAGTCAAGGGTTTTTCCAGGGTTTTATTTCCCTTTCAAAATTGAAAGTATTTTGTGTTTTTCTGTGAGAACGGTAAGATATTTATATCCTGCGTCAGGTGTCCTTTTGGCCCCACCCACCTCACGGCTGCCTTCCTCTTTCTCCAGCCAATAACAACCCTCTGTGTGGTCACATGACTAAAAGAGAAGCAGGAAGCTGGAGTAGTGTGAAACACAAACCACTCAGGAACACATCAGGCGTAGCACACCTCGACACAATGACACACACACACTAACAGACGCAGTGTTATAGAGACAGAAACAGAGAGAGTAAGCGGAGGAAAATCAGAGGAGTGAACGCACACGAGAGGTTATGGTCACTGGAGAAGCGTGTCCCTACACTCTTGACGGTAAGAAAGTTTGGGTTAATAGTTTATGTCGCTGGGCTGTAGTGATTCACCAGAACACTGCAGGAATGTGGCTCTTCGGGTCTGCGTAGCCTTCGGGTGCTTTGAGTATTGAGCACAAATGTATGAAATTTGAGTCTGTGAAGTTATTTCTTTCTATTTTGTGGCCTCTGAATGCTGTTTTAAAAAACACATGACCCACAGCAGTTGAATTCTACCATCCTGGGATTAGGTTAATGATGAGATGTCATTCCAAGTCCCCTGTCTGTGTGTGTGTGTGTGTGTGTGTGTGTGAGTGCGCGCTGCTGACACATGGAAACAGATATGTCAGCACATTTGTTCAGCAGCCAGTCACACTTGAGGTGAAAAGGTGGTGGAGGATAATAAAGGCTAACTGATAATGTGGCGTCTCGACACTCGGTGGTGTCAGATGACGGAAGACATCCGAACTCTGCAGTTCATTTAACACAATGGGCTCCTGTGTTACAGCTGCGGAAGGAACGATCCAAAATTTACACGTGAATAATTGAATATGTTTATAATGTTGATCTACTGAATAAATAAAAACGCTCATTTTAAAGGGAATCCAACCATATTTCTACACTGTCTAAATGCAGCAACAGTAACCTCTTTAGCCCATGATGATCTTCACCTAATCACACAGCTGTGACCTCGTTCGTCTCCTCTCCTGTCTCCTCTGTTCATATTAGATTAAATGACACTGTGCTGCTGGGCAATCATCACATGGAGCAAGACGAGTTTTCAGACAGATCTGAGCGTGAAGTTCACGAGGAATGGGACACCACGGCCAACGAAAACGGCGGCAGGCTGACGGAGGAAAGCGATGTGGAGCAAGCAGACGACTCCCCCGGGCCTCAGGCCACAGTGTACGTAGAACAGGGCACCGAGGAGATGGCTGAGGTGAGGGGCTGCATTCACACAGCATCAGGGTTGGAGGCTTGTTGTCGTTCAATTCTCTGCATCTTCACAAACATTTGATGTGCTGCTTCAGGCTGGGGAGGCGTCTCAGGTGGAGACAGTTTCAGAGGAGAACAAGGGTCTGATCTGGGGCCTGCTGAAGCAGCTGCGGCCTGGGATGGACTTGTCCAAAGTAGTGCTGCCCACCTTCATCCTGGAGCCGCGCTCTTTCCTGGACAAACTGGCAGACTACTACTACCACGCCGACCTGCTCTCTCAGTCAGTAGCTCCACACCGCTGACCTGCGTGAGGTCATTTTTGTCTTGTTCAGATGTCCTCTGAGCCATCTGCCATGTGCTTGGTCCCAGAGCTGTGCAAGAGGAGAGCGCCTACGGTCGTATGAAGCAGGTCCTAAGGTGGTACCTGTCTGGTTTCTACAAGAAGCCCAAGGTAAAGGTTGTCTGTTAGAGCCATACCACGAGACCTTCTGTTGGCACTGTGGCCCTCAACCTGATTTAGCACACGGATGCTAACAGCACATTTTCCCAGGGTTTGAAGAAACCTTACAATCCCATCCTGGGGGAAACCTTTCGCTGCTGCTGGCTCCATCCTAAGACCGACAGCTGCACCTTCTACATAGCTGAACAGGTTAGCGTTTGCAAACATAATTAGCCAGAGCGGCGCAACAGAAATACTCTCAGATGAGCTGGAGCTTCTTCATCTCTTTGCACTTTCTATGCTTCTCCTCTGTCAGGTGTCCCATCATCCACCTATCTCAGCCTTCCATGTCTGCAACAGGAAAGACGGATTCTCCATCAGTGGGAGCATCCTGGCCAAATCCAAGTTCTATGGTAAACAGTACGAACTTTGTCTCTGATTCTGCATGAACTTTACCAGAGTAATCTCCCCGTCCTCCTCCTCCACCTCTCTGCTTTTCTAGGAAACTCACTGTCAGCGATTCTAGATGGCAAAGCCAAGCTGCTGTTCCTAAACAGGGATGAGGAATATGTCATCACCATGCCCTACGCTCACTGCAAAGGTAATGACGCCTCCTGTTCAGTGTGAGTCTGAGTGTGTGGTGTGTTAACCCAGGCTAATGTGACAGGTGCTAGTTTGAACTGGTGATGGCTAGCACGGATGAACTCACCGTCTGTCCTCCTGTAGGTATCCTCTACGGCACCATGACGCTGGAGCTGGGCGGGAAGGTCACCATTGAATGCCAGAAAACCAAATGCTTCTCAGAGCTGGAGTTTAAACTTAAGGTACTGGTTTCACTTGTTTCCCAGTTACGCAAGTCCTGAGTGCTTGGCGTGTGATGTAACCCTCTCTTCGTCCAATGCAGCCTTTCCTCGGAGGAGCCTGCTCTGTGAATCAGATCAGTGGGAAGATTCTTATGGGGGAGGAGCTCCTGGCCACCGTTGATGGACACTGGGTGAGAACTGTGACCGTTTCTGTCCCTGGAAAATAGATCAGACCGTGCTGACCTAACTCTTTTGGAGGTTTTGCGTCATGAGATTTAAGGCTCCACTTCTCTGTTCAGGACAGCGAAGTGTTCATGTACGAGAAGCAGTCAGGACAGCAGGAGACGCTGTGGAACCCGACCTCAGATGTTCGCAGGAGCCGCCTCAAGAGACAAGTGGTCCACATAGACCAGCAGGGAGAGTTTGAATCTGAGAGGTAAACCACCAAATTACTTTCCATTTTGATTTGTGACATCTGATGGATATACACATATGGGTGTTTTCTTCTAAAAGTAAATGGAAGCAGGTACCCTAATTATAGGTTATCTCCATCTGGTTATCGCACGGAATCATTTGCTTTAATCAGGCCAATTTTTAACACTTAATCAATAATTAAAATGGTCATTTTGTCTGGACTCGTCAGACTTTGGCAGCACGTGACCAGTGCTATTAAAGACCGGGACCAGCTGAGGGCCACACAGGAGAAGTTTGTACTGGAAGAAGCTCAGAGGAAAGAGGCCAAGGAGAGAGGAGAGAAACCCTGGAGCCCACGTCTTTTCCACCGGGACCCCGTCACTTCCGATTGGACCTACAGGCACCTTGAGTATGAACATTGTCGTCCTAGAAACCACTCCAGGAAGACAACATGATAAATCCTCACCGTGCGTGTTGCTTGGCAGCTTCCGGCCGTGGGACCCCGAGCACTGTCTGATCCAGTTTGAGAAGGACGGGATCATTCAGACGCAGGAAAAAAGCCAAAAACCTCCCAACGGCCTGTCCTTCAGCTGGGCCAGCCAAGACAAGGTCCGGTGGTCGAGCCTGCTCCTCCACACGTCTCTGTCCCTTTGATCTGAGAAGGCCACAGTGATTCCTTTGCTTCTTTGCAGGCTGAGATGAACGGAAAACGCAGGAAGGTGAGCAGCCAGCCGTCCAGCTGCAGCCAGAACACCGAGAGCAGCAGCACAACTCCAGAGCCCACCAACGAGTCCTCGGATAATGAAGGTGAAGGTCCCCTTCCCCCTCACGCACACACACACACACTCACACTCTAAACAATCCAACTCTTAAATGATGCTGTCTCCTTTCCATTTGAGCAGGTTTAATAAAGCAGTGCGCACGGTGCAATAAAGAGGTGAGGGACATCGCTCAGATAGAGGCCTCCATTACATCCATAAAGAAAACGCAGCTGGACATCCAGAGGTGAGGATGGCAGCCCACAAGGATTGTTATGCCTGTGCAACAACATGCCAACGGCAGTCCGCACACCCAACAAAATGACAGACAGCTGACTTCTTCTTTTCCTCTGGCTAGGAACCTGGCAGCTCTGAGCCGACAGCTGGCCCGTGAGAGGGCGGCAGAAGACGGCTCGACAGTAACAAGCCGTCACTGTCTCATCTTCTGTGTTCTGCTGCTCTCACAGCTGCTTCTCAACTACATCTTCACCTGAGTTCGGCGCCTCGACAGGCCCAGTTTTCCCCCCAGCACTGATCTGGAGGCTTCTCAGATCCTTCCAAAAAAGAGAGAGAGAAAAGCACAGACTGCCATCAAAGAACTCAGATCAGTGTTTAAAGGAAAACCTTGGCAACTTTTTGAGACTAGGAGCACGATACTCTAGCAATAAACACAGCCACCGCCTGTCAGTCACCTGCAGAGAGGAACAGCACCCCCTTGTGTAGCCAGACTGAAACAGCATCGGCACCCACGCACTTTGGACAGAGATGAGGGATGAAAGATGAACACGGCTTAAAAAATGTTTGGGATCAGAGTAACATAAAAAAATGAAGATATGTGTGATGAAGAATGATTTTGTTAAATGAAATGACAGAGAGGATGTTTCACCATTCCTTAGTGTCTTTTAAAATTTCTCTGCAATACTGTCTCTGTTAGTGTGCCTGTGTGTGTGTGTGTGAGTGTGTGTTGTTGGCCTCCTCAGTTCGGTCGGCCCTATGGGCACAGACACACTACCGCTTGGACTTCTACTCCCCTTCCACCCAGTAATCTTTGGGCCTTAATGCTAAAGCCAAAAAAAGAAGAAGAAAAGTCAGGAGTACTTCCAACAGTGCATTTCATACTTTTGTTCGCTCAAACGACTTTACCAAAACAGTATTTATGATCCGAAAGGACAAAGGTTGCTTGTTTACAGGCAGAACTTGTTTGTAGCGACGCGTGTTTGAAAGGACGAGGCAACGGAGGTAGAGCAGAGAGCCGGTGTGTCTTTTTTTAATATGTTTTTGTGCCTGTAGTAAAAGAGCAGACTAGGTCCTAGCATTAGCAAGCCACTGCTTTGGTCTGGATAGTGACGCTAGTGTACAATCAATTTCATCGACCAACTGGAGACAAAGAAAACCACAGAGGGGAAACAGTTGAATTCTTAAGCCTTTCGAAGGGTTTTGTGTGTGTGTGTGTGTGTGTGTTTCAGTCCACATGATGTTTAAGTGACTTTTAAGATGTAAACACTTAGTAATGATGTGTTTCTTTAAACCGGTTTGTACATATTTGTTCAGAGGTCTACGTTTCACAGATATTAGAATGTATTTATTGCTCGATTGAGTTTTCCCCACACACACAGCTGGAGGCTTGAGGACCAGGGGTGACAATCACTCTCCCGGGGCTGCAGGGTTTGTCATGTGGGCGTCTTCACCTGAGCACGCCGGGTTCCAAAGGCCACTTTCATCAGTCAAAACTCTGCTTTTTGGGGGGTTTTTTCTTTACCACGAGGACAACGTTGCACCCATTTGGAGAGAGTCGAGTAGCACAAGGACGGATTCACTGATGCTTTTATTCCCATTTTACCGTTTATGATCTTTTCATTACTGTCTTTTCTACTTGACTGCCATGTTGTGAGGTCTACATGCCACTTTTTTTTTGGGTCATCAAAATGTTTGTTTTTATCCATAACTGTTTGTGTAGCACTCCAGTAAAACATTTTAATCTTCTACTGCCTCAAGTCCTAATTTATAAAAAAAAACAAAACAAGAATTATATCAATCTACACACACGTGTGTATATGGATCTGTGTTTAAGATGTGTTCTTCCTTTTGTCCACTAGGGTGAGGTGTTGAAGCGTCTGGCTTTTCTCTCTCCTCTGGCAGCAGATGTCAGAGTAAATCATCAGATCTTCACTCAAACCCAAACACAGATCCTCGCAGCGCTGCTGGCGACATCTCTGCACATGCCGCAGGGAGACCTGGCTTCCACGTGGGGCTCCCTGGAGAACCTGAGCAGGTGAAAAGCTCTCCGAGACGCCACATGGATCAACATCTCTGCCACACACACACACACACACACACACACACACGCACACAGATTTAAGCCCCCGTGAGGGTCACTGGATGGTTCTTAACACTGCTGCAGACCGGGCTCTGGCTGTTCTTATTTTACACCTTGCAGAAGTCCAAAAGAGGGACAGGGTGAAGACAAGGATGAAGGTTATGTCAGGAATTCTTATTTAATGCCACTTAATTCCACATTTCTGTCCCTCGCCCCCCCCCCCAGTGACTCCTCACAGTCAGACTCTTTGTTTTCTGTCAGGGCCAAGCATGTCGGAGTGATGGGGAGTGTAAAGATCAGAGGTTCTAATCCTCCCAAAGACCCTTTTCTGTTTGAGTGGGCTCACACTGGACCATTGTGTGGCTGCTGTTTGTGTGTGTGTGTGTGTGTGTATTTTTTCTGTATGTGTTAAATGAGGCTGTAGCGACACGTGTGAAGAATTAGGGAGGTTTTTTCATTCTTTCTGCCAGTGGCAGCTTAAAGCCCTCCCAGTCTGGACTGGGACTGCTGTAGCCACCAGTAGGGAGCACACATGAACATGGAGCAGCAGCCAGACCTCCCAACTAAAGCTGAGTGTGTATTTCCTCCCCCAGAGTGTGCAGGGAGGCGTCGGAGACTGTAAACTTGCCTGGACTTGCCTCTCAGAGAACAGAGGGAGGTGGTGTGTCTGTCTGGAAAAGCCCTGGGTCGTGTGTGTCACACTGGTAGGTGGAAAATCAAATGCTGGCACCTCCACATCTGTCTCGCAGGTGAACCCCGCCTGGATTCATGCTGAACAGGCTGAACCAGCCATATGGATCAGTCCCCCATGTTTGATCCAAAATATACGCTCATCAAGTGTACACAGCCTCCAACTTACCTCAAATTGTGTGTTGGACGTGTGTGTCCTGTGGTGGCCCTGGGACCCGTCCTGGGTGTGTTCCTGGACCTTATCTCCCTCCAGATGTGTCACTCCAGGTATGTTTGTCCCACCAGACTGAACAAACCCGCTTTGAACCTAATTATGACCTGAGAGATCCAATTTGGATGAGTCTCATGATGAATCAGTTTCTCAGCCTCGCTGTTGTCCCGTCGTCCACCCACAGGTCTCATTATTACTATTATTACTCATTAGTGTTACTTTAGGACTTGTTGCTGCGGCAACGCTTCCAGTCCCACCTCAAACACACGCTGCCTGTCAGGTCTTGCCCTGACACCGAACCCGTCCCCGCCACCGCGCTTATTCCCACCACGCCCGCTCCGTTAAAGGTGACAGCAGAACCAAGTCAGTCATCTTCATCGCCAACACTGGCGGAAACCTGCAGGCGTGACCTCTGACCTTTCCACAGCCGTGTGCCATTCGAGTGTGCGCTCTCTAAATATAGTCGCAGCATCTGTTTTCTGGAGCGTAAGCGGGCACAGGGGCGGCGTTTTCTTTGGTCCGGCCGAGCCGAGTGTTTACCTCTGGATCGAGACTCCTCCCCCTTCGTCCATCAGGTGTCTTGTTTGCATCAAAGAGTTTTAACTCTTTTCATTATCTCATCACATGAGTTGCACCACTGGTTCTACTGGTGTGTCAGCTGGGTTCAGAAACACAGCGGAAACGTCTTTCATGTCTTTGATCTCGGCGCCTGCTGCTGCTCCATTAGCAGAGGCCCATCGTTACTTTCTTCTCTCTCCGTTCAGCAGCTGTTCGTGACAGCCGCCTCTTAAAAATCACATTTTCCAAACACGAGTCGAAAAGCGCGACAGTAGATGTCTTTGTTAACGGGTTTGACGGTGTGTGTTGTACACAAGGCACACACACACACACACACAGTCTGCCTACTCAGCTCCAACCAAGATTCCGGCCAGAGCTTCCTGCTCGGGTGTCGGTGGAGGAGCCGGGCTCAGAGATCAGACTTTGAAGGGGGCTCCAGTGACCTCTGACCCACCCGCCCAGCCACCCTGCCCACCCTCCGCACCACCCAACCCTCTCCATCCCCAGTCTGGTCCCTGTGACAGGCGCACACGCAGCACTTCATCTTGAACCGCATGCATGGCGGCGTTCATCTGACAGGAAGCCAGTTTGACCCCCCTCCCCACCCTGGGCCCCCGAGCCCCCGGCCGGGGTAGTTTGGTGTAAACGGACACCGCAAGTACACGTTCCCTCTGCACCCACCGCTCCTGTCCCCACCCCCACCCTCCTACGCACATCTGTCTCTATCTTGAGGGGATGGAAGCATCTGCGCCTGTGTTTTAGACATTTGTCCACTGTGTGTGTGTGTGTGTGTGTGTGTGTTTCTATAGGTAACAGAGTTTATTCGAGCTGACATCTGTTGGAGGTCGGCCCTCCTTTCCAGGCTCCTCTGGTGTGAAACACACCCGCCACAGGCCGCAGCCTAACGGAGCTGCGTCTAACTGGGTGAAACCACAACCCGGCCCTGTCGGCCTGAAGCTGGCCCCTGTGCTCGGCGTCAGGGCCCAGCGCCCACACAGGCGGCCATTGTGCTGGGGAAAGACCCTTGAGTCAGGGTTTCCTCCCCAGGAATTTACCAGCCCTCATTTCCGAGGAAACTCAACTGTGGCCGGAACGTCGAACTGCAACCATTAATTACGGCTGCGATCCTTTAAGCAGATCCAGTCTGGACGTCACGCTTGTGAAGGCTGATGTGCTACCGACGTCCAATCCGCCGGCTTTCCGCCCCGGCCCCGATGACATCACCTCACCTTGCTGAGGTATGCCGGGTCGTCAACGCCCACGCGGCCAGTGTTTAAACAGCTTCCTCTGTGTGTCGGAACAAAAGCGTTCTGCGGCGCTCCGATGATTGATGGACGCGTTTGCTGCCGGATCAGCGCCACCACGCTGGGCCGGAACCGTCCATCCTCCCACGCTGGGTCCCGGCAGTGCTGTCCAGCTACTGGTCCCAGCCGGGTGGAGACACAGACGCTTGTGTGTGTGTGTGTGTGTGTGTGTGTGTGTGTGTTGCGAATCCTAGAGGCAGCGACAGCAGTGAGCGATGGAGCAGAAATGATTTGGAGTGTTTGTTCTGGGTGTAGCCGCTCCGGGGAGCAGATGATGAGGCCTTGATTGATTCACTGTTGGCTTTGGAGTGGCAGCGAGGAATTCCGGCCTCCTTTTGTCCTCCTTCTTTGTCTCCTAGTAATAATCTCCGCTCCGGAATCCTCTCTGCCTTTCTTTATGAGCTGGTTTGTCTTCCTTCCTCATTCCCTTTCACCGTGTCTAATATCCACACTGAGCTCATTTCCTCTCGCCTCCCGGACCCGCGGTCCTTGTTCCAGGTTATTGTGGTCGTTCATCCCGCCTTCCGAGCGTTCCCGCCTCACCGCCTGTGGTCTGATGTAAGCGAGCGTAAGCGGTGGGATTTCTCATCAGCTGCAGCGCTGGTGTGAGTCCAACGCTTATTTTAGCATCTTCTCGTCTGCACGAAGCTGCTGTTAACGTGAATTCTGACAAATGTTCTCCGCTTCCACACTGTCGGAATTAGGGTTGGATTCCGAAAGGACGTCGATTGTTTTCAGTTTGTCTGTTTGCTGTTTAATCTACACATTCCAACATTCAGCCATCCGTGTGTAACTGACCTGTTTCTCCTCTCAGACTTTATTCTGAGGCTACGTTAAAATAACGATCGTTATTTAAGCTTTAACGATCAGTCTGGTTCTATTTTATTAAAAACGATCATTCTGGGGCCTCTGTGAACTTCCCTGAAGGCGTCCTGCACATGAACGTCTGCAGCTTCACACACCCGCTGAGGTGTTCGTACACACACACTCTGTTCACTGGGAATAAAATGTTATTGCAACTGGACCTCGGTCACCTCCCCACACTCCCACTCAGGCAGGTGCTGGTCAGGAGGACCCCTCAGGAGCGCGGATCAGCCTCCGGAGCTCCAGCTGCAGCGTTCACACGCAGCCACATGTGCAGCTCTTTCCTGTCTGCTGCTGACGCTCACGGTTATGGCACGAGCTCTACGGGTGGAGGCCAAAATCCTCTGTGACCTGACCTTTGACCTGTATCCTAGTCTTCTTTATGTCCTGCTCCACTTCCTGTTGCTGCACGCCACGTCTGTTTTTTTTCCGCTCACAATGACCACGTCACTTCCTTTTCCACTCTCCTGCCCACGTGCAGATGGGAGCGAGCAGAGCGGATCAGCAGATCGCCGGCCTGAAGGATCCCACGGCGCCAGAAATCGGAACATGAGCGCTTCCGACGGTGACGTGAGATCTGGTCCCGTAACCTCCGCAACGTTAGCACATCAGCCTTTAGCCTCTCCAGCCTAACCATCATCTTCTCTTTTCTTTTTGGTCTCCCCCCAGCCTTTCACCCCCCCTTCCCCGGCTGCTCAGAGACATTCCTGCCAGCGTCTCCTCTCTCAGTCGGAGACTTGTCTCCGGACAGCTGCTCCTCAGCTCCGGCAACATGATCCGAGCTCGGCAGGGCCGGCCCCCCGTCCACGTCTCCCCTGCAGATACACAGCATGTGTAGGTGCTTGTGAGTATCAGTACACACACGCGTGTTTTACATGCGCTGAGCGCCGCATTTGTAAGATTCTCACTCTGGGAGACAAATGCGGCGCAAGCATCTCGGTGCACGTGGCCTCCGGCTCCAGAAGCTTCCTCTGATCATCCCTGAAAAGGCCTCCGTGATTAGAGAGGCAAGTTTTTCTCACCGGGAAGAAAAAACCTGGCATACAGAAAAAAAAATAATGTCTGATTGGGAGAACAATCACTTTGTGTGTATGTGTCTGTATGTGTGTGTGAGATGTAGTTTTTGGGACGTCCAGAGCTGGGAATGACTCCACCTTTACTGGAGCGGAGGAGTGCTGCCTGGAGGTGGATCCAGGTTTTCTTTCTTCCCTTCTGCCACCGCTGCTGCGGCTCCGCCCCAGCGACCTGCCTCCTCGCGGTGACGCCGGGTCACGCGGCTGCTCGCGCACGTTCTCAGGAATGCGTTCATTCACCTGAGCCGTGCGCCGGCCTGAATGACTCCACTGTGAGATAATATCACTCTTTAGATTTCAAAAAGAAAGAAAAGCAAAGCAAAGCACAGCTTCACTGTAACGTCCGCGAACACCAAACGAACCCGGTGAGCGTCCCAGAGTTGGTCCCAGGCTTTGGAGCCCTTCGAGCTTCTGCTGCTCCTTCCTGCTCAGGGTTACGGATGCTTCTTGTTTACACAGCACGAGTGTCCTGCTGCCGTCAGACGCGTCCTGACGGTGAGTGTGAGGAAGTGATGTCAGCGCTTGAAATCAACCCAGGGCTCACATTTTAGTGGTTTACAGGAACTGGTCCGGCGCCGGTTAGTCACCGACAAAGAGAAACCGTACGTTACGCTATCAATAAAAGATGACGTCACCAGTTCAAAGTGTGTGTGTGTGTGTGTGTGTGTGTGTGAGGTCTGGCGCGCTGACCTTGTTTACATGGGGCCTGTTACCCAGAGCAATGGCGCTGTTGTTCATCCTGACGCTCAGTGAGGAGGCCCAAACGCTCCCCCAGCATGGTGCTGCATCAGAGACGTCTGAACCAGTCATCCGTTATCCGTATGGATGACTGAGAACCTGCACAGACGTCTGAACCAGTCTCAACACACACCCCCACCTGTGTGGCTCACAGCCGGGGGGCCCCAAGGTGTGCACAGATCGGCCAGATTGAAGTGGTGCCAATTTGTGAAGCGGTATTTCGAGGGAGGAGGTGTGTCCATGGCGGCCGTACTCCTCAGATCAGCGGAACCCTTTGAAGAGCTGATTTTAACCTGATCCTACTTCAAAGCAGAACTGTATGTGTGTATATGTGTGTGTGTAAGGGAAGAGCTTTCTGTCACCTCTGACCTTTGGGTGTTTGTGCCCACCGCATACTTCCACTCCATAAAACCCGGAGTAGCAGGCATAGATGCACAAATGTTAAACTTCCGGTTCTATTATTAAACCTGCTTCCACAGGCACAATTAGGACGTCCATGTTTTTGTAGTGTCAAAATAAAAATGTGGGTTCTGACACAGCTGTTATATCTAATTCTAACCTCTCTGAGGTTGTTTCTAGATGTTGCCATCTAGGTTTGAGGTCAATGTCTAATCCAGCATTTTCCGTCCCCGCTGCCACACCCACTAAGGTGTGTGAGGGTGTGTGCACGATGGCGGCCTGAACTCTGCTTATCAGCTATGACTCAGGCCGGAAACCTTGGCTGTCACATTCCACCTGCCATCGGAGGGGACTTTCCTGTCCTCCACTCCCTTTTCCCTCCTAAATGTGTGGTATTCACCAGAGCAAGCGGCCCTGACATGCTGCACCTGACCGCGTCAAAGTTAACAGAGACGGAGATGAGACGTTTCGAAAGGCAGGAATATTTATTACAATAAATACACACTCACGCAGGAAGTACAAAATAATTTAAGCAAGTTTGCCAGTAACACCGTATTCTGGAAACAAATAAATTAACATCTTAATTTGCAGGAGGCATTTCTCCTTGAAAAAAGGGCCGAGTCCGTGTGCGCGCAGCTTCCGACGAGCCCTCGCTCAGCGCCCCGGACAGTCCTTCATCTCTGGACCGGATGATCTCCTCTTCCCTTTTGGTCCGCGTGTGTTTGATTCTCTGGTCCACTGACACTGGAGGAAAATCAGAGAACACTTTGATTCCGCTGCGTCCTGGCACAGGTCAGCCTCACACTCGGAGTTTTTGTGGCCCCTCGGCGGGTCCGAGCGAGCGCGCGTCCCTCACCATATTTGGAGCGGTCCTCGGCGGGGTCTCCGCGGGCGGCTCAGGGCGCCCTCGCCATGCGCCTCTCCTGCTGTCCGGGAGACGCGCTCTCGCCGTCCTGTCGCGTTTTAAAGTCCTGGATGGCCTTTTTGTTCTGGTACTCGATCAGAGCCATGGTGATCACCGCGTTCCAGCACTTCTCCTCTCCGGGGCACCGAAAGTCGATCTCCTTGTTGTCTGTGGTCACGATGGTGAAGTAGACGAACTTGCCGGTGCGCTCCACGCAGTCCACCTTCTTGATGGACTGCAGCTTCAGCTCCTTGCCCTTGGAGCGCTTCTGCGTGTCGGCGTAAATGTTGAGGCTGTCCGAGGTCAGGACGCACGTCTTCCTCTTCCAGAACTGGAGCAGATTGTCGCTCCTCTTCTCCAGCTCTCCCTCCTTGAGGACCTGACTGCTCTCCTCTGCTGACATTCTCATTCTTTAGTTCTTCGGAGCTCCTGTCTGTCTGTCTGTCTGGTCGCGGGGTGAGCCGGGAGACGGCGCTTCTCGGCGCAGACCTGGGTAATCCAGAACGGCGTTATGAATGAACCGAGGCAGCGGGGAGCCTTTTATAGCGCGCCCCGAGGGCCCTTCCCACTAACGTCACATGATGTGGGAACGCGTCAACAGTTGCCGCTGGAGTAACGCGAGGTGGGCGGAAGCTGTGGTGCGCGGAGGGAGGGCAAAGGAAGTCCTAACGTGGACCTAATTACACCAGTAACATGTTAATTACTAATCCACATCCTGCCGCTGAGATCAGTCCAATTTTTTGCCCACTCTGCAGTATCTGATCTGTTTTCTTGCGGTCGGAACCGCCAGATGTGCGCGCGTAAAACCTCCTCCGGGTCCGGGGGTGTCCCCGAATCATTACTGATCAGCTGGAATTTAATTTCAAACTGTGCAGTTTATGGCCCAGAGTTTTTTTCCACTGCAGGCCTGTAAATGATTGCCAGGCGGCTCTTTGGTTCCGACTAAACCTGTTTGATCTGGATGCTGGTGCGTCCAAACGCGGTTTCTGTGCGACCACGGAACCAAGGGAGCCCACACAGCCAGGACAGACGCACTTGGTGGGGGAGAGGGGATGAGGAGCCGAGGGAGGTGGAAAGACAGGAAGAGGTGAAGACCAGACACGGAAGCAGTGAGGGAGGGCATCTGGGAGTCACGCTGACGTGCCTGCTCGTTCACGACGGGGGAAGACTGAGGCGGAGCTGTGTGAAAGTTCCCGGGCCTTAACTTTGCTTGTATCCGCTCCTGACGGCCCACCAGTGGGCGGTGATGCGCGTCCAAGTGCGTGACGGCCTTCTTGGGGTCAGTGTTTACCACAGACGGTGGTTCAGTGGGGCAGCTGTGGGGCAGCTGTGGGGCAGCTCCCCACTGGGGCCAGGCCGCCCTGCAGAAGAGACAAAACAAGAGATAAAGCACCATCGTCAACAAGGACCAAAAGCTGTGTGAATGTGTGTTCTTCCACCTGCAGACGACCTGGGTGTGTGTGATGGGGGGTGGGGGTGGGGGGGCAGCCGTGGGTGGATCAGGGGCCCGGAGGTGGCTACGAGCACTGAACTGATGCTCTGGGGGCCAAACACAGACATGTTCATAGTCTGATCTCAGCTAGAAGATGAAGATGATGATGATGATGAGCTCTTTATGTCAATGCTCTAAAACAACAACAGCAGGTAATTAAGTTCCTTCCGTCCTTTTCTTTCCTAAAGATCAGCTTGTCTTCCGTTGTCCTTTGAGTTGGCGGAACCTTCACAAACACACACGTACGACAACGGGACAATAAAAATACCGCTGCTATTGTGCCGTTAAAACCCCCCAAACGTTTCTCAGACAACAAACTAAACATAGGGGAGCAGCAGAGATCAGCCTGGATGAGCAGAGATCAGCCGCTGACAGCAGTGGAGGCCGCAGGTAACAGCTGCACGCTGACACGTTTATGAGTGTCACAGGACAGCACAGGACACACACACACACACACACGCTCCTCTGCTCTTAGTGACATGCCCTTGTGATGAGGCTCCGGAACTATTTGAGGCATTGTTCCGATAAGCTGTGTGTGTGTGTGTGTGTTGACATTCAACAGCGTGGGAAAAAGAACAAATGTCTGGTGAGGGCAGCAGTGATAGAGGAGGAACTGAGGGAGAACAATGGAACAGCCACGGCTCTTCCGTCCTGTCGTCTGTCCGAGGTTCATCACATTACTTTAGAACAGCTAAAGAAGAAAAAGTACGATCTACAGTTTTTATGCCCACGCAGGGCCCTGCATGTTCTGGGACGTGTGTGTTTTCGGTGGAAGCTGAGCTGGGAGCGAAGCGCCGAAGCCTGCAGCGGTTCAAATATGTCACCCGCCGGGTTCCCGCCGCTATGCAGGGCTGCAGCTCTTCCTGCAGCGTGCTCGCCGCAGCCCGTGTCCAGCCTGCGGCGGTTCCACGGCAGCGTGGAAAACAGGAACAGTTGAAAAAGTGGAGGGCGAATGAAAAAGGAAAGGCCAGGCTTCACTGGGAGGGTTGCGGGGCTCTCAGGCTGGAGGCCTCACCTCTCACTGGTGGAGGAAGGAGCGTGATTCCCACCAGACGCGCCACTCCAGAGCTGCCACGCAGGACTGGGCGTGAACCGTTCCCACGTACACCAGCCAGACAATGATCCGGTGATAAGGCGGTAAATCCACGCGATTAGCTGTGCAGGATGGTGATCATTGTTGATCGCCAGCACGCGGCCGGTGGTTCAAACCCACTTTAGGACCTTTAGGTGTCGCCGCAGGAGGTCTGGTCGCTTGTTGGGGCAAATGCACATTTATCAGGGAAGGGTCCTATTTAGCACTAACCGTAGCCTCAAACAGGCCCCAAGACTTCAGATCTAACACGGGAAAAAGTCAAAATTGGGATTAATAGTCATAAAAATGCGAGTTTCCATTAGCCTGATAACACCTAAACAACCACATTTTGACCCCGTGATGGCCCCAAAACAACAACACACAGTATTCAAGATAAGGGCCCTTCAGTGGACGGGAACCAAGCGTGAGCGCCATGAGCGGGGAAAGCGGAGGAATGCACCAGAATTATTATCGAGCTGCCGGATCAGCTCATTGAGTGGCGCATAAAGCGTGGCTTCATTCCCTTCCTCCATTCCCTTCCTCCTCTGCGACTGACTCGCCTCACCTCCCTCTGCCGGGGAGCGACGCAGAGATCTCGCACAGGCGCGCCCATTGACGGCGAGGCGTGCACGGGCGCACGCACGCTGAGGCGCTGCCAGAAGGCAGCTACAGGCACAGCTGCAGCCAGGCCAGGAGGAAACTGCACCGCTTCTTCCACACGTCAGCTGGGCCCACGTGTGAAGGGTTCTGTGTTCTCCCAAGGTCTCGGCGTGGACGGCGATCCCGACGTTCCCACGTCGTCACCTCTGTCCTCCCTGGAGATAACGCACAAGCACCTCGGTCAGCTCGGCTTCTCCCTCCGTCTCTGGACACAATCCCAGATGTTCCGCTGGTTCTGCAACCCAGTCGGCTACTGTGATCCTCTGGGTTCTGATCCGCTGCTCCTCCGGGAGACCTGGAGGAGGAGGAGGTCTGGGAAGGGGTTCTCCAGACGTTGGTTACCAGAGTCCACGTCCTCCAGAAACAACCAGATCCATCACACCAACTCAGACCACTTTCCTTGTAAAGATGACAGCAAAGGTTTCCATGTTGCACAACTTTAATAGAATATTTTAACTAACTGTACAAATTGAAAAGAAATATTGAGCAAATAACAAATTGTGAATAAGAACCATTTAAGGCCATTGCTGGCACACGGCCGGATGGGCTCCCTCTGCAGACGTCCCCGTGGCTCCGGAGAGACCTACAATCCTTCCTCTGAAAAAGGGGGGCGCGTTTCACGGTGGGCCACACGCCGTGGGCACTTTATAAAAGACATTGGCAACCGCATGGATTTATTTTCTCCACAGACATTCTACTGAATAATTAGACAGTAACAGAAAGATTTATACAATATGTTCATAAACAACTTTAAATGCAGATTTGGTTACATTTTCTGGGCAAATTGGCAAAACAATTTTGGAGAAAAACTGCGATTGATCCTGTTATTTTGGCTCGTTGGCAACTGACTTACACTGATCCAAGCACCCCAAAAGTCCTCACCACCGACCGGAAATGACATTTACTAAAAGTAAAAAGGACAAACACAAACGTGGAAACATCACGAGGGTTGTGGGGTCGTGTCTTTTAGCCGAAATGAACTTTTGAAGGATGCAACTGAACCCAGCTTGATGCATGTCAATTTTTCCTGTCCTTAAACTGGAAATCATGGATTTAAACTGGGGGGAGGGTCGCTGGGCCAACGGGGGGAGCAGTGTTTGTGGGTGACCTCGTGCTGGCCACGTAAACTCAGCGTTGCGTATCCAAGTGCTCAGTTTAAATGCTTGTTAACTGGGGCAGAAGTACAGAACACAGCTTTAATGACATTAAATAACAACATTAATTCTAATAATAATAATAATAATATTGATGTCATGCAGCTTGGCAGTATTTTCCTGGCCTACTGGGCCAATGAGAAGGAGCCCCTAACTGTGGCTGCTGACGCCCCAAAACACACCACTAATTACAGCTGCATGACAAAAGAATAATAAATATTCCCAAAGACAAAAAAAAAAAAAAACCAAAACAAAAAAACAGCATGAAGATCAGAATGGCGAAATATTTTATGGCTCTTAGAACGGCTAGAAGAGAAGAAGAGCACTGCTGCCCCAGTCAAAGGTGAAGTCAAACTGGGCCCTGGAGAGCTTAACAGTTGGCGTGAAAAACCCTGAGTAAATGATCTGCTCTTCGTGAAGAGTTGGAGTTCTAACTGTTGCCCCGACCCTGCTGGATGGGGGCGGCTAACAGAAGAGTCCTTAAATGACCCTGGGATTTAGTTTCATTTCTGTCACATCCTGCTTTGAATTCAAATGAGGCCAAATAGACTTAAAAAATAAAGAAAAAAACCCCTACCAAACAAACAAAGGGCTGAGACTGGTGCAAGAAGAAGAAGATAAGTCATGCACATCGATAAAAACTTTGTTCTATTGCATTCTGATCAGTGTTCATAAAAGGCCAGAACCTGCAGGTGGAGGGCTTCCATCTGGGTGGATGGACCGCAGGCGTCCGCCTCCTGGTTGCCCTGGTTACTGTTGTTTGCATTCAGCAGGCTGGGGCTGTTCTTTCTGGGATGAGACATAGCAAAGACATGTGATCAAAACAACAAGACAGAAAGCCACAAAGCCCCCAGGCAACCACACGAGGAGAGAAAGACACTAGAGGAAAGGAAGTTAGGCACACAGCAGAGCCAGGACAGGCAGAGCAGGGTGTGAGTGGACCCAGGGTGTGAGCTGGGGTCCTAAAGACGGGCTAGAGTGGAGGGAGGAAGGAGGATGCAGAGAGAGGGCAGCAGTCAGAGCAATGAAAGAGTGGAATCTGAACAGGAGCGCTCCTTTTCTCTCCCTTACCTAGAAACGTATGGGATGAGAATGATTGGTTATGCCTGTAGGGGAGGAGAATCCAGGAGAGAGAGAGACAATATGGACAAGTTTAGTGGTGGCGTTCATCACCGCCCTCAGACACAGACGGTTCTCAGGGTTCTCAGAGCCAGAGCAGAACCATTAACCCCCAGACAGCACTGGTGGTTCTGACTGGTGCCGCTGGGCTCAACCCACTGTGGGCTTATTCCACACGTGGGCGAAATTCAAAAATAATCATGACAGACAGGAGCAGAAATGAAATCATGGAATGATTAAATAATACTAACGTTGGTGTCCACGTCTCCCTCATCCTCATCGTCTTCATCACCCTCATCTTGCTCCTGAGAGGACAAGTGAAGATCTGCTGTGAGTGTGTGTCCAACAGGGACGTGACGCGAGATCCGTCTGGTTTGAATTAAACAAAGTGGCTCTACTCACCTCTTCGTCTCCCTCCTCCAGCTCCTCCTCATCAAACTACACAGAACGAGCAGATTCACGTGCAGAGAAAAATAAAAAAGGAAGGTTAGAATTAAAGTCAGAGAGAGCAGATGTGTGAGAGGGGAGCACTCACACTCTCGTCGTCCTCCAGGGCCTCTCCAGTGAAATACAGCACTGCTCTGGGAATTATTCTCTCACGGAAAAAGTGACCAATCTCAAAATCTGTAGCGAGGGTGAACTCATAATCTTCGTCCTTTTAAACACAAAGACGCGCTTTTAAACACACGCTTCCCTTTGGAAGAGTGAAGAAATCAAAACAGATGATTAGTTTGCACCTACCACTTCTCCATCTGGTGCAACTGTAACAAAAGACAGTAACCGTATTAAAATACAGTCACAATTAAAGGCAGCAGAAATATTGACAGGTTTCCTCCATGAAATGTCGACCGCCGGAAAATCAGGAAAAACACCAGATTATCTAAACCCTGTGTTGAAAAGTAACCTCTAAACAAATAAACCTCTGATAAAACTGGATTAAACACACCAATACGGTCAAAATACACAACTAAAAATATTTAGTATTGACAATTTACTGCTTGGCTTCCGCCTTTATTCATATCCCATCAAACGAAACCATCCAGTCAGTCAGTCCTCACACCTTTGAGAGTGTTTTCAGGTGTGCAGTTAGGACTGACTCAACAGTAAACCGAGGCTGAACGCTTTTAAAAGACCCTGGGACCCTGCTATTTATATCCACCAATTACACGCAGAGGCGACGGCACAGGAAGTTACACAAGCAGTCCCAGAGCCAATGACAGAGTAGGTCAACGTCTCCATGTCAGAATAGGTCTGGGCATGTCTGAAAGGTAGGTGACGGCTGAACCAGGGCGGACGGCCCCGACGCCTCAGGCAGCAGTGAGTCACGTCAACATATTTGACTTGAGGGAGCAGCGACAGCCTTCTAGACTGACTGCACCCTGGCTGGCAACTACACCAGCCAGCCCGATGCCCCATCTCATCGGACGCCGAATGGTTTTTGATGATCGCCTTACAGAAACTTGCCGTTTGTTTCAGAGTTTTGCCTTAAATGTTAGGTCATTCTAATGTTGCTCATCGGTGAAAAAAACAAACTGAAGCACACCTGATGAGATAATTATAAAATTCCAGCAAGCAGAGCTTCCCTGCAGTCGGGTTAGGACGGGAATCGGGCGCCCCCTGCTGGTACACTCGGTTCAGTGCAGCAGCAGGTCAATAAACAAGTTGACCAGCAGGTGAAAGTGTAGATCTCTCTCTCTCTCTCTCTCTTTCTCTCAAGCCTGCTGAGTTCCCCACATTTGTGTTTGCCACTTGTGCAGTTTATGTGAGATAAAGATGATTTTAAACATTGCTTACATAACTGGTGTCTATACATGTGAGTTAGTACCTTTAAGAGGGTTGAAGAAGTTGAAGAAAGAGTCGTTGGGCACCTGCTTGGTAACAGTGCGCACGGTGCCACGGCCTTTATGCTTCTGTTTCTTCTTAATGGTTTTCACTGTTACATCTTTGCCCTTGTGCCAGTCTATTTGACAGCTGTGGGGAATACGTCAAGAGAATAGAATATTTAAAAAAAATGGTCTTTCTGTGGCCAAGGAGCCAGAATTCCCTGTGAACTTCCTCATCAGGAGCAGAAGTCTTGAGGTAACTGGGTCCAGACTCTCACCCTTCACAGTCGATGATCTCTGGCCCCTCAAAGGAAAACGGTTCAGACGCATCCGGCTCTGATTTCATCTTGTACATTTTAGTGAGAACTGCATTGTTGAAGTAGCCATTGGGCTCAAAGTGGAACTCTAATGTGAAACTCTGCAAAAAAACAGATGCACAACACTTAAGATAAGATTTTTTTTTAACCTAGAACTAAAAATTAACTTTCTTACTGCACTGATACTGACCATTGGCTGACCAGGTTCAGAAAATTTCACTTGTATATCTTTCAGGTGCTTTAAGATGGGCTCATCATGTTCCTAAAAGGACATGTTCAGTCAGTCATGTGACCCTGGAGCGCAGCAGTCCCTGTACCGCCCGTACACACGTCAATCGGTCTGTTAAATACCTGCAGCAAGTCGCTCAGCATGTCCACTCTCTTGAATATAGTGAGCCAAAACTCAGGGATGCCCTTTGGGTCTTCCTCCGGTTTGGCTTCTTCTTTCTTTGTGTCCTCGATGGAGGCTTTCTCCTTTACCTCCTCCTAAAGTGGCAGAACACATCACATCACAGACTGAAGATTTCAGTCTCACAAACATTCTTTTTCACAGCAACCCCATGAGCTCGGCATTTAGACCAGGTTGTTCATCCATCAGTTCCAGTCTTTTCAGTTTAACTCTTTGGGTTACCCGTGTCTTCGTCTGTCTTGATTTAGAATCCTCTTTGTCATAACTTCAACCAGTCCTAAAGAAAAACATCAGCAGCCACTTACAGCCAGCTCTTCCTCCTCTTCTTTGTCGCTAGTCCACTCACATTCTTCATCTGTGGGTTCAACTGTCCCTGTCACAATTTCTCGTCTCTGCAACACACACACACGTGCGCAAAACAAAAATTTTCAAGCATGTGCAAGCATGTGGAAACATGTGGAAACAGATATCTGAGAAAGGGACACTTAAATTTTCAGCATGGTAACTGCAAATAATCATGATGAAACCCACACCGGAGACTCACACACTGTACACACACACACATTGTACACACACACACACACACACACACAGACAGGTGCAGACCACCAATCTGAGCACTTGTCACTAGCTCTGGAAATAGCCTTGACTGACAATGGAACAGCCGACTACTCGTCAAAGCAGTTTTCATTTTAGCACCAAAGACATAATCTCACTGACTGGAGAACAGACGGAGAGGTTTAAATCATCTCAGTGCATAAGACAGATCAACAGGAGCCCCACTGGAGATTTGTGCAACAGAGGTAACTGCAACATCAATGTAATGCAACATGAAGTTGTCTAAGTCACAGATACATGTCTTTATTTGAAGTAGCAAGACAAGATCCCACAGTTTTAGCCAAAAAATAACCATGAACATTTGCTGCACTCAACATTCTTTATCGGAGGGGACAGCTCACAGCTGGTGGAAGAAAGCTAGAAACTTTACCTTGTCAAAGAGCGGGTGATAAAGAGCAGCATATTTCCTCTCTAATTCATGGACCTCCTCGTAGAATTTAGCCTCTATGTTGGCACACTGCACCTGCAGCCTTTTCAAGGCATGAACTCGCCTCTTCACTACTTTGGGTAGCACGCTTTGAGGAACAAAATGGATTTCAATGTAAACGCTGCTGGACATAGATCAAAACAGCAAATAACACAAATACAATGTAAGAAGGGTTTGTGCTCACCTATCCAAAAAATGATATCTGACAAGTATGTCCGTTTGACCACCAGGATTTTGCACCCCGTGGTCCCCTTTAGCTGCCAAACAAACCAGAAAAGGTTGTTAGCAGCTGTGCTCATCCTCCAGTTTCATGACAGGATTTCCTTCTAGAAGCAACACATTTCATCTCACCTTTACTGGCGTCCATTGTCGCTGGCAGTTCCTTACTGTGTTTAAAACACAACAGATCATTACACATCGAGATTCAGACAGCTGTTTATTTAAATACTAACATATAAATAACACACCTAGGGGAATGTGGCCGGAGTTACGCCTGATATTATTGTTTGTAATTTAAATTTGATATGTCACAGAAAAATATAAATAAATGAATAAATAAACAAAGAAATAGATAGATAAATAAAGTCATTTTTAATCTAATTTACGCTGTGTCACTTGACCTGAGCGGGGTAAGTTTGATCAACATCAGCTCTGCTATGGAGCAAGCGCAGGCCGATGACGCACTAGCTAACGGCAGCTAAGCTAGATTGTGTCACCCACTGATCACATACTCAGATGAAATTGGAGTCGCTGCCACTGACAGTCACGGGAGGACATTGACAAAAAAGCAGTTAATAAATCTCAAAGCAAACGTCGCTTTGACAAATAGCCCACATGGACAAAAACCTAGTATGGGCGGTGCCAGCATCTGACAGCAACTAGCCGGGGCTAACTAGCCAGCCAATACTACGAGCCAACGTGACAACGAACAATGCATTAGCGCCTTTTAGGAACACTATTTGCGAATTTTAGCGGGTTGCATTAAGCGCGTCCCTTCAAAAATATAAATACACCATGTGACAGACTCTAGTTTGGGGAAAGACCTTAATTTTTTAGCTTTATAAATACAAACTAGCTAATAAAGAGCCAGCTATGCTACTAGCGCACAGCTAGCTGCATTGGCAGCTAAAACAAGCTATCTTATGATAGTTTACGCCATAGCAAAGTGTTTTGGGCACACTTTTACTAATTTAACTTGGTCACCCATATTGAAAGCAATCATTAAACAGAACGTGCTCATATGACTAAACATTTGTACATAGAACATGTTTTAGCAATCTTACCTCCGTCCGCTCAGAATTCTAGCTAGTAACAGTCGCGTCGCTTCAACCCTCACGCGCGATCGGCACACGTGCTTCAACCTTCTGGACTCTGATTGGACAGCTGTTTGGAAAAAGGCCTGATGCTGCGTTCAGGAAATCCGAAATCTCAGTGCTGTTTTACAGCCTGAGGGGCAACCGTTCGCCTCCGAAAGCCGTGCTTTCAAAATGTTTCGGTCATTTTTTTTTGTATGTTACACAGAACTGTGCAACAAAAACAAACAAACAACCCCCGTCTCAATTCTAAAGTAGTATAATTTTATTTTTATAGGTTATTATCCTTATTTAAGTAAATAGAAAAAGAAATCGTGTGCAGCAAGTGACTGATGAGAATGTCTTGCAGAGCATGCTTCAGTGCTTTCTTCCAGTTATGTAAAAATCAGCTTATCGATTTCTACATTTTGGACTAATATCCGTAAACCACAGGTCACAAGTAATATTTACACCACAAGAGGGCTTCCGTGTGTAAGAAAAGACACGAAGACGTTTATTTGTGGGGGAACGTCTAAGCAAATAACTTTTTTGAAATTGGGCTAATAAAAAACATTTAAAACATTACGTTAATTGTTGAACTGTACAACAATAAAATATAGTGAGACAGAAGTATTATATTTTTTTTCTACACTTGTTAAATTATCTTTTAGGTCAACAAAGTCATAATTACATTAGACTATAAGACGTAAAACCAGTAAAATCCACCCATCTTTCTGTTTGTTATCCACTGCTGTGTAGTGTACGCACTTGAGAGGATGTGACAGTGCCACAGGGCCTCGGGGTACAATTGTGGTCACCAGGCTACGTGCCTGTCACAGCCTGACATTTGCCAGCAGGGTCACTTCTTGCAGACAGAATCAAACAGGACTGGCAAAATATTGAGAGCAATTGAGGATCTGGGAACAAAAGTCTAAAAAACTGACCAGCGAAACCATGAGAAAGTCATCAGATTCATGCTCAGGCAGGACTTCCATCATTTCTGGCGGAACTCTGCTGAATCACCCCTGGGGAAAAGCACCAGCAGCACCTGCAGCTCTGCTCCAGCGTGTGTTATCGCTGACACTCTGTATCATTCAAAGCTTCCTTAGAAGTGTTTCAATCTACACACAGGCAACAACATTGATGAAACAGCTATTCCTTTGATTTCACCAGAGCCCTCGTGACCCAACAAGGCTGGTTTTATCTCTTTCAGGACGACTGTTGCTGCTCCTTTCGCCTGTGCCGCTGACGTCGCCTGATGACGTCGGCCTGATCCTAATCTGAAACTGATCGGAACATGCTGCCAGCATTTGGAGTCAGCAGCAATTAGCTGTTTATTTAAAAGAATTCTGTCTCAGTAATACACTTTACTCCGTCCATCCATCTTCTGTTAACCAGCGGTTGTTCAGGGTCACGGAGGTCACTGGAATCTATCCCAGTGGACCGAGGCAGGAATACGCCCTTGACAGGTCCCCAGTCTGCACCTAGACGTCACAGGCCACTGTGCAAACCAATTAAACTGTCTTTTAATAAATTCTCAGTCTTTAATTTACATTTTTCCCCAGAGTTTGTTCCATTTTGTCACTTTTCCCCCCAAAACATTCATCAATCGCTTCTTCGGTGCCAACAAACAGATCATAGGTGTAAATGTGACGGTTGTAGTAAAAGCCTGTGATAATCTGAATCTGTCGTGCTCTTTCTGCAATTTCTCATCAGATCTTATCGCCTCCTGGTTTTTCAACCTGTCTTAGTTTCACAAAAGCGCCAAAATAAGAAAAAAGGAAAAGAATCGACAGCCGTCGTCATGGAAGGGCCCAGACGGCTGATTGAGCAGCCATGGCGTCCACACACCACGATCTCATCCCACTGGGGTATTGGTGTTGTGAATGAAGTGGGCGAACTCCCAGATGGCGGTATTGATGTGGTCGCTGGGAAATGGCGGTGTTTACACGGCCCCCTGGCC
>CAAE01014627.1:201203-305740 GCA_000180735.1 Tetraodon nigroviridis | reverse complement strand
ACAGACACATTGATCAAGCGTCCACATTGACACAGCTGCAGTCATTATTCACAGGAGGGGTGGTGGGTGGGGGGTGAACCTGGGTTCTCATGTGTTCCAGGCATCAGAGGGAATTATGTCTGTGACAAATTCCACAAGCCATCAATCCCGTGGCAGCCTCACTGGGCCGTGCTTTTTATATGCGATTTGCGTCCGATTCCCTTTTGATTTGCGCCAATAAGCAATTTTCAACTGCGATGTCTCGTCCTCTCTGATTGCTGCTTGTCGTCTTCTGCTGTCTTCCTCTCGCCATCTGGGCCTCACCAGTCCACAGAGGACGGTCCCGCTCTGACAGCTGAGGACTTTAATGCTTCATTGGGAGCAGGAAGCTTCTAAGAATACACCTGCACTGTTTTTCAGAGAAAAGGTTTCAACCGAGCAGCCAGGTCGGTCTAACATTTCCAAGAATCAAAAACACAGGAGCCAGATCATTTCATTCGACCTTGAAAATCCCCACAAATATAAAACAGAGACATTACCTTCTGCTTTTTATGATTATGAGAGTCAGTCTTGATGCTATTACAAATTTAAATTACTCACAGAAGCCTCTCTGGAAGTCCAGAAAATACAGCATGGCTCCTGAGTTTAAATTCAACATGAATATTATTTGACAAGAGTGAAGGTGATTTCTGTTGTTCTGATGGGACGAAGGGCAGAAAACTCAGGTGAGGTTTATGTGAGGTTGGGGCTGCAGGGGCCTCCAGGCTGCTGGAAGCCAGGGGCCCATTAAGGAAAGGTAAATTCAATCAGGAGACTTTCCAGCCACGCTGCTGTGTGCTCCTGCTGGAGGGCGTATTGGCCAAGGTCACGTCGTTACGCTGCCTCAGTGACCCCTGCGTGGGGAAGCGTGTCTGGGGAAACTGCACAATCACAAACGTGGATCTCTCAGTGCTGAGACGTGTTGGAAAAACCTCAGGGTTGCTCTGATCCCAATCCAGCTAAAACCATCTTTCTTCTTCCTTGTTACCCATTAGAGAGAAATGCGTTTAGTTGCGTTCATTTTGTTAGCGGGACTGAGACTACTTACAGTGATTGATGGAAGCCATCAACGATGAACAAATAACTGCTGAATTTTCCCCTAGCTGCATATTAAAGGTGACCCTCAGCAGATGGATGGATGCATCCGGACCTTACTCAGACAATTAAGATGTGACATTTGGAGACAGCTGCAAACTGCCGCAAAGACATGACAGGAACATCCACCGGACCACCGATGGTTTAAAAAAAAATCCAAAAACCCGCTTCTTTAGTCCAGGTCCGGCGTGACGTCAAGGCTGTGGCTGTCTGCACGGCCCATTGAGCATCAATCCCACCAACCCACTTTGTGCCACATGTGTCAAATTACGCATGTAGATGCAGGACGAGGGCCACTCTGGTCCCTGCGTGATGAGTCGTTAGAGCTGACACCAACACAATCACAGTCATCACAGCCACAGGTGCTGTGTACAAATACCAATTTATGTGGGACAAACGCTCCCGCAATAATTAGGTTGTGCTGTTTCTGAGAACTTTAAGACCCGCCTTGTCTCATTTCCCTTTACGTACATTTATTCTGAGATCGCACCCAGCGTTGTTTGAGGTCAGAGAGATCCGCTCTCAAATACAGGTGAGGCACGGAGGTGATTTAAACATCCAAAGGGATTGTGGCGTTTATATCAATAAGATAATTAGATCAATTCTTTTATAATTGAAAACATGAATATAAACAGAAACAAAATAAAAAAATGTGAATGTGTCCAAAAGCAAATTATTAGGATAGAATTTTTGTGCAAGTTTTGTCCTGCAGCAGTGGGCGCTACAAGCTAACGCGCCATGAGGGCGTTTACCCAACATATACGCTAAATGGCAAACTCATTTTGAGTTTCCTCATCATCAACGCACAGATAAGTTGAATGATTGTCACAAAGGTTACTGGCATTGTTCATCAGCCACAGGGAGAGAGAAAAAAGCGTGGAGGATGACAAATAATAGCCCAGCTGGTCTCGCTGGCTGCAATTAGCCAGTCTAAGGTCCCAACAATTATGCAGGAAAAAGCTGACAGTCACAATGCCACAATGCTGCCACTAAATCTATACATAATTGTTGTAATTATCAGTGTGATGCAATCCAGAGGAGAAGGTGGAATGAAATAAGCACAGAGGGATGAGTGGTGGAGAGGCATCATTTCCAGCCAGCTCTGATACCTGACTCGAGCTTTGGGAGGAAGTCTGTTGGGTTGTGACGCTCAGAGTCCAAAAAGAGATACTGACCTGGAAACACTCTACATATAAATTATTTGCAAGTTTAGGATGTATTTACAGATGTTACCCAGTTTAAAAAGAAGACTTTATGTCATACCGTATCAGAGGTCAGTCGTCTCATGGCTGGAAGGTCGTAGGTTCAGCTCCATCTCAGGCCTTTCAGTGGGGATTTATAATGTTCTTTCATGCCATTATGAACTCTTATGTTGTGATTTAAATCAAATATTTGTTTCTGTCTTTTCATTATGAGTTGAAAATGTGACTGCAGAATGCGTCCCTGTGGGACAACCTGGGAATAGAAGCAAGCGAGAAGCGGGAAAGCCTTGTGTCTGGGTGGCTTCAGCCGTCCAGTAATCGCCCGTGATCTCGTTCATGTAGGAAACTGGAGGTTGGGGTGGAGGAGGAGCGGCCATGTCGGTCCGTCTTGATCCAGCCTCCTGCGGTTCAAAATGAAGATGTCCGACCCCATCCACAAGAGCATGTTTTAAAAGTCAGATCATTTCATGCTATTTCAGCCCGACTTTGGTTTTTATCATTGCACCAAATAACAGGATTTACTTTTATCTGATCAGCACAAGTAGACCATAAAACTGATGATTGTTTCAAATGTCAAGCTTCCGTCTGTTGTTTAGCCGTTTAGCCACAAGCAAAAAAGGGGAAAAAAAGGTCAAAATAGGTAACATTTTCTTTATTCCTGTTTCCAGAGTGATAAATGTCAAAGTTTTTTCTGCAGCACCTTTAATCAGACTTAAAAAGGTAACCTAAAGGAAAAGGCCTTATTTCTAGAGATATGCCTCTTTAGTTGGTTTCCATGCAGAAATCAGGCTGGCACAAGGTGGAAATGTGGCATTGTCTGTTTGCTTTATCATTCTTTCTCCGCACTCACCCTCTGTTGTCCCTCAATAAAGGACGAAGCAGCCGCTGTCGGTGCCCAGGGCTACATCAGTGCTCTTTAACATTTCCAGCCTGCGCGCTCAGGTTCGGGGAGAGAGTCACGATGGGTTCCATTTGCCTCCTCTGCACCTTTGCGAGGTTGCTGCTGTGGCAGCATGTGACCAGAGGTGCATTGATAATCCGTTTACCTCTGCTCGCCTCGCCTCCGGGCACAGTACATCACTTGGCAATCACGTTAACTAGCGCGGTCCGGGGCCAAATCCACACATGATGCGGTTGTTAACTGAGGTAAGAGACAGACCCAAACAGAAAAACAACATGTTCTTCTCTCATTTTATTCCAGGTGTGTGAATCTGTTTTTCTTTGGCTATCACTCCAGTTATGAAGAGCTGTGGGGATTGGAGCGAACTGATGGAGAGACCTAATTTTGCACACTTGACTTTTTCCTGATCTAACCTTTGTGTAAGCCCTGAAGCCAAACCTCGGATTAGACCTTGACTATGACAACTGTGTCCGGTGCAACTTCGCCTTTTACGTGTCTGCGTGCGTAAAAGATCATTTTTACGCACGCTCACACACACACAAGGAGAAACGTATATATGTATATTTCCAGGGCGGTCTGCGCCAGTGTAGGATGTGTCTGATGAGCACTGATTGATGAGAGCGAGATTAGCGTGCGTGACGTCAGAACCTGCAAACAAATGACCCCATAAAATGAGCAAACCTTTGTGGGAAAAAGAAAAGCTCTGTGCGCGCCGCACAGCCACCGCAGGGACCAGAGAGCGCACCGACTCGTCCGTGACTCCTCTCCCAAAGGCATCCCAGAAAACATCAGGATGCCCCTGTCCAGCAGCTCCACGTCCTCCACGAAGAGCATCCGCCGAGCGCCGTCCGAGCTGGAGAGGTCGGACTCCATCACGGTCAGTTTGCATCTGCTCTGAAGGCAATTTTCTTAGTTTGGGTCGAGCGCAGAGGGCTGGTGTTGCGCGCGGATTGTTTGGCAAGTAAACTTTTTTTTTTTTTTTTTTTTTTTTGCAGAATAATAACCTGACGGCCGTGATTATAGAAAAAAAAAAGCTTAAATTATGCCATAACGTGTAGTTCGGGAGATTTTGTCACGCTTGCTTCTAATGTGTCGCAATACCTCCGTGCGTAAATGGATATGGAAAACGCTCCGATTGGAAACTGTCTCAGTGTCTGTTGACAATGTCTTTAGATAAAGTGACCACAGTCAGTAAATGTCCAGTTTTAAACAGTCTCAAAGATTCCTCGGTCGCCGCCAAAGCTTGATCGAGGACGCGCGCAAAGAAAGGGAGGCGGCGGCCGCGGCGGCGGAGGCGGCGGAGGCCAGTGAGCAGATCGTGTTCGAGGAGGACGACGGAAAAGCTCTTCTCAACATTTTCTTCACTTTGAGGAACTCTAAAACCCCCGCGCTGTCCCGCACTCTCAAAGTCTTCGAGGTATGAATCTCGATCTGTTGTGTAAGCAAAATAACATCCCGAGAGACGACCTCCAATTCCTAATCCTTTTACTCTAATTTACAGCATTTTGCTAATCAACAAATTGTAAAAAATACAACTTTTGTGTTATTCCATAGTTTTATAAACTCGTCAAACTGGTGGTTTCAGTTGTATTATATTAAACGTTTTTTGTTTAGACTTTTGAAGCAAAGATTCATCATCTGGAGACGCGACCATGTCGGAAGCTCAAGGACAACCAGGAGGGCCTGGAATACTTTGTCCGCTGCGAGGTGCACCTGTCAGACGTCAGCACCCTCATCGGCTCCCTAAAGCGGAACGCGGAGGATGTGAAAACCACCAAGGAAGTCAAATGTAAGAGCATTTCGCATCCAAAAGCACAGAAGAAGAACCAAAGCAGCACTGATGCGTCCCTCTGCCCTCTTTCTAGTTCACTGGTTCCCAAAGAAAATAGCTGATTTGGACAAATGTCATCATCTGGTCACAAAATTTGATCCAGATCTGGATCAGGACCATCCTGTAAGTAATGTGTTTTTCCAGCAGTGCCCATGACGGAAACCAGTCCCGGTTTCTGGGATGGTTGTTGCTGTCAAGGATGACCAGTAAGTATGAAGACAGAGGATGTAATCAGAGTGTAACATCATGGCTCTGACAGGGCTACACGGACGCGGCTTACAGGCAGAGGAGGAAAATGATCGGAGACGTCGCCTTCAGATACAGACAGTAAGACTGTTGGCCGTCGGCAGAAACAGACCCGAAACCCAGACGGTCGCATGCGTTCTGATATCTGATCTGTTTGTGCTCAGCGGGGAGTCGATTCCCAGAGTGGAGTACACGGAAGAGGAGATCGGCACATGGTGAGAAAGCTAGTGCTCACCAGGACAAATGTGCATTTACGCTCATCAGACAGGAGCCTGCCAGCCTGACCTTGGTGCCGCTTCAGCGCCAGAGCTTTTCATCTCCGTTCTCAGGCAGACAAACACAGTTTAGCGTTTATTTTGCACCATTAGCCACAGGCGGAGGCCCAGCAGCCGGAACCACTGAGCTTAAAATCTCTTTCCCACTTCTGATTGGGCTTAAATGACAGGAATTTAAGCATCAGTGGGCGTCGAAGCCACCAGGAGAAAAGTGAAAACGCACCCATATGATTGTTTAAATGTGTTAGCAAAGGTCATTTAAAAGGTGTTTATGCCAATTTGTGGAACAGAAAAGGCAAAAATGGCTCCTTTTAGGATTTATTTGAAGACAGTGTTTTGTTGCACAGGCGGGAGGTCTACCTGACTCTGAGGGACTTGTACGCCACCCACGCCTGTAGCGAACACCTGGAAGCGTTCCGGCTGCTGGAGAAGCATTGTGGCTACAGCCCGGACAATATTCCACAGCTGGAGGACGTGTCCTGCTTCCTGAAAGGTAACGACAAACACCATGAAACAATCAAAACACAGACAGGCAAGAGGATTCGTTTAAGACAAAAGAAATCTCTCCTTTTTCCACTTTGTTTCTGTCACTGAACACACACACACACACACACAGAGCGTACAGGGTTCACACTCCGCCCAGTGGCAGGTCTCCTCTCAGCCAGAGACTTTCTGGCCAGTTTGGCCTTCCGGGTGTTCCAGTGCACCCAGTACATCCGGCACGCGTCCTCCCCCATGCACTCCCCAGAGCCGTGAGTACAACCCCCGTTCTTTAAAAAAAAAAAGAACAAAAAACAAAATGATACCATAAAAAAGGTCAGAAGCACAGTTAAATAGGAAACTTGTGTGTTGGTGCTCTTCAGCGACTGTGTCCACGAGCTGCTGGGTCACGTCCCCATGCTGGCCAACAGCACCTTTGCTCAGTTTTCACAGGTGAGGGGACGACAGAGAACATTCTGTCCTCTCAGACTCAGTTATGTATTTGCTAACAGTCCGTGGATTCATCCACTGCAGAGCCTCGGACTCGCATCACTCGGTGCCTCCGATGAAGACATTGAAAAACTGTCCACCGTGAGTAACAACGGCAGCATTAGTATTGGTAGGAAATGAGAGCTAGTCCAGTGGTGGTGGTACTGGTGTGTGTGTCCTCCTGTCAGCTGTACTGGTTTACTGTGGAGTACGGCCTGTGTAAACAGAACGGGGAGGTGAAGGCCTACGGAGCAGGGTTGCTCTCCTCCTATGGAGAGCTTGTGGTGAGTCCCAGCAGACGATCCACATTTGATTTCCTCCGACGCGTCAGCGCTAACGCTCCATCCTTTCACTCGAACGCAGCACTCGCTCTCGGATGAACCCGAGGTGCGAGAGTTTGACCCGGACGCTGCGGCCGTGCAGCCATACCAGGACCAAACCTACCAGCCGGTCTACTTCATCTCCGAGAGCTTTGCAGATGCCAAAGAGAAGTTCAGGTACTGACTCTTGCAAAACAGAGATGGTTAAAAAGACAACGAGGTCAGAGGTCGGGGGGTCACAGGAAGCAGCTGCTACTAATGTAGCTTTCATGACAAAGAAAGAGGCAGGGATTTTTATTGGCAAAAATATCAAATGCTGTCCTTGAGAACCAGCTTTGGTGAGCGTTTTCACAGTATTATCTGGTGTCCAGACAAATCTGGCACAATAGAACAAGCGGTTACTTGGTAGCTTTTCACCTGTTGATGTGTCTGACCTCTGGCGTCCTCTTTCCTAAGGAGGTATGTGGCTGGTATCAAACGTCCCTTCTCGGTTCGGTTTGATCCGTACACCACCAGCATCGAGGTGCTGGACAACCCGCTGAAGATCCAGGGAGGCCTGGAGGGTGTGAAGGATGAGCTGAAGATGCTAGCAGATGCCCTAAGTGTTCTGTCCTGATTGCTGATGACGTGCGGCTCTACCTTCTGTTTCTCTGCTGTTGTTCAGCCTCCTGCGCTGTACACAAAAGCTACATTTCTGGTGCTGCTTTTCATCGTTGCTTGTGTGGCATCCATCAAAAAAAAGATGCAGTTTATCCATTTTTGCTCTGTTTCTTTATTTTTTTCAAGATTGGTCTGAATCAAAATCATAGAAAAGTAACTGTGTAGTATTAATAGTAAAAGAACCTAAATATTATAAAGCTTTCATCAACATAAATTGCTAGATTTTTGGCAGCATTTATCTTGGAGTGTAAGTTTACAATCAATTTCACTTTCTGTGTAAGAATGTAATGTCGAATAAAACAATCTGACCAGCAAATAGCTGCAAACGTGTGTAAGTGTGATGTGTGTCATTTTTTAGCAGTTTTACGGGACTAATGGTTCTGGCAGTAATTCGCGTTACCTCAAACCGCCACAAGAGGGCGCGATGCACCAAGGCAACGTCAACCTGCAGGTCAAAAGGAGTCAAATCCAGTTTCATTCTCTTCCCATTCCCAGCCGCCGCAAACTGTGTTTTTTTTTAGTTTTATTGATCTTAAAACAATTTCAAATATTGTGATATGATAAAATAAAATGACGGGCTGCTTTAGGAATAACATGAGAATCTGGAAAAAATGTTAAACCGTCGGAGAACGATGACAAATAAAAAATTCATCTTTCATTTTTATTATAGCGAACCACAGAGGCACGTTTGAGAGTTCGTCCTGGTCCACAGGTGAGAGGACCAGAGTCCTGCAGACAAACAAAGAGAGGTTGGCCTCGTTCGCCACGAGGTGTCAGTGTAAGTCCGAGGACCAGCACACACTTGCACCGACGGAGACGCCAGCTTGGAGTTTTAAATGAACGTGACACTTAATGCACATCTCAGCTTTTGTAGGTGAGTTTGGAATGGCTACAAGTGTTTTTTCGCCCTATTTTGCATGTTTCTGGTCATGTGTTGACGCAGCTCCTCTCTAACAGAAGTGGCACTCGCACCTTCTGCAGCGGTCAGTCTCGCTCCCAACCACCACCACCTTCCCCTCCTCCTCCTCCTCCTCCTCCTCTTCCTCCTCCTCCTTCCCTTTCTGTCAGCGCTGGCTGCGGGTTGGCGTAGGCGACCATCCCTCGGCTGTCTGACAAACGTGACCCCGGTGACCACCATCAGCACCGGGGACCTCTGCCGCAGCGTTTCCACTCTGGATGATAATCCTAATTACAGCAGGGTGGAGACGTTGGCATTTTTCTTGGAGTCTGAGGAATTACGTCTATTCTTGTTCTGTGTCTGCGTCCCCTGTGTAAACATTGTGATTGTAGGTTACAGTGCGTAAACGTGGAAAATGCCTATGGAATTGTTCCATATTCACCCCCCCCCTCTCTCTCCCTCTCCCTCTCTCACTCTCTCTCTCCCGTTAAGCACTTTTCCATAAAACGCCTTTGGTCCGTTTTTTTTTTAAAAACTCAGTCGTGAAGGAGGAGCGAGGGGTGGGGTGTGGGTCCAAGGGGCGTGTATCGGTATAAAACACTTCTCCATCAGAAGTTTTGCCTGTCGCCTGGTTTGGGACAGCCTCTCATACATCATCTCTGTTGCCGCATCAACTGGGAAACTAACTTACCTGCAACCTGCCCGACCACAGCTCAGCCCTCGACCGCTGTGACTACCGCCCGCTGACATGGAGACCCAGCACAGACCCGGAGCGCGCTCGTCGTGCCACACCTGCCGGAGAGCGCGGAGCAGCAGAATGAAGGTAACGGAGGCGCGCTCGCGGGCTCTGCCGGGCTGCGCGGCTCTCGCACGGCACAACAAAGAACGGAGGCTTTGTTGTGCTCAGACAGCGCACACGCACAATCACGCATGTCCCCCCCCCCCCCCCCCCAACCACCCCAACACCACCACCACCACCACCTTTTTTTTGGTTTATTACGAGGAGCCGGACATCTCCCGCTTCGCAGGTAACAGCCGGTTGAAGGTGCGTGCGTGCGTGCGTGCGTGACATTGGCAGCGGGGGAAGCTGTGACACGTTTGTGCAACAAGTAAGCGGATTTGGGAGCAGAAGCCTCGTTTAGATGCGTTTTTTTCCTCCAGTTATCTGCCATCTGCATGGCGCGCCGTCCCCTGAACCGGGGTCCAGCAGCAGGTCATGTAGGCGGCGACAGGGGGCGGCAGGCCGGAGGGTCAACGAGCTCGTCGCGGGGTGAGCAAGGGGAAAATATATGCTGAGTCCAGCTTTCCTGATAGTTAACTATCGAGCAGCCGGTCTTGCAACTTCTGGAGTTGTGTAATAGGCTGAGGGCCCCTCATAGCTCACCGGCGACCCCCCCCCCCCCCCCCCCCCACACACACACCAGAATAAGCAGATCTCACAGGTGAGACAAGACGTCCGATTAACCGCCGTTTGTCCCTCGTCACATCAGGAGCTCTCTCCCTCTCTGTCTCTCTCTCTCTCTCTCTCTCTCTGTCTCTCTCTCTCTCTCTGTCTCTCTCTCTCTCTCTGTCTCTCTCTCTCTCTCTCTCTCTCTCTCTGTCTCTCTCTCTCTCTCTGTCTCTCTCTCTCTCTCTCTCTCTCTCTCTGACTCTCTCTCTGTCTCCCTCTCTCTCTCTCTCTGTCTCTCTCCCTCTCTCTCTCTCTCTCTGTCTCTCTCTCTCTCTCTGTCTCTCTCTCTCTCTCTCTCTCTCTCTCTCTCTCGGTTTTTTATGCAAGTTAGTGGGTCAGTACAGAACCGCGCCGGAGCAGGAATAATGGAAACAGCCATCGCGAACGCGTAAAAGCGCATTCTTGCAGAGGCAACATCTGGCTGTCATTTAACTGTTTTCTTCAGAAAAAGGGGGGAAATAAACGTTCACGTCACAATCGTTTATTCAGTTCTGGTCCTGATTTCCCGTTTCCCTTGTTAACTTGTTTCCTTTCGTGTGTTACATGAGTTTTTCTTTCTTTTTGTGTGGTTGTTGTGTGTTGTTCTGCAGGTCAAGAAGATGTCCTCCTGCAGTCATGCGGTGCTGTTCGCGCTGACTCTGGCTCTCCACTTTGCGGAAGTAGCCTCGGCAGAGACGCTGTGTGGGGGTGAGCTGGTGGACGCGCTGCAGTTCGTCTGCGAGGACAGTGGCTTCTATTTCAGTATGTTCCCACTTCGTCCTTTCCTTTTCCCTTTTTTCCTCTCTTCCACCGCGGCGCCGCTGCGCTGCGCGTCCGCCTGCCTGTTGTTCCTTCGCTCACATCTGTTTGGATAGCTGAAGTTGTCGCTCCGTCTGCGGCTTTGTGGAATGCTTGTTTGCTGTTTTTCTTTCTCACACACTCCCTCCCTCACGCACACACACACACACACACACACACACACACACACACACACACTTTCTGTCCAGCTGCGTGTCTCAAGAACCGGTCCCCGCCCCTCCGCTGAGTGTGCCAGTTCTGTCCAGAGCTCTTACCTCTCATTGCATATGAAAGGCTGGTGAGCCGTGAAGGCACACACGACTCATCCCGACACAATGGGCCGCTTGTTTACCAGTAAAGTAATAGCACCCCAAGAGGCATTCCAGTCACCTCAGCACCAGTATTCCCAGGCCGGGCGTCCGCATTGATGAGTTTGAAGGGGAGGGGGTAGATAATGATGGAGGAGGGGGTGGTGGTGGTGGTGTGTTTTTTAAACATCAGGTTAAGAGGATGGATCATTAATGGCTTCCATCGTAGCCATGATAGAGTTGGTGGCAGCTGCTAACCCCCCCACCCCCACGGATCAACTTGCGTCACACGTCACCTGTCACATACATGGGGTAATCCAGTGCTTTCCAGCTTTTCTCCCAGTTATGGAATCTACTTTCTAACAAAAAGGTCACTGGGTAATGTAGGCCCAGACCTCCTTTCCCCAGCCCATCATTCCCTTCTCAGGTTCCTCCTCCTGAAATCCAACCGGCCTTTCCCTCTTCTGGGCTTCCCCTGCGGACTTCAAACGGGTTCTTTCTCGGCCATGGCCGCCGATCCTCCACACGCTCTACCTCTTTGTCCTGCACCTTTTTACTGTGTGCTCCTTTTGTTTTGCTCCCTTCACACGCCCTCTCTGCACAGACTCCCTTCCTCTCTCTTTCTCCCTCTCCCCTTATCCTCTTTATCTCTGCTGACTTGACAAATTACAAGGTCAAAGGAGGGCTTCCATTTTTTTTACATGTGCTCACCCAAAGGTCTGTCTGAGAGCTCGGCCGTCTGTCTTCGCTCTCCTTTGGAGTCTGCGGCAGGGTGTTTACTTGTGTATTCACACATTAAAGGACTTCCAGATAGCAGTAATCAGATTATCCTCTACAAACAAAAAGATTTGTTGCAGTTGGTCATAGATTTCTCTTATCCTCTTTGCTCTGCGCTCTCCTGAGATTGTCCAACTAATCCCACGAAAACAACCTAGATTCATTACTAATGCCGGTGTGGCGATGCCAGACCTTCGCCCTTCCTCACCCTTTTGTTGTGCTCCTCCTCAGGTAGGCCAACCAGCCGGGGCAGCAGCCGGCGCTCCCAGAACCGTGGGATCGTAGAGGAGTGCTGTTTCCGTAGCTGTGACCTCAAACTGATGGAGCAGTACTGTGCCAAACCCACCAAGTCTGAAAGGGACGTGTCGGCCACCTCTCTGCAGGTCGTACCCGTGATGCCCGCGCTGAAGCAGGTACGTGCCCCGTGCAGCACAGCGGTACGGGAGACGGCTGAGGCGCCGCCAATCAGTCCACCCATCTCTGAGACCGTTGTTAGTATTGAAACCTGTCCCCTATGCCCCCGATGCTGAGTAGAGTGGGAAATGCGCACAGGGACGAGTCTGACTTGTTAGCGTCCGTCGATAAACAGTCACCTTTCAGGCAAAAGTGCTGACCGTCGCGGAAAAACATCCAGACAGTCATGGTACATAACGTTCAGGGAAAGGCAGAGTCATGCTCACAGGCCGACACTCTGGGTGCGTGTGTGTGTGTGTGTGTATGGTGGAACACTGCCGGTCCGCAACAAACAGTGTGTTCTGACTGTGTGATTATTAGTCACGGAACAGCAAACCCTCTAAAACTGGCACGCATTTGATCTGCGTGCTGAAAAACACCTGACCCGTCCAACAAAGCTCCTCTGAAACGTATCAAAACGCTCGTCGGTATTTTGGGGTCTTTTCACTGCGGTCGCAGGATCCCCGTGGGCTTCGCTCCAGAACCCTCTTCGGATCGGAAAGACGCGTAGACTGTAGAAAACCGAGGGAGCAGAGCTAAATACATACGGGGAATAATGTCGCTTCTGTCTGAAGCGCAGAAAAGAGGGGCTGTTAGGGAATTAGTTGGGACATGTTCCTTGTTGGTCTGGAACAGGGAGATCTGATGGGTACAGCCACTCTAAGGGCCAGCTGTTCTTAAGCTATTGAGAGGGCCTGGAGTGAATGAAGGGGGATAAACACCCCTCAAGTGGCAGGGCCAAAACAAGCCATTCAGATGGATCAGTGGCTGCTTGCGCATAAATTCTAGCTTCACTGCTACCACTCCCACTTTGCCTCAATCCCTGGTGCTCAGCACAGCACCTAAACACTGTTTAGAGGAGATTCGCTGGTGGCATGGGTATGCCGTGTGTCATTCCCGGCCGGGCGGAGGTCTAGCAGGCTAACTGGGTTCACGGCTCTCACGGCTGGGTTCTCTCCGGTAGTCTGTAAAAAAAGACTGGACTGGCCACTTGTTGACAGCTTCTTTCAGCTAAAGAAGCCAAAACAAGGGCAAGTCTGAGGCAAGGCGAGCCTGTTTTGACTTTCAGAGCTATAAGAATGACACTCAATTTCCATTTGATTGGCTCCACAATGACCCGTTGTTTTCCCTCAAGATAAACAAGGCTTTCCTCCATTGTAATGAGCACTTGCAGTGAGGCCTTATCACTCGGCATGAACTGACTCCCTCTTTTCCCTTTTTCCCCCCTCTGCTTTCGCCTGCACACCACAATAGGAAGTCCCGAGGAAGCAGCATGTGACCGTCAAGTATTCCAAATACGAGGTGTGGCAGCGGAAGGCGGCCCAGCGGCTCCGGAGGGGTGTCCCCGCCATTCTGAGGGCCAAAAAGTTCAGGAGGCAAGCGGAGAAGATCAAAGCGCAGGAGCAGACCGTCTTCCACAGGCCCCTGATCAGCCTGCCCAGCAAACTGCCCCCCGTCTTGCTCACCACGGACAGCTACGTCAACCACAAATGAGCCCGCTGCCAGCCCTTTGCACAGACAAGAGTTTGGATGGAGGAAAAAAAAAAAGACTAGGGGATTATAGCTTTGTCTCTGACGTCATTTCTGTGGCAGTCCTCTTTGACCTCCCCCTGCACTGTCCGAGCCCACCAGTCCCCCTCCACCCCGCTCTCATCCACTACTTCCTGACCCCTTGGCCCTCCCTCCCCCCCACCCCCCACCGTCTCCCGCCCATCCTCGTCCAGGACACAAACATGCCTTCAAATTCTTCCCATCTGAACTCTTTTCTCTCTCTCTTTTTTAATCACCGACACAAAAGGCACAAACACAAACGGTGAACAAAAAGTTAAAAATTCGGCTGAATGCAATTCAGGTGGACCCTTAGACGAAAAAAGAAGCGGGAAAGGAAGAAAAAAGAGATCTGTAGTTTGCAAGAGGATACGCAGCTCTGCGAATGTTTTGTGGGTTTTTTTGTTTTTTTTTTTTGGCTGGGAAGACAACTGAAAGTGAAGAGCGGCTTGCATGAAAGAATCCATTCCACGTCATATTTTTTTCTTGAGGCAAAAAGATAAAAAAAACCCTCTCGTTAGTTTTTCTTTTTATTAGTTTGCACCTCTACCTATAAAGGGACTTCCACACTGTAAGGAATTATTTTGTAAAATTAGATTCCTGTTCCAGCACCTTTTGATCACAAACAAAAAGGCAGAAAAGAGTCTGCAAAAATTGCACATTGCCACGGATTACGTCAAAGTAAAGAAAAAATGGCACTATTTTTTTATGAACAATGAACGTGTAGCTTAAAAAAATGTCATGGTGCTAGCTTTGGGAATGGACTCAAAGAAGAGGTTGAAAAGCACGTTTTTTTTTTTTTTCTTTTTTCTTTTTGATTATTAAAACTTTCCGTTTTATGGAAAGTGTGACTTTAAAAGAATGGAAAATAAAGGATATGGGGGAGCGCCGGCAGTGGCAATGCCAAGGGGGAAGTGTCACTGACGAAAGATGCGGGCTGCGTTGGCCTCTATGTTCACAGCGAGAGCTAGCGGCTGCTCATGGCTAGCTCGCTGGTTGAAACGGCAAAGGGGGGCCCGAGACCCAGTCCCTATTCATCCTGTCCTTTTGAGGCTGCGAGACACAGGGAGCAGTGCGGGGACGCCGGTGGGACACAGTGGGCTGTCTGGATTGGACGATGCTACAGTTCTGGGACAGGACTTTCTGTTTGCCATGGCTTTGCAGATTTGACACGAAGTAACATGGCACAGACAAAGAGCAAGTGGGATAACCATGATTCTATTTTATTTTGTCTTTATTCTGTTTTCCTTTTTTCATATCAGTGTCGCAATGAACAAAAATACAACAAAAAAGCCCATCCGTTTTTGGTACCGTGACATTCCTGTTTTTCCAAGTTTTCGGCTTTCTGTGTTTCAACAGTTTATTGGTATGACGTTATATTACAGTTTTAAAGAAAGGCACAAAATATCAATTCAAAGGGAAAAAAAAAACAGCAATAATGCCGACTAACATTTTATTTTATTGTATATCAGTAGTATTCACATGCTTTTGCCTGAAAACAAATACTTGAATATATATGTATGTATGTATATGTATTCTATAAATGTATATATACATATATAGATATATATGTATAGATATATTATTAGTTTCCAGGGACGTGTGTTATTTTCCTTTAGTCTGAGCTGTATCTTGCGTAATGAGCCGCCAAGCTTTTTTGTTTGTTTGTTGAAATACAAATAAGGGCACTGTATAAAGGCATTATTTATTTTGTTATAAAATATATTTGAAAAATTGGTCCAAATAATATACGTAGCACTGATGCTCAACTGACGGTTTTATTTTGTATGATCTCTGTATTCCAATCGGAGTTGTAAGGCTTTTTTTGTAGATGCTTTGTACCAAAAAAATGTCTTTTTCTTTTCTTTTTATTGTCTGCCATAGTTACTTTAAATTAATATTTGAATAGCAGCATAGCCAGGATTGTTTAGGCATGTCATGCCACAGAAATAGGCACATACTCTGCGTTCATTGGTCTGCATGGACGTTCTGTCGGGGTCATCTGTGAGGAGGAAAAGCATCGGCGTGTGATTTTAATTCTGAAACAATAGCTGTTCAACTTTGATTGTACTCGTACCCACTACGTTTGTTTTTAAAGCCACTTTAGTATTGATGGCCAGGGGAGGGGGTGAATGGGTGGGTGGCAGTCCTTCATTAAATCATGTCTTTGTACCTGTCCACAATGCCTCCTGAGGAGCGTTTTTCCTATGTGCCAGTGCCACTGATGTTTTCACATGTTGGTTTTTGGGGTCATGATGCCAGAGACGCCCGGTTAGCCGCGGGGTTTAGTTTGTGTGTGACGAGGAGCGTGTGTGTTGATGCCTTAAACGTAGGTAATGATGTGGCCACCATCAAAGGGCACTGTCTGTCTGTCTGTCTGTCTGTCTGTCTGTCTAGACAGTGCCCTTCATCTTATGCATCAACATCCTGTTTTCTTTGCATGGCAACATGAGGGAGGAGCCCACATGCTTGTGTCCTTTGACACTCTTATAATTATTCATCCATTATGCATTTGATGAAGGGCTTTTAGGCTGAACCATTCCTCAAGCGCTCAGGAACAAAAAATAATAATAATAATTACGTAAAAACAATCCCTGTGAAGGAATAGCGAGGCGGCTGCTGAGTGCGCGTAATCGTTTGGTGGCGGAAGCGCGGCCCCACCGAGCTGTAGTCGGCACCTGGCTGGCCTCCATGACGCAGCTCTTTGTGACAAACCACTGAAGCCCAGGTCAGAAACAAGGTAATCCTGTGCCACAGTGTAGTCCCCTCCTGTTCTGAGTCATGCGTCGCCCAGGAAATGGTGGCATGATGGGTAGCTGCCCCGCTGTGGCGGAGAGTCAAGTCAGCGCATCATATCTTCTTTCTGTATGGAGATCTCAATTATTAAGGCTGCGTCCTGTCGGTAGTTATTGCAATTATTATTATTATTATTATTATTATTATTATTATTATTATTATTATTATTATTATTATTATTGTAATGTCATATTTTCTATTTTATTCTATATTTTCCTGCTAGGACTGCATTCATTCACTATTGTAATGTTCAAACAGGCTACTCTTGTGTTCTTATGAATGGCGTGAGAGACAACCACTTCTTCTCGCTGAATATGAAGAAACATCTTGCTGAGCAGTGGCAACATGTTCTGTGTCAGTAGCTCACTCTGCCTGTGTGTATTTTATTAATTTAACCTCTGCACGCTAGAACGTCCGAATGCACAATTCATGTACTTTCATTTTTAATATCAATAAAACATTTTATTAATCAGACCAAGAGACAAGTTGACCTTTGATTGCACCCGGGTTTGCTTCTCTCTTCCATCCATCTCTGTCCTCGTCTTACACTCCTCCTCTGTGATAGGGCACGCTTCCAAACTCAGAGTGAACAACAGGCTGCCCACAACTCCTCCATCCTTCTTGGATTAAAACGGACTTGTTTGCGCTGACATACCCATCTGTCCATCCATCCCATCCTCTTCCTCTAGTTGCTAGCTAACTGGGCTCCGCTTCAGTGGCATGCACGCTCTAAAAATGGCACAACCTTTCATTGTGGATGTGTGTGAGTCTACCCACCCAGAAGGATTTACTGTATCTTTGTTTCCAGAATAAAAGTGTTTTGGGCACTGAAGTTATCTTGGCTGGACAGAGCTCACTGACACGTCTGCCGGTGCTGTTATTGCAGCGAGGTACAGGTGCAGATGCAGACGTCTCTTTCTGGCTTTAAGCAAGTCTCAGAATCAAAGTGATTCGATGACTGACCGATTGTCTGTCTTGACCTGGAGTTCTTTGAGCAACTCATGTTCTTAAATAGCAAACATAAAGAACATATTCATCTATGATGGCTTTTTTGTCCTGTTTCAATCTTGATGGGTGTGCTTTTTTTAATGGCTCCTGGCAGGTGTCGATGTTCCCCTAGCAGCCTGTTCCCTGCAGGCGCGTGAATGGTAGCAATCTCTGAAGGTCGATAATGAGATCAGGGACTTCTTTGGTCCTTGGGGCTCCACACAACACCGCCGCGTCTGACTGAGGGAAGTCTGGCACAGCATAAATCAACCAGAAACTGTCCAAGACACACACTGGTTTCCCTGATTGTTGAGTTTGATGGTTTGGTTGGTCAGAGGCTGTCAAGGCCATTAGAGGCAATACCGCAGTGACGGAACGAAGGGACTCCATTTACCGTCTGATAAACCGTGTAACAATGAGATAATTATGCTAAAACCTTTACCGTGCTGGAAGAGAACTTGTCTTTTCTGCTTGTGGTATGTTAATGTTGCAAGAAGTTTAGGAAGAGGACAAAAATGCCACCCCGAACGAAACCAAACGAACCCTTGCATCCCCCCAACAGAGAGGCCTCCTGAAGTGCAGAGCATAGATGTGGGTGGCACAGCTCTCCCAGGCCTGACATTGGAAACTGCCAAAGAGCACACTAGAGTTAGTTGTGGTTGGCCGAATGCACGGGATGCATGTAGGGCCAGGCCAACTATTGAGGCAGGGTTTGGCAAGGCTACACCATCACAGCCCAGCGTGGCGACACAGGCCAATTAAGACAGCCCTTCCTCTCCTTTTTCTCCCTCCCATCTCTCACTCTCTCTTTATCTCTCACTTTTGTCTCTCGCACTCCCTCTCCCCATCCTCACAAAGCATGCTCACACATTCCTCTTCTCCCACTTTGCCCCTCTAATTACTCTAGACTGAAAAAAATGAAGAGAAGGAAATGACATTGAGAGAAAGAGATGGGGAGGAAGAGAGAAAATTGGAGGGAAAGGGGGTCATACCGCAGAACCTCTGAAGCCAGGACGCCCCCCTTTCATCAATAATAGTAAAAACTCTATTGATCAACCCGATGTCTGTGTAGATTCTCCCAGTGTGCAACTGGACCTGTGAGGTTTGCATGTCTAGTTGCATGTTCATGTCTAATTTTGGACCAATCACTCTCCAATGTCTCCAATGTCAGCGTCTGAACTAATTACTTCAAGAGCAAATTTGTGATGTCTCGTATTATTTAGTCAGACTTCTGAGACAGTTACAGCAGAGCTGGAGAATAAAGAGGGGATAGTATTTCTGCAGCGGCCCACAAAATTATTTAATTGTTGATCCCCAATCAACCAGGAGCTCTGAGGAAGGAAGATTTCCTAATTATGTAATTACAAATTCAGACATACCATCACTGAAGTGGAGGTTTCTGCGCATTTTACCACTAACACAGAGTTTCCTTCCGGATCAAACATGTTTAATATGATGTTTATACTGTAGGTGTTGGTGTTGCATTCACAAACATGACCCTATTAGCACACGGGGTTAAAATTATTCCCATTCAATAAACCGGAAGAATTGCAGCTGAAAATGCGACGGCTTTGACGGCTCAAACCAGCAACAGAACTAAGAAAACAAAGTCGCCACTTGGACCTGCTCTGATCCATTGCGAACCACAACCATTCAAAAAGCAAGTTTGGTTGGCATCTTAGGAATAAAACTGGCTCCAACTGGATTTTTAAGGCCTGTTCTCACTCACGGCTCATCAAGTAATGAAGCTTGCTTTTTTTTATTATTGTGAAAAAAGCACATGTTAAGCCTGATGGGAGGATGGAGATTTTCATCATTTTTAAATGATGAAAATCTCAGTTAAGAAGGCAGTCTGGGAACCACTCGCACTCTAAAGCCAGAGCACCTTGGACCCAACATTTGCAAAGTGCTGCAATATCTCGTCTTCATCAACACGCCATTATAAGGTCAGGGATGACCACAAAAGCATAGCAACATGGACGCGGGGTGGGGTAGAGAGGAGGCCTGAACAAGAGAAAAGAGGTGGTTAAAACGTAGAATATAACATAACAAAGGAGGAAGCGGTTTCCCTTGTGGTCACTGGGTCACTGCATGACAATTTCCCCTGATTAGAAAACAAGAGGGTCAGAGCTTTACACTCAAACGCACGCTGTGTGTGAGGCACAGACCGCCTGGGGTTCGCCTCACAGGGGTCAAATGTTGCACTCTGTGACCATTTACTTGCAACATTTAAATCCGGCCCAATTTTCCTTCATGGGTCAAATCGGCACACCAGGCAACGCCACAAATACCTTTGATTTCCCCCACACAGATGCCCTTTCCGATGTCGAGCATTTTTAAACATTTATGGATTTGTTAAAGGCTAAATTTAATTGGAGGCTTCACAGGCAGAGTGAAATGTGCGGCAGTAAATGTTTAAAAGCAGAATGCTGCACTTAATTAAACGAGCAGGTCAGCATCTTGTAACGTTTAGGATCTCTGACTTTTTCACTTTAACGTTATCCAGGTGTGTCCTCACTTCACTCTGTCGGGGCATTCATCATTGTTGCGCGTCGATGTCACGGCTCCGGAGGTCAGCGGGGCACTACCAGGGACCGCAGCAGCCGTGCCCGTGTAACGCTAACCCAAACCTTACCCTAGAGTTTCAACCCTTGAAAACAAAGGCAGACAATCAGCGTTGCTGGCACTGGCAGCGGTAAAGAAGGCTGCACAATAACCAGGGACACTCCCCTCTGTGTTTGAACAACATATAATTACAGATGGGGATAGGAGAGCCCATTCTGAGGGGAAAATAGCAATCTCTCCTAATTACAAGGCAGCCTGTGATCCATACCTATCCGTCACTTCAAATAACTCCGCTGGATGACTCTCTGCTGGGGTTTGCTGGCAATATCATCTGTGTTTAGGTAAAAATGAACGACACCTCGTTGGTGGAAGGTGGCAGATTTTCCTTTTCTCTCCCTCTTCCAAGTTGCTAACTCTTCAATGACAATACGTACGTACTTGATTAATTTAAGAGAAAAACAATACTGCCCTGTGGGACATAACTTAAGCCCTGCATGTTTTTTTTTTTTCATGCGCAGTTCCCTTTGGATGTTCTAATGTGTTTTGAGTGACAAGTGTTGAGCTGGATCTTCGTGCATCAGTTGAGCGGGTGCCAGCTTGTGTGTCCAGCTGTTGTGCACGCACACAAACAGGCCTGGGTCTCCAGCAGCGTCAGCACATAGCCATGGCGGAGGTTCCTCTCAAGGGGCCGGATGAGCATTCGAGTTATCTTTCCCACATAAACAAGATAAGCTCCATTTCTTTGCTTCTCGCCAGTGCACCGGGGTTACAGAGTTCTTTCCTCATATTGCTCTGTTTCTCTTCCTCTGCTCGAGCTGCTTTTTGGTGAAACTTCTGTTTTCTGTGTTGTAATATTATCTGCAGATTTTAAAAAACTGACAATTCCCTGGCTCGTGATAAAACTGGTCTGGTAATGATTTGACACAATCCCCCTGTTGTTTTACAATGAAAAAAAGGGTCTCTCTTCTCCTTTTTCTCCCCCCTCCCCTTTACTGACAGACATTGCCGATATTGTCACAGCCCACACACCAACACACACGGCAGCACACAGCGGAGCAAATATTTGTGAGGAAATTGCTCAAGAAGGATGTTGCGGCTGTGCCATTTGGCTGCCCTGAACCATTGTCTGCTGAGACTTAGCATGGATGCTGGCAGCAGTTGTTTTTGTCTGCTGTGCCATCCTTCAGCCAAAGCTTGTCAATTTCATTATCATGCTTCAGTGACGCGAGTGGACGCCGTCCAGAACTGCCCAAAAAAACCCCAAAAAAACTATGTATTTATTGGTGCATGTTTTTGTACAACTAACCCTAACAGAAGTGCCACCACCCTGTCAAACATGCAAGTCAGTGATTGGTTTACGTTCACTCCTGACAGACGTAAAGGAACTATCCAGCCTGCACAGATGTGCAGGATGCATATATGTTTCGGCGCATCCCCACGGACCCACGCTCTCTTTCACACACACTCACAAAACCGTTTGTGTCCACGGAGCCTCTGTTAATGATGGGTGGCAGTATGATGTTTGTGTGCGTTCCAAAAGAATTGGCATTACCACTTGGGCCAAATCAGCAGCCAACAGCAGCAGGCTATTAACAAAACTGTTTCTTTGTTTGCTTCCTTTTCCCTGGTTTTTTTTTTTTCTTTTTTCTTGAGAGGCGCCAAGCAATTAATGGTTTGCCTATGGGAGACCAGTAAACTTTGCTACAGTGGAAAACATATGCACAGTGATGCAAGATGGTAGAAAAAAGTGATGATATTATGACTGGCTGCCGTGATAATGATCTTTGATGATGGGAAGAGCTGAAAAGGACTAGATGTACTTTTGACCCTTCTGTCCTCCAACGTGTGAAAAGTGTCTCGTAGCGCCGTTCTCAGCCAAGATGTTCCTACAAAGCGAGTGAAATGTCCTCAAAGGACTCTCACAGATGAATTAAAATGGGCTGGAAAGGGATCGTGCGCGGCCGCAAGCTGTGAAACTGTGCCGTCACAGTGTAAACAACTTCTGTGGAAGGGCTTTATCGGTTGTTATATTGTAGCACTTTGGCGAATCTGATAAGGACTGTAAAGATGAAGACCAGGAAGATTCCTTTGACAATTGAAATTCTACAGTTTCTGCATTTTTTTATGATTTTGGATGATTTTCACAGTTTGGCCTTGTTATGAATGAGTGTGCTGCTATGCTAATCTAAAGTCACTCTGACTGATTGAGAATCTGATTGTAAACAAAACCGAGGTTATAGAAATAGAAACAGCAGAAATGTTAGCCACAAGATGACTCCTCGATGCAAAATAAGGAGACTCTGCATGGAAGACTCCTCCATGCAGAGTCTCCCTATTTGGCTGTTGGTTGTAGTCAAAGTTATTGACTGAAATGCAGAACCAGATTTTTGCTTTTGCTTTTCTGCTCCTAATCTGCCTGCAGCGCCATGCGGTCGGAGGGTTAATGACTCGATGGACATCGGTCCATGGTTTAATATTTACACCAATAGTAAAAAATTCACTTCCACCTGCTGTGGGGAGAGATAAGTAACCGAGATAAATGGGACAAGTCAGCACCGAGGGTGGGCCTGCCGGACGGGCAGTCCTGTAGTGCCAAATGAAAGGATATACCTGCATTACTGAACCGTAAAAGTGCCAGAAAGTCAGATAACAACAAGGATTTATTGCCTGTTAGTGGTCCCGGGATAAAAGCTCATGTGACTATTAGATAAGTCACTGTTGTGACACTTAAAACAGATCTGACTGATCTGTGTGGTGCACATATGCAGGGTGTATTTATAATGCCTCATCACTCTCCAAGGGTAACATTTTATTTTAACTAAGTAAAGAATGCATTTTTAACTCTTTTATTCAGACCTTCTGCCGTTATAGCTGCTTTTTGATTTCACAATAATGACAGAATCACTTGGAAAAAAACTTGTTTTTTTTGACTGCTGAGAAGCTGCTATTCTGTCATTCCTGCCAGTAATCTCCCATCATCAGTGGGTGTGGGAGAACTCAGTATTACAAGGCAGCATTACTGCTAAAAACACAACACTATAAAAAAAAAAAAAGGAATGGTCCCCAAATTGCCTTTGTTTTATTGTCAGTTAACACAGACCATCATCCCTCATATCCTCTTGCTCACTCATTGAATACATCCTCAGGGGCTTCGAATGACCCCTTGAGACGAGGTAACAACGGCGGTCTCGATTTAACGACACTTCTTTTTGGCAGGAATATTAGCCACAAATCCACGTTTGGCTACCTGCAAACATGCAGGATAATTCATATGTGTGCACGTTTCAGAGCCCGGGCGCCTGTGTTTAGTTTTCGATCTAGTGCGTGCATATGGAGCGTGTTTGTGAGAAGTGTCTGAAGCAGGTAACCAGGAATTATCCGGTGGCTTGCTCCCCAGACAGACTGTGTGCGTACACAGTGTGCCTGGATAGTAATTGTGGGCTCGGAGGGAGAGAGGCTATATGATGTTATTATTATCATTAAAGCGAGAGTTAGCTTGCTGTCTGAGGCCAGCTCGAACAGGGAGAAGTTCCCCCAGACAAACTGCTGCTTACAAGCTTTCTGTTGAATCAACTTCAGGCTAGTAGCAATTACAACCAGACCATCGCTGCAAATAACAGCTTGTGCCCAGGCTAATTTTTAAAAACAGGAAAATGAAAGATTGTGATGATAGTTCCAGGCATCTATCTCCAAAGCAGCGGCCTTTTTTAATTAGTAATATCAGTGGTGATGGGGCTCATAGGGGCCACCTGCAGCCCATCAGTCCACAATGAGCGCCGCTGTGAGTCTGTATGTGACAAACTCTACCTGTGATTGGCTTCTTTTAGCACCTGGAACTGCCTCCACATCTGCATGGTAGAGACACAGAAGGCCAAGTGTTTCCTAAAAGAACAAGTGTGCATTTGTCAAACATATTTTAGGCCTTTAAAATATAACAGAGATACCTCCTAAACAAGGGAGACAAGTCCAAAAAAACCAATGACTGCTGTGCTCCAGCCCAGCAGATACATTAAACCTCACCTCATGGCTCCACCTGACCCAGTTATTGACTCTATATCACAGCTACATTAACAATTAATGTCCTGACAATGTGACAATGCCTTCGTCTTGGTGTAAAAGTGAGAAAGTTCATCAAAATGGGATTAATATTGAACAAGAAAGTAAGAGTGTTTAAAATCCACAACAAGGGAATAAGCCACGCCCCCGGCCCATATTTTATCTATGACTGAAGCCAAACCAAGAATCTGGCATTCCGCAGTCACACAATTCTAGAAAAATCACTCAACTTCTGGGTCTCTGATGTGCAAATTTCAAAGCTGTCATAATTCAAATTTAATAACTGGCTTAGAATTCTCTTGTAAAACTGTTTCTGGCACGAAGTGACAAAACTAAACAAAAGAAATGAACAAAACATCCCCAGCCTTTCAATTTAAATGCTCGGTTTTATCAATAAAGATGTTCTTTCTGTGAAAATAATCCCCACCGCCAAACAAAACACGGCACAAGATCCAAAGTTGTTGTCGGACTTCTGCCAACAGATGCTCTTGGAGGAGCAGCCAAGGGGACAGGAATGACGCCACGGGGCCTCTTTGACCCCTGCGCTCCTCTTTACCTGTCCCCGTTCACATTCCATTGATGTGATCTGCTTTTCTGAGCCCAGATCTGTGGGGGGGGGGCAGACATCTGATAATAGGGAATGACGCGTCCGCCAGGCTCAGCTCCCATGTGTCATCAGTGTGGGGTTTGTCAGGTGGGGGAAGGGTGAGGAGCACGAGAGCAGAAAAACACAGAGATTAAAGAGCACAATAACACATTTCTTATCATTTTATACGTCCAACGTGAAACCGATCCTCACAAGACCCGTGAAAACAACACGTTCGGGGAGCATAACAACCCAGGGTCACTTTGTTTTTCTAATTACGTCTCAGCTCTGCATCTTCTTTTCCACGTGCACGTCTCCTGAGAAACTGCATTGGATTCCCAACATGGATTTGTCATTATTTACAAGAATGTGCTTTGCTGAAGTTCTCTGCACTTTATGAACAGTAACGAAGCCAGAATGTACTGTATCAGAAAATAAAATCACTCGTGGAGAAGAATGTTAGGACTCTGGTATTTGTATTAAAGTCAAAAAAGGAAAAGATTTAGATTTCTTCTGAAACAATTTATTAATAGCATATGGCAAACATGCGGTGTGTGTGTGCGTGTGTGCATGCGTGTGTTTGTGCGTGCTTGTGTGTGTGCATGTGCCGAGCATGGAACAGGTGCCAAGGATAACAGGGAAGAGGAGAAAAACACGATGGGGTTAGCTCACAGCCGGGCTTCCCGCTATCACCGTGTCACAAACAGAAAATGTGGACAGCGAGCCGAGCCTGCGCAGGCCCCAGACGGCGGGCAGCGCCGGAAAGGATGCACATGTGGGTGCGTCAGCGTTCACCTTCGTCCGTGTCGGCAGCTGCAACACGTGCACACCCAGTGAACACAGCAAAGGGAAACGGGTGAGGTATGTGTAATGGTTGCTGCTCTGTTATGTTCGTTAGGCTGCAGCCCATGTGTGTGTGTGTGTGTCTGCGTGTGTGCGGCTGGGTGTGTTCGCTTTGCTCAAACACCAGTTCCTGGGAAACAGTGGGTGGTATGCAAAGTGTTCCCTGTCCAGCGTTTTGAGGTTGGGTCATCAGCGTGGTCAGTATACATCGCTGACAGCAATGCGTACAACAGATGCTGACACCGTGGCGGATTACCCTACATTTGTTTGGCTCATTTGAACCATAAATCACATTTCCTCGCTCCTCTGCTGCCTCTGGCGATCAGGCTTTGGCCTCGTACAGGACGAAAACAGGGAATACCAAAGAGCTGTAATACCCTATACCGTGCGTGGGCAATTTTTCCACAATTTCCAGGCGATACACGTCGAGATTAGACTGCCAAAGAAATACGACACTGCACCCGATGGCTATTTGGTTTTCCCTCAACATACTTGCTGCCTCCCCGTATATATCATTCCATTTCCATAATCCAAGCTGCCTCTTTCAAGTCATTGTTTTTCTGTGGGTTTGTCAGTCTGTTTCAAAGTTCAATAGGGCAGCTGAAATTTGTGGCAGCGAACAATGGATCAGGAATAATCCAAAACACAGTTACGTTTCCCTCCACAAGATCAATAAATTTGATCCTAATGGGCTGTGACACATTTGGCCATCCCTCTTACATATACAATGCATATATTGCAACAGAATATGCTTAGACATGCTGTTTGAATTACTCTGCTACACGCTAAATCTTGTGTGCCAGTTTGTAGTAAACATTCTTCTACAGCCCGAGAGCTGCGTAGCAAATGCAGGCTTCTTGCTGGAGAGGGTGAGACCTCCATGTTGCTGTACACACTATGACTGCACATTTCCCATCATGCCCCTGGCTGGTTGGGCCAAGCTTGAGGAAGCCTGGCCTGGTTTCACTTCTGCAGCCGATCCCGAACATCTCTTCCGTCACAGACAGGAGAGCACTCGGACGCCCTATAGCTTAAATCTGACTCCTCTTCTGACTGGGACTCATAGTGCATGTGTTAAAGATGCATATGCAGGCGGCAGTTTCACTTCTACTTTTGAGGGTAAAAATAGGAATCATCCAGTAAGCAGGTGAAGCAGATGGTTGCTCACCACGAAAATACAGCATCATTTAGATCTTAACCTTTGACCTTTGGCTTTGTAGTATTTATCTGCACATTTTCTGCAGATGACACACTCCTAATGGCCTCAAGTCAATACTGTAGATACTAAAATATCCACATTCCTCACATTTTTTGCACAAAACAACCTCTGACACCATCATTTGCATGAAAAAACTTGTGCTCCTTTATCTGATGAAGAAGTATCCGTGAGTGTGATTGATGGAATCACATATGGGTAAACTCAGCTGTGTGTGTGTGTGTGTGTGTGTGTGTGTGTGTGTGTTTGTGTGTGTGTGTGTGTGTGTGTGTGTGTATAGGTACACAGTGCTTTAAAAAAAAAAAAGTCCCACCCAGGTCCCTTAGGCCGTGGAATTCCAGGGTCGATGTTTGAGGAACATGCCCGGTTTTAAGAGCAGGCAAGCCTAAATCTCCCTCTGGGTGACTTACTAACTAACATGTCTGCAACACACACACACACACACACATCAGCACACACACACACACACACACACACACACACACACACACACACACAATAAGCAGACAGTCCCCTACCCCCTTCCTTTTGTTGTTGTTTTTCTCCTCTGCTGCCTCTACAATAGTGGCATCTCCACTCACTAGGAGACCACAAAGAGAGTTCTGCTCAGTAGCAGAACAATAAAAAATCTACAGTTTTGTTTCATGTTTGTCTTGGACTTTAGTCAGCTGACTGATTATTAGATACAAAGGTCAGATAAGAAACAGGAGTGCATAGCAGGAGCAGCCTAAACATGCGCAAACACTCTCTTCACGTCAGTCGTTGCTGATTAAATCACTCATAGTTAGTTTAGGAGAACCTCATCCACCCGGGACGGGGACCGTCCATCGCTGAGGCCCCAGTCACATCCATGCACTCGGCGAGTTGCTGTTCATACAAAGCTCCTTTGACGCATGAGCATTGTCTCTTCCCTGGCTTGTTCTCTATGATTAGTCAGCAATCTGCTATCGCACACGGCCCTGGCCTACTTCTGCAGAGGAATTCGACCTATGACATCAGTCTGCTACAAAGAGGCCAGAGTGTGTCCAGCCTGGGCCTTAAAGAGTCCAAGTGGAATAGTTTGGGGGAGTTTAGAGCCTTCAAATGGCTAATATGTCTCATTAAACAACATGTTAAAGATCCTCACGGACCGAAGGGAAAAAGAGGAGAAAAAGAGCTTGCCTCGCAAAAACATGACGCGACCTTAAACAGTAAGGATTTTCAAACCATAACCTCAGCCATAAACCTAAACTACGCATCAAATAGCCACAGTTTCTTAAATGAAACCAGAGCTTTTCCTGCCAAAAACCTCAAATTAAACATATGCATTAGGTAACCTTCAATATGATGAGCGGACGACGTCATCTGATCTCATTTGTGGTGCAGCCCCGACAGTCTGCAACATGTAAGTCGTATGACAGAATTGTGCGTGGTTTGTGAAATTTGGGGTGATCACACACACACACACACACACATTCACACACGCACACACACACACACACACACACACACACACACACACACACACACACACACACACACACACACACACACACGCACACACGTTTAGGGATAGAAAAAGTGCTGAACGGAGGAGGGGTTTTGAGGGAAAGAAAACAGAAAACGTGAGAACAGAAATGGGGATGAAAGGTCGCAAAAACATGACGCGACCTTAAACAGTAAGGATTTCAACCCATAACCTCAGCCATAAACCTAAACTATGCATCAAATAGCCACAGTTTCTTAAATGCAACCAGAGCTTTTCTGCCAAAAACCTCAAATTAAACATATGCATTAGTAACCTTCAATATGATGAGCGGACGACGTCATCTGATCTCATTTGTGGTGCAGCCCCGACAGTCTGCAACATGTAAGTCGTATGACAGAATTGTGCGTGGTTTGTGAAATTTGGGGTGATCACACACACACACACACACACACACACACACACACACACACACACACGCACACACGTTTATGGGATAGAAAAAGTGCTGAACGGAGGAGGGGTTTTGAGGGAAAGAAAACAGAAAACGTGAGAACAGAAATGGGGATGAAAGGCTAATTAATCCTCCCTTTGGTGGGGTCCTCAAGCTGTTGGATTCAACCGCGGACCCCCTCTCGCCCCGCGAACCTGTCTACTTTTCAGCGAGGTGGTTTGATGTTTCATTCTTTCTTATCAATAGCACCTTTGCATCAATTACCCAAGAAAAAACATCCTTCAGAGGGAACGGGGGAGGACGGGGAACAGGAGTGGGGGAGAAGTTCTCTCAGGGAGTGTGGGAGACAATCTACTTGTAGTGCATTCCAGGCTTTTGTCATCCCTGGGAATTTGTTTCCTGTCAACATCTTAAGCCAATAGATAATATGTTATCAGGAACGAGGGGGGCCTCAACCCCTGACCCCCACCCCGATGAGAGAGGAAAATATATTTGAGGAAATACCTTTTAAGTGAGACGTTTTCTTTGGTGACGAATGCTCGCTGGTTTATGTGAGCAGAGGCGAGCATTAAAGCAGTCATGAGAAGAGCAGAGAAAAGTCTGGGACCCCCCCAGTCTAATATAAATATCAGGAGAGTTAGGAAGAGGTGGCCAGGTTCCTACTCAAATCGACATCAAGGATGTTTACTCTCCAGTATGGAATACCTTTTGCGGTATTATTTCATAGCTGTCGGGGTTAATTAATGAGGTGTTCCACGCATGAACTCGTTGGTTTTTACAGCCATGTGTTTCCCAGTGTCTGCAGAGGAGATGTGTGTGTGTGTGTGTGTGTGTGTGTGCCCGCTCCACAGCCAGCGTGGGACCAGTAAACCTCTCTGAGTACAACAAACAGCAACCATTCTCTCTAAATTACATCACCTTTCCAGATCCCAGCAGTGATCCCAACCGGCGCTCAGCTGCTGCTGCTGCTCTTGTTTTTTTGCCTTTTTTGTACTTTTCCCTGCAACTCCTTTTTCTCCCTTCCTACATATTACACCCTCCAGAACCCAAATCCAATGCTAACAGTTAAAAAAAGAGTATTAAACTTTCAGATTGTGCCAAAAATGCTACTCTAAAAAAAAATAAATAAGGCAGCGTAGGAGATACTAATAATAACATTAGGCTCATTAATAAATAAACTAAAACCACTATATATATTTATGTATTTACTTGCTAAAGTGTGAAATAAAATGGTACATTTTCTTGCCTTACAGAGAACTGTTTCTCAAAAGACGCTTACATTTTAATTGAGTAAAATAAAGTTTAACAGGAAAAAATAACATTTAAAATTCAAAACTTTTTTCGTTACATATATTTTATCCAGCAAAGATTATTTTTGTGGATCAAAGTGATTTTTCCCCCCAGCATCATCCAAATGATCCCGTTCCAGTTTCTGGACTTGGATCCGCGTCGACTGTCGTCCCCTTCGTCTGCGTCCCTTCGCTCGTCTCCGTTCTGAGACAAACTTGAAAGGAAGTGACTGTGGGTAAGTGGTATGTCTGCAGAGTAAACAGTGGCTCGAACGGAGGCCTGGACTGAGCTTATCAGGTCGCGTCTCTCTGATTGACCCTCCACTCCCTCTTTGTTTAGACGTCGTGGCAGGCGGGTCAGCACTCCACATCCTCCTCCGCCTCTCTTCCATTACTCCCAGAATTTCATGTTGTAAAAGTGAAAGGCCATGTTTTACTTCTTTACTTGAAGGGCAAACAAGCAACCGGAGGTGCTTTTGGAGGAACCAAACACTGCAATAAAGAGACTCGGGCTGCCACCTGATACACTGCAGGTCACCGAGCTTCCACAGGCATCTCTGATATGTGTGCCATTCTCCAGAAACGGTAGGGGAAGGTAAAGACATGTTGCAGGCTGTTAACAAATATTTACGGCTCACTTGGACAACAGCAAGAATGTGGGAGAACGTCTCTATCTGAGGCAAACCCTCCCCTCCCACCCACCCCCCTGCACTAACTCTTGCCCCCTCTGTGTGTGGTACCGCCGGGCCCTTCCCAGGTCTGTCTAAGGCCACTGCGGCCTGTCAGCCTGTCAGATTAAAGCTCCGCTCTCCCAGTCTTCCTTAAATGCAGCATGCTTTGTTTTCATTGAGGAGGGGTGCAGAATGTGTGTGATCTTTTGTAGACCTCCTTCTCATCCATCTCTGCCAAAAGCAGAGGGGGCAGAGGGGTTGAAGTGGGGTCCAGGCAGGGGCAAGGGGCAGGGTCAGGCAGGGGGAAGAGCAAGGTCAGAGGCTAAGCCCGGCTACCCAGAGCTTTTTTGCAGGAGAAACACAGACCAGAAGAGAGGCCTGCTAGACACACACGAGCACGTCCGCCCATGCGCGAGCACGCAAACACCCGGCAATAATGAAGCCCGCTGCTGATGTTTCGCTCATGTCTGCAACACTGCTGGTATTCATGCAGAGTGTGGCCTCTTATTGAGTGCAGATGTGGAGCTGTAATGAGCGGCGGTTCTGGCACGGCTACACGGGGATGAACAGAGGGCTGCGCTGTGCCCAGACAGACAGGAGTGAGAGGAAGAGAGGGATGGAAGAAGCTCAAACTGCTGGAGAAAACAAGATGATTCTTCTGTTTTAGGGTAGGAGAGGTGGTTTTTTCCCTCCTTTTTTTCCCCTGCAGGTGCAAAGTGTTGTTTGGGCTCAGCTGCGAGTTCTCAGTGGAGCTGCATCATCTGCTCAGGACCCGTCAGCTGGGAGCCCCGGGGGCCTCGGGGTCAAGATCTGTCTTCTGTCAACTTTCTGTCATGAAAAAAGAAAAACTGCTAAGAGCTCTTGTGGCGAAGACAACAAAAATCTCTAACCTATAAGAGTCCAGAGATTGATGGATTACAAGGAAGAATCAAAACAACCTTAGTGAGACAGTGAATTTATAAGGAGCCTGTCACAGCTCCTGCTAACCATTTGCATTTTTCAAATTATTTTGCTAGTGTTAAAAAAGGTGCTTTAGCAACAGATTACCATTAACAGGTTATTAAAGCCCCAAAACAATTTTTGCACAAACAATTCATGATTTACCATGACTGAATGTCTGGAGTCAAATGACTTTATTTAGGAAAAGCAGATGTATCCTCTTTTTTACTGTGCAATAGCTATTTAAGTGTGGGATCAGCAAAATTAGGTCCTTGCAGTACTTCCGTAGGAGATGGAACTTATTGAGTAAGTGTCAAGTTGTTATTCGAGAGTATTTTCACTTCCCGTCATGCCTGCAATCTCAGTGCCCCAATGAGAACAGAAATAGTTTTATCGAAGGTAAAAAGCATTTTTGTTTCATTCGCACCAGTGAGATGTGGTGAAATCTGCATCCCACCTTATAAGACACTTCCCCGACACGTCACAGTAAATCTTTAATGTTTGTACACTTACATCTGTGACAGCCAGCATCTGCCACCTCCGACCCTTCGACTTGGCCTCGCAGTTAGCTGGCTTATTTCAGCAGCGATTCCTGGACTCTGCTGAGCTACCTGTATATCACAACCTCTCCTGACACCGACCATGATGATCAGAGGGGGAGGGAGGATCCCAACAGCCAATAGCAGCCTGCGCACTTGTCTGAGTCTCTGTCCATGGTCCTGAACCACTCATCTACACCCATGAACATTACAAGCATGTAGAAACAGCTAAAGCTGCCAAAGCTAGAGCTGCCAAATAACACAGGTTATCCATGTCAAGGGAACAGGCAGCAACCTGAAGGGCAGTGGACATGTGGGGGAACAGCCTGTGCAGATGTGGAGATGCACGGAGCTGCTGGGCCAACCTCATTCACCAGTGAGAAACAACCACCGTCCCTGAGGAGGAGTCATACTGGGGGTTATTCTTTCAGTTTTCACATTAAAGGTCTAATGAACCTGACATTCTCCCTCTGTGCATAAATGGCCCACCCTCCCTTGTTTTCAACCTCCCTTTCTCTCCGCGGCGCTCCCCTAGACTGGCGTTTGCTCGTAAGGTTCATGCAGAGACGTCCCAGTAAACAGCAACAGGAAGCATTTAGAATGGAAACATCGGGCTTTTCTGAGCGCGAAGTGAGCTACAGCTCTGAGTAGGACTGACTGAGACAAATATGAGCCACCTCTGGCAGATCCCTTAGTCAGACACTTTTTACAGAATGCCAGATCTTTACAGGGCGCCTGTGACTCGCCACGGATGTGTGTATTTAACTTACTCATTTCAAGCTGCAGGTAACACAAACCCAGGGAGACCTCGCCTCGAGCTGCTGACCTCCCACCCTTGTAATGTCCAGCTCACCCACACTTCCTCCTCATTACATGCTCAACAGGAATACCAACAGCTCTTGCCCACCAGTCTGCGTATTAATCACCAGTACTACAGTACAGTACAGTACTGATTATCAGCTAGCATTAGCAGTGCCACGTTATTTGGATCCCAACTAAGAAAACACACGTTTAAATTAACGCTTCGCTGCTCTCAGGTGAAAAGGTGCTGTTTCCGCTGCACTTGTGGTCTTTTTTATAGATATATTCTAATCCTAGCCCACCACCTCACATACTCGAGGAGCAGGACTGACAAACACTGCGGTGTGCATGTTTCTGTTCACGTCCGAAAGCCTGCAGAGAAATGGTTTACATCAATGGGACTCTGGACAAGGAGATACCAGCGCACCGCAGTTGTGGTGGAAGCTTATTGGTTAAGTGAAGTCTCACCCCCTTTAGAGAGCCTATCGAAGCGGGACACAGAAAAAGAATAAAAGCTGAATAAAAAAGAATAAAAGAGTGTGCAGCCCAGAAAATGAGATACCTAAATTAGGTTTTTTATGAAATGGTTTGCTACCTAAATGTGTCTTAATTGTGTTTTTCAAGTGCAACAAATCCCCACGTACATTATTAAGCAGGAGGAAAATAAATTCTTGATCTCTAATCTGCTACTTTTATGAGCGTGTTACAGCAACAACAACCTTGGTGGATTGTAATTCTTGCATTAGTATCAGTGACAGGTTTACAATAAAAGAAAAGGAAATACTTTTAGTGCACAGCCAATCATTTTGTTATCAGTTTAGGCCCCTGGTAAATGAACACCGTCCTGTACTCTACACCATCCTCCTTCTGCGAATTCACACTGTTCCGCGTGAACGTACAGTACAACGCACACGGCTCTTCTTTTTCCAGCAGCAGCCCAACACATGTTTACTTTGGCTCTTTGTCTCAGGCTCAGCATCGACTACATGCTGGCATTATTTCATCAGGAGCAAACAGAGGCTTTTTTCTAAAAAAAAGTTTCCAGCCGTCCTCCCTGAATTCAGCTGATTTTCGTGGTTGTTCGAGAACGTTGCAGAGGAAACCACCCTGCCAATAGGCTCCAGCTCCTGCTGCGGCTGGGGACTGATTAACCCCGGTCTTGATAAGAACTGTTGGCTAAGCTGATAAGGGTCTTGTGTCAAACACAAGCGGAGATCATTGACACTCGCACAGAATTATGAAACGCCAACGCTTCAGCAGCAACCTGTCTTTTCTCAAAAGTGGGAGTTCAGGGGATTGCTTCTGTGAGGCGCTCACCTGCATGTGCACGCAAAAGGTGCCACCTGGCTGCATCTGTCACTAGGACTCTTACCTGGGGTGGAGTCGGGGGAGGGAGGGGAGGAAGGGTGGCGTGTTCTTAGCAGACAATCTTATTTAGATAGTATTCAAAGAACAGATGCCTTCCAAATACACAAACATCAAACAAAGAGCAGCTAACTGGTTCCCTCCTCAGCATCAACATGGAAATCTTCACATTCAGCGCTAAAAGCACTGACTGCACATCCGCGGAGAGGATGAAAACCCAAGAGCACAACCTTAAACCCCTGCGAACCAGCTGCTAAAACAGCACAGCAGCATGCTGCTTGTGGAAGTCTTTAAAAAAGGTTTGTAAATGTTCCTGTTCAGATCCACAGATGCTCCAAATGTTCTACATGTTGGTCACCAAGCAGAATGCCCCAAATATTTATTCACAATTTTGACTGTTTACTTGATAGTTTTCTCTTTTCCGCACTTTCTCTAAGTAGCTTTCTCTAAGTAAGTGAAGTTCGAAATGCTCTTCAGCTAAAAATGAGTTTTTCTTCTCTGTTTGTTCCATTTGAGGGCAAGAGGACAAGGTAAATCTTTAGATTTGGCTCAGAGGCCCTGTGACCATGGCTTGTCCAGGTTGTACCCCATCCGAGAGGCTCTATGGGTGTAGAGTGTTTACTAGTTTGGAAATAAGCAAGAAGAAAAAGGAGTGAGTGGAGCTGAGAAGTAACAGCAAATTGTTTGCGATTCTGAGGGTATGCGCAAGAGGACCAGAAGACGACTACAGAGGACGGTTTATTCCTTCTCTTTCATCACATTCCATGTGAGTCACATGTTTACATCCACTTTGTTTCCATACACTCAGACGGCAGTGTTGCCTTATATTGTTTAATTTGGGTCACATTTTGGGTAACGTTCCACAGGCTGCTCATAATAGGCTGCTGGGATTGTGGCCATTCGTCCTGACAGTGCTGGTGCAACTGAGTCAGCTCCGTAGGCGTCTGCAGTGCTCGCTCTTTCAGCTCCTTACACACATTTTCTTTTCAGTTTGTGGTCAGGGCTTTTCGAGGGCAACTCCACTGTGTTGCTATTGTTGTCCTTGAGACATTTTGCAAGAATTCTTAGAGAGGGCTTCTGTTTTTTTTAACATCTTTATAGCTTGTAACCTACTGTCTGACATTTAGACTGTTTCAACAGTCATTTTTCCTGCGTGTGGGCATCAGTCAGAATTTGACTGACACTGGTTCAGACAGGGAGAACTGAAAGGGGACAGAGAAACTACTGCACTCAGTGAAAACAAGAACGTATAAATAAAAAAAAAAAACAATACTAAAATGATTTCTGAATTCTATTTTCACTGATAATTTTAATTTGTTTTTGATAAATGGATCAGAATCTGCTTTCCTGCCCACTTGTCTCTCAGAGTCAGTGTTTCCTGCGTGCTGAGCATCTTTTCATGAGTCCCTGGGGGATTCGTGATACTAAAGCCCATCGTAGCTAGATCTGATTTCAAGATTCCATCTGCCCGAAGGATTATTAACAGACTTGACCACGAGGGGGGATGAGCCAAACGTCATTACAATAAAGAACGGAGAGTGTCGACAACTCAGCCATAAACCCCCTGAACTCTGTCTGACGAGATCCAGCCTCTGTTGCCACTCTGTTGCCCAACTTTGCACCCCAGATGGATCGGTGATAAGGCCTCCATTCATAAATTCAGATGCATTTTATTCAGCATAAATAACCAGCCTCAACCCAAAGTCCAAATCCACAGAGGCACCCTCAAAAATACAAAGATGTGCTGGATGGTTCTGGAGAAAAGCCTTTTATAGTCAGTCTAGCACACACAGAGGCACACAGCCCAAAATTGGCGCAGATGCAGAAGTATAGAAACATATGTGAGTGCAAAGCCCACTTTCAATGAATTATACTTCCAGGGAGGGAGCAAAAACCTTTACTCAGTGCAGGCTGCCCTTGAGCAGATAACTCTGTTTGATTTGCTAAATTTTGGACTTTTGCCTTGGAGACGTTCTGGAAACGACACGTCCCGCCATCACGTGAAGCAGCAGAATAAATGCGGGATGGCGTCGCTTCAAATAAAGAAAATAAAATAAAAAAATTTTGGTGCGCGTTACCTCAGATAATATTGCTGTTGTTTGACTAAGAAGATCCACTGTCAGTAGCTTTAAAGCACATGATGAAGATGGCATCGACTGTGTGGTTCTGTAGCATTCATAGGCCATGGATGCCCTCATTCTTTTACCGAGTGTATTACAACAATATTCAAAGATGAGATCACCCTTTCCTCAGTAATACACCAGGATGTTTCAGTCAACCGATGGCGATATCATGATGTCACGCAGGATGTGACCTCAAACGGCTCAGATCGCATAATTGCTATCACCTGCACTAAAATGCCCAGACATTCCTGAGGCGGGTTGATGTTGTAAGAACTTTAATGGTCCTCGCCACTGTTCTTAAAGAGACACGTGGCTCTCGGTCAATTGTGGGGAGACACTTTTTCTCTCAGACAGTGACATCCAGCATAGCACCAAGGTCATCTAATGTGATATGTGTTTAGCAGGTTGTGATTCAGTGATTTGCTGCTCCTGTGAGGGAGGGGAACCACATTGCAATATTGAACTTCCAAGTTAACTTTATTTGTAAAGGGTCTGTTACAACAAGGGCTGTCAGGTGGCCACACAGAGGCACACACAGCTAACCAAAGCAGTGCACAACGTCAGATCCTTTCTGTAGTTGATGTTAATAAAAATGTAAAAAAAAAAACAGGTAAAAAAATAATGGAAAACACTCCAGTACAAGTCTGAGAAGTGCTAAATCAAACCCCTGGGAGGCATATTTAGAATTCCCACGTTGTACTTTAGGGAGTTTGCAGTGAAGAGTTAATCGTTTCTGGAGGATGAGCCAGACTTCCCCCAGGGTGATTTCCCTGTATGGTGACCAGTCCTGCCAACGGGCTTTGGTGCCGACCAATTTGCTCTTGGCTGCATGTGGTCCATTTGTCTGGGTCATATTGACCTGGGAGGCAGCATGAGGAGTAAGTTGTAAGTTTACTTGTAATAGCAGCAGTCAGCAGCTTATCTCGGTCTGTTATGAGGGGACTATTTTCTGCGTCAGAAGCATTAGAAAATCACCAACCGGCATTCCAACCTAATGTGCGGTGGGGGAGCTCTGGAGAAAGGCCCCTCTGATTTCAAAGAGCACGTTGGTATCGTGCCATCTGCTGTTGTCCGGATGAGAAAGAGCTTGTTTTTGTCTGAGTTAGTTATCGCGCCGCAGTCCGTGTTCGGATACTGATCAACAATTCTGTCTCTGTGCACCAAACATACTGCACCATTAGTTCTTTTTGAAGCATGGGAACTTTTGTCATTTTCCAGGATTTCCAAAAACTTTAGTACTCCTGTTGCTCGAATGACACAGAGGCTTTTTAGTTGTTATAAATGATGGAACAACTGTGAAAACAGCAGCAACATGACTGTCTCTGCTTTGCTAAAGCCATCAAAACTTCTAAATGTTCATATAAACCTTAGGGAACAGTGGTTGCAGCCAGAAAGGACCTGGTGAAAGCTTATTAAGCATGCACGCTTGTCGTCACGATGACTAATTTGACCAGTTCTTGCTGTAGGTACCCTCTGCAGCTAACTCCATCCTGCAGCAGCTGATTTCTGCATGCTGCAAAACGTGGCCAACGAGGCCGATCTCTAACTGTCTCTGCATTATCAGCAGTTGTTTCCACCTCGTTCCTTAACCCAGTGATTCATATAGTATATTATTTTCAAAGCCCATCAGATACACTAATGACACCAGTCAACTCTTAGACCACAAGTGTTTTGCAGATCTCTTGCCTAATGAAAAGAGGCTGTTTGGAAGTGTCTCGCTGATGAATGATCAGCGGTGAAGAGTGAATGTTGAGTAGGAAGCCGTTTTGCCCACAGACCACATCAAAAAGCGTCTGCAGCTCCGAATGCCTCTGTAATAGGTCCGTGTAATGATTCACAGCAAGCTCGGCCTCTCTCATGAGTAGATTAAATGAAATGTACCCTTATAAGAAGCAGTTTCTTAAAATATTTTCAGGGCATTTCCTCCCTGTTCAGTCACAGCCCACACACTGGAAAAAGGAAAAGTGGTGTGCTGAGCCGTCCATCCCTAAAACAATGGGCACAAACACACGTAGAAGCGGTCACTCGTGCGTTATTGCCTCTGTGAAGGTCGAGTGTAGGTTGAGTGGAACTGTCTGACCTCAAGGGAAACTTTTACCACACTCTTTTGTCTTCATACGCAGAATGAAATGGTCTGTGGGCTGATTAGCTCAGAGCACAAGGCTGCAACCCACAAAGTACCATTCATTTAGGAAGAAAATTCTAGAAAAGCTAAACTTATAACTGCAAAGCTGAGGAATTAGCAGAAATTTAGTGTTTGAACAAATACTCAGTCACTGATTACCAGACCTTCACAACCTGCAGTAAAATACCAGGCCACATCGTTACTTCACATCTCCATTCACCAAAGACGACCTAAGCTAAAGCTTCAGGCAAAAGCTAAAGGCATTCTTTAAAATAATGATTAAATCAACACCTACAACAGAGAAAACGCTCGCTTGCAGGAAAAACACCAAATTCATTCATTCATCTTCCTACCCGCTTTAGACCCTGCGGTGTCGCGGCACCAAATTCAGCTGAATAAAAGCATTCCCCACCTGTCTCCATGAATAAAACTGGCCACCTTGTTAGTGATGGAGCAGACTTGCAAACAGTGGGAATCTAGCCATAAAAAATGTTGTGTTATAGGACCTGGGACTGCCTCTGCCCTCAAACTGGAAAGAAATAGCAGGAGTTGTTAGCTATGTGCCACAGCAGCGCAGCTACTGTGATGTAGCCCCTCGTACAGGTCATCTGTCTGAACAGCTTCCATCTGACACACACACACACACACACACACACACACACACACACACTGCATAGGTACTTACAGTCAAGTGTTGGATGGTGACAAGCGCTGACCTAACAAGATGACATCATCCTATTTTGACAGTTGCCCCATTTAATGTGGAAACGATTAAAGAGGAAGACAACAAGTGATTTCACCAAATTACCCATTAAAGCCAACCACCAAATTACATGGGATTTTATAGACCATAAATAAGTAAATGCTGCTGGATTTTGCCCTTTCCGAGCCACTGTTGAACCATCTGTTGGTGTGTTCTTGTGCTTGCTATATATTGAGCACCAAAATTGCATTCTACTAGCAAAGTGAGGACATTTTTGGGAAGAACTGGCCACTGCTGGAATTCCTGGAAAGTGGTGGGAAAACTGTACTTTGCAGCTTATTATCTCACCCATCCATGTAGCCATCATGGCAAAAAATCTCTCTGCACTTTCGCCGTTGCTTCACTCATTCCCTAGGACATTTGGTCGTGATTTACTACCAAAGAAGTTTCGAGCAAATTGTCCTTTCCTTTCTTTCTCTCCCTTTTTTTTTAACCTCTCCTCTCTGCTTGTATTCCCTTCCAATTCTGATCCGTATTATGGCATTTTCTTGTGTTTTGTTTGTTTCCCCTTGACTTCTTTCATCTCTCAGTCTGTCTGGCCTCATATCATTTTTTAAGTGGACCCAAATGCTTTCCCTGGCACTTGCCAGCATGGACTTCCAGTAAGTCTGAGACATAAATCGAATATTTGATAAAAGACAAATAAATACACGTGTAAATAGCCTCTTGAAAATGCTCTCAGCAACTTCTGCGGATAATTAGGTTGTCGGTTGTGTGTGTGCCTGTAAGCCAGCGTGTTTTGGGAAGAAGGAGAGCATAAGGGAGGGTGTGCGCAATCATGATGGTGGGTTTCTATTAGTGCAGAAGTGACAAAATACTCTTTAAATGAACATGTGAAGTGTTTTGTGGGACTGGAAGTGACTGAGACCGCAGAAGGAGAGAGTAAGATGGTCTGTTCCACGTTTCGGGAAATTAGAGAAATGTCTGGAACGCCCCCACGCCTCTAGCAAGAACAACATTTGAGCAGTAAAAACACCTTCGTGGGTCAAAATGTATCTTATGGTTGAGTGTCTCACTGATTCACTGCTCCGCCTGCCGCTTCAAATTAGTTTCCGGGAACATAAAAAAACAAAAACAAGGGAGAGAAAAATACAGCGTGAAAGAGTGACATAGTTGGCATTATAGCACATGATTCAGAGAAACCAGTACATGTCTGGCATCTGCAAATGCAAGATGGTGGGGTAATCCCTCTGTTTTCCCTCCTGTTGTTTGTTTGATTGTGTGTGTGTGTTTGTGTGTGTGTGTGTGTGTGTGTGCGCGTGTCTCAATCATACACCAGAGTATGAGTATTGTCACCTTGTCGCCAGTGAGTTGGCGTATTTGCTGTGTTTATGTGTGGGTATTGTGTCTGGCCTGAGTGGTCATTGTATTCCAGACATGTGGTACATTCACTGCTGAGTGAGTCACCTCCCACCAGCATCTGTTGTCTACCTCTGCGGTCTCCAAGAGGTCTGATTAGAGCAACACGACTGACCCACCGGCAACTGACCAGATTGGACTCCAGCTCTAGAACAAGGCCTATACAACCAGCAGGACCGAGACAAGGTGAATTTGCTTGGAAACTAATTTTACTCGTTTTGTGGCAAAACAGCTTCTTCAGGACTGTTAATGAGAGCTTTTCTTTCCAACACTTACATAAAATCAGACTTCTGCAGTCTCCATTGAGAACTCTGATGTAATTATAAGAGCTGGCTAGACTGAAAAAGTCCAATTCTAGATAGCCTGATTGTGTTTATCCCTATTGTATCTAATTGAGGCAAAAATATATGCCATCATATAAAGTGTCACAATACAAATTGTTTCCACATCATTTTAGAGACGCCACCTTCTCTTAACTTGTCCCTTTTTTTACTTTTATACTTAACTAAAATAATTATAAACAGGACCCAGCTGGAAACTCCAACACAGTGCCAAGAAATGGAAAACAATATTAAGAAAATTCTTTGTAATTGTTTTCCACTTTACTTCTGACTATTTAGTGCTTCCATAAAAGATGTTTTCACTGTTGTATAGCCAGTGCTCTACACCCTAAGGCATACCATTTCCTTTCCAGTATGAATATTTTTTCAGTTCCTCTAGCATTAGTCACAGCATAAGCAGGCTGGACAGTGTGAGCTATTCTATCTTGTTTTGATTGAGATATTTGAAGGCTAAATCTGGTCTAACTGATGTAACAGATGAAATCAAAATCTAGACCATCAGTTGTTGAAAAAGCTTGGAAGCATTTTCATGAGGAACATTTTAATCAAGGTAAGGTCTGAATATCATATGACGATTACCATTAAACAGAAATCTTTTCCTAGTCAGCTGCTTCCATGAAATCTGGGAGAGATCAGTCACAGGCAAACACAAAGGAAAGTCCACGAAGGGACTCGTGACTGCTCTCAGGACTGCAACCAATATTGTCCCTGTGATGTGTTTTTATCTCAGTCCAACGCCAAGAATATGGACAAAGGTTAAGGAGGATGAGACAACAAAGGGAGGGAGGACAGGGCTGGAGCTGTTGAACACTCTGTACCCTGGGTGTTCTTTCAAAAAGACTCACCCCGTCAAACTCCTAACTCATATTAAATAACTTAACCATAAATAGTTTTAATAAAGCCATTCCTTGAGGGAGGGGTTTTATTGCATGGCGGCAGAACAAGGTGTTTCTCCAGATTACCACTCCCTAACATGGTCTTTGAGGATCAGGGAGTACAATAGAGCACAGAGCAAGTTGGGGTGGTACCGCACGGATAAGTACACATAGGAACATGTGAAGAATGCAGATGAGAAGAGTTTTTCTGTCCATATATTTCCCAAAAGCCTCCTTGGCCCGAAGCTGAACATTACCGCCTGAATCTGTGAGCAGATACTTAAGTGGCTGAGACGATTCCCTTTCTAAGTGGCTCAGTCAACATTGGTCTCTACTCAGGCAAACTCTGAAAAGCTCCGATGATAGCTGCTAATTAACATCCAGCGGCTGAAGAAAGCACATTTGCAGATTCATTCGCGGTAAGATGCGACACTCACACACACACGTGCGCTGCTCACAAGTGCGGTCCTGGATGCAGCGACACCCCTTCATTAAGGCTGTAAGACACAGGCAGAGTGAGCTGACAGGCCAAGCTATGTTGAGCCATGTTGCAGAATGTGTGTTGTCGGTGGATCCGCCTTAACTGTATTTGGTGATGGTGAGATTTACCACAACCGTATCATCAACTCAAGGGATCATCAGCCTTGATTAGAGGAGATTTGGTTGATCTTTGAGTCTTAGATGGGGCCTGAAAACACTGACGCATCCTGAGTCGTGCAGCGGCTGCGGAGTTCTTACCGCCTGCTGCCTTGCTGACTGAAGAGAGAAGCGCTTTGTTGTAAACGTTTGGTTTCAGGGTGCGAGAGGCAAGGGGAGCGTTTTTCTGGAAGACCCGGTTACCATACAGCTCCTCTTTAATCCCAGGCTTCCCCTCTCCACCTATAATATCCGTTGCGTATCCGTTCACCGGGCTGCGATGGAGAGGAATCTGCAGACGTGAAGGAGAGGGCGATCAGAGGGCACATAGTTGAAAACACAGAACTGCCCTGACTCAGAGAGCACCAGGAGAAGGTGTGTGTGTGTGAGAGAAAGAGAGAGAGAAAGAGAGAGCCTTTGAGAGGTTTGAATTGCAGAAGAGAGAAACTGGCTCTGATGAAACACTTTCATTGTTTCTTCCTTCTGCTAAAAACAAGTATCAGGTGTCACCGCTGTGAGTGCAAAGAGACCCTGTTCTGAGAAGCGTCTCATTAGCCTGATTCAACATGCACCCGCTGACAAAAATATTTATATTAACGGTACAACAAGTCAATTTGAGCAGGTTATGTAAGTGTGTGCAGACCGAAGCCATCTGACATCCATTGAGTCAGCTCAGTGGGTCTTACTTCCGTTGCCTCATCCATCAATAGCTCTTTTTTCAGGAATTTGTGAACTGTAATTGACAGATGAACAGTCTGACTGGCTGTTCAGGGAGGCAGTGAAGTAAAAGCCATTAAGTTGCACAGGTGCCTGATGAGCACACACATCACTGCATCTAAAAAGAGGAAGCAAACAGGTCCTGTTCTTCTCAGCGAGCATGTTTCATGGTTTCTACTGGCACAGAGAGGATGAACATCTGTAGAACAAACAGGCAGAGGTAATAAAAGAAAATGTCGTTGAAACCAGGAGGAAGCTTCTTCAGGTTTCTGTGAGCAGGGTCTGAAGTATGCTCTCAGAGTTTGAGCCGCTGCTCTGAAAAGCTTTCAGAGCGCAGAGCTAATTGAAATGGAAAAAAAAATAAAAATCTGCAGCTCCGTTGCTGAATTCTATACTACCAGTATCTCATTTCACTTGACTCCAGCGCTTCAATGCAGCTTGGCTCTTGAAATGTGCGACTGTTTGGGGGAAGGGGGGGTGGGGGGGGGCAATCATGTGGCATCACTCCTTGGGACACAGGCCAAACTCAGCATGCTAAAAAAGTACGACAGAGCAGTGTGTATGTATGTCTGAGGTTTACACACATGCACGCACACACACTAAAATGGTCTTTGTTCAAACAATATTTTTCTGCAATCATTTACACACAATGATGAACAATAAACGTTAGTCTGCATTTGCACAATGTCTATTTATCTCTCTCTTTTTCTCAAACACATTGGAACACATGCACATATCTTTGCACACTTTGTTGTCTTTGTCTTACACATACCTAAGCACACACACTCAGGAAACAAACTTAAATGAGCTTAGTTGACTCATGAGGTTACATCTGTCTGTAATATCTGAATAGAGGGCAAAGACTTTCTGTAGCATTTATGTGTGTGTGTGTGTGTGTGCGTGTGTGTGTGTTCTTGTACTTGCCACATACTGAGTACCAAAATACTCATTGCACTAGCAAAGTGAGGACTCTTTGGGAAGTCAAGATTTTTTGGCTGGTCCTCACAACCTCAAAAGGCCAGTTCAGCCAAAAGAAACAACCATGTAAGGAAATTCACCCACCCTCAGCGTGCGTTTTTGGTGAACATGAATATCTCAGGCATCTGTGCACGTCAGAGACTCTGAGTTGGCAGCCTCTCCAAAGTTTGCTTTCCAATGTGATCAACAACATATTTGCACTAACCTTATCTTCAGAGAGGCCTTTATTCTCCATGCTGACTGCTGCTCTGGTATTCTTTCTTCCTTTCTTTCTTCCTTTCTTTCTTTCTTTCTTTCTTTCTTTCTTTCTTTCTTTCTTTCTTTCTTTCTTTCATTCTTTTTTCTTTCTTTCTTTTTTCTTTCTTCTCTCCATTGTTTACTTGCTCCCCTTTTCATCCTCTCTCCCTCTCTGTCTTTTCCTCTGCCTTTCTTCTCACTTGTACCCTGTTTTGTTTCAGGATGTGCCAGTTCGGGTGCTGAGGAAGGAGTTCCCCAGACCCTGGAGGGTTACTGGAGCCGTAGGAACACTGGTCTTTGCCTTTCTATGAGTCTGCATTGTGAGTGCGGGCTAATTGTTTAAAGGAGGCCTCAAAGAGAGAGGACAAAAGGTCACAGTGGGTCACTTTGGCATCCTAACATGAAAGAAGCTCCCATTTTCAATGAGGATTAGCCAACAATTCCATTGACTGCAACACTTTGAGAGTTGCCAGTTATCTTGTATATGTGAATCACTCCTTTCCTTTCCTTTCCTTTCCTTTCCTTTCCTTTCCTTTCCTTTCCTTTCCTTTCCTTTCCTTTCCTTTCCTTTCCTTTCACACACACATGCATGCACAACAAACACACAATGCGCTCAACATTCCATGCGGAGTTAAAAGTGTTCAGTGTCAGCAGCACTAATGGTCAAAGCCTGCCCTGCGACCTCTCGGGTCCCTTTCATTGACTGTGTGTGCGCATGCATTTGTGAGTGTGTGTGTGGGGGGGAATTAAAGCATCTGTGTGGCCAAAGACAGCTTATGGGCCCCACTGTGGAGCTCATTTAGAGGTTAATGTGTCAGTGAATGAACTAAGTGCACATTGCTGGTACCTCTGAGATGGGGCAGCAATCAGGAGCACCTTTTCCAACCTCCAGTAAATTTTGAAAAATTTTGAAAGAAACATGCTTTCACTGGTACTAATACCTTTACTTGGGTGTAGTATCAGAAAGTTTCACAACAGTCAATGCGATGGAATTAATTACTGTTAGTAAATGATTACACCAGTGCTAAAGAACGGTGCTAATGAGAGGAGGGTTACTGGTTGTGCACTATGTGTAAATCCACCCATCAAAGAGGCCCTCAGACTCTGTGACCTTAAGCCAAAGACACAACTTGTACACTCCGAACATCACCTGGAGAGGCCTGCAGCGGGATGCTCCTGGATTGGCTCGCCACCCATCTTTTCTCGTGGGTGCTTCACGCACCCATACATCAATGGGTCACTGTTAGGGTCTTTATCATCCATGTACCAACTTCAAACACGTTCCTCTGACTCGATGGCCTGAACATGCAGAGACGGGCCCCATTCAGGTTCTATTCTGTTTAGCTGATATAAATTCTGTTCTAGGAGTTCTATTGTTGATAACATGTTATTGGTGTCAGAGTAGAAGTTCTAGCATGTGATGGAGCGATGAGCTAGCCACAGACCCCGTCTGAAAGGTGGAGAAGTCATCTGTTTTTTCATTTTTTTTTTTTTGAGTAGAACAGTTGAATGGATGTCACACATTTTTGAACTTCTTGTAATATAACATGAAAAGATCACATCAGCGGTGTTGTTTCAACTTGGCAAATGTTGTTATTCTAGGCTATTCTAAATAGCTTTAAATCACAGTCTGCTTTTCTACTCTTCGATGAGCGATTTCTCTGGTGTTAATGCCTTCACATCATTTTCCTACATTTGTCAGTCTTTTACAAGAAAGAGGAGTAACCCCGAGGGGTCACTCAGGCTCCGCTGCTGCAGGACGACGTAAATGAAGACTGTGCAGATGTTTGCTTTGAATAGTCTTGCAGCAGTGAGAGATTTTTTTCTGCTAAATTTCCGAGCAAATCAGAGCAAAATTTGGAAATTCTTCTCTACCACTGATGACCCAAAGGCTCCAGGGAGCCCTGTACACATGTATGTCACTGATTAATACTGCAGGCTTTCCCAAAAATGTGAGGCAGAGGAAGGAAAAGAAAACACTGACTATCAAAACCAAAACAAAGACTTTGCCACTGAGTCCCGTCGCTGGGCAGTGGTAAAAGTTCTGGGAAATGGCTTTTTTTTCTCTCCTCTTTTTCAATAAATGTGGTAAACATGATTCCGTGGCCAATTGCAAATTAAATACAAGATCAGCTGCTGCTGTGATAGGCGGTTCCATTCTCACAGGGCCTGGTCGTCAGCAGTTGTGATAATAAAAATAATTTTTCATGCCAAAACTGTTAGGTCTTATCACGCAGATAAAGACCATGCTGCTGCTGATGTGTAGTCACCCAGTTTTGTGGAAATTTGTTCAATATAGTGATAAATCGATGATGTGATAACATGTTTTGCCACAGGACAAACAGATGCAGAACAGGGCACTGGTAAAACCAAGGGCAGGTAAGCAGGCAGGGACAGAGGGAGACGGTCCTTAACATCAGTGTTTCATGCAGAAACATCTAGTTCCTGCTGATTAGGGCTCCCAGCACTGATTCAGGATAGCCCGACTTCTCCCTTCAGACAAGAACAAAGTTGTCATGACGCCACCAATCGGCATGTTTGTATGTGGTTTACAAGCTGTTCGCTGGAGGTATTGTGTAATCAACGCTGACTGGTGGCAGTTTGCATTGTTGCACTGAAAACACACTTTTAGGTGAGCTTTTAGGTGAGCTAAATTTGTTTTTCCAATTTTACATTTTTCTTTTCTTTCTGTTTTTTTTTGTGTTATGTAAACCTGCTGATTGTGAAGGGTACGAAATATAAGTTGCTGATGGACAACAAAAAGGCAGCAACTTGACCCTTGATGGCTGAAAGAGTCATGGGAGAGCTTGATAGAAACTAACTCTCACTTTCTCTCTCTCTCCCTTACACACACACACACACACACACACACACACACACACACACACACACACACACTATTCCCCAGAAGGACAAACAGCTTTTGTTTCTGTCATGCAAAGCTCTGAGCGGCAGAGGCAGGCTTTATTGGAAAAATGGGCTGTAGTGTTTTCCTCTCCAAAAATCACTCAGGCTCATTAGAGACCATATTTCAGAGCCGAAAGGAACTGCATGACACATCACACTTTAGACAGCTGACCCATTTACAGGGTGACTTGTATCATATCTATAAAACATATCACCTCTGCCAGGAGTCAGTTTATATACAACCTGGAAGGAAAATATGAACAAATTATATTCTGGGGTTACAGAAACGGAAGGGAGGAGCCGGGGAGTAAAAGCACAGTGAACAGACTCAAATTTAGGTGACAAATACGCAAACCCTGAGCGCGGATTGTGGAGCCTACTGGAAATGTTTTATCTTTCCTTTCACTGGCCTTAAAAACGGTGCTGATGGCTTCCATGTGTCGTGCATCACCTTCCATGTGGTAACTGAAGGGAAGCCCGAAGAGCAGCTTCACCTTCAAAAACCCGTTAATAAAAGAAAGCAAAAAGCCATTCAGTGAAAAGAGATTATATTCCCCTGGTATGGACTATCTCGGTGGGAAACGGGATATATGAATTATAGCAGTTTCCACATAAACATAAACTTTGCTCCCTTTCTTGGGTTGTAATTTGGATTTGATGTCACCTTTGGTCACAAAAACACTTTTCAGAACACTCTTTCATTATAACATTAAAGCTCGGTCATATTCTTTCATTTTTAGTGACATCTGGCAGAAAAAAAGATGAATAATCTGTTTTGGAGTTTTTTGGCAGATTAGAATCAGAGTATAATCAGATGACTCATGCAATCATATAAATATCATATGATAATGTTATTTATCAGACAACAGGAGTTTTGATGATGGGAAATCAGAACAACACATGTATTTCTCCCCAATACAATATGATTCAGCTGTGCGCACTTCATGAGAATATTGCTCCATTTTGTCAGAAACGTCTGCAGCTTGAAACATCTACTGGATCTAAACATACTTTATTAACCAGCTGAGACATTTTCTGTATAAACTTATTTTCTCTGTTAATATACCAGCAGCTGCTGCAACTCGAAGGTTGTGGTTATACAGCCAACACTAAGCTTTTACTTTTGAAACCAAACTGTAACAATCAATCTTTAATACATGCGGGATATGTAACTTGATGTAAAAAACGGAGTGGAAAATGAAAAATGTCGTTCTACTGCTGAACAGTATCAAACTGAGTAAGAACAATTCAGGGAAGCAGGATTTTTGTCTGTTTGCCTGCGGAAAAGTAAATGTTACCATTGTTCGGTCGTGGAGCTGGCTGTCATCAAAAACAAAAGCTTCTCTTGGTGAACAGCGAAGCTCTGACGCACAGATGACAAAGCCTATCAGCCACTGGATACACAGACAGGACACGATAGGGTATCAGTTCACTGTAGGTTACATTCTTGTTTAGAATCATTAATCTTATCATTGGGCAGCTACTGTTGAGGTGTCCTTGAGTAATCTACAGCTGCTCCAGAAGAATGCCCCAGTGTCCGAACGTGGAACTGCACGAGGTTGGCGGGGGCAGGGTGTTGACCTCGGCAGTTTTTACAGCTTACATCAGTAGGTGAGAATATTTGAGTGTCATCTGTGTTTCCAGCACACAGAAGCTAGAACTATATGTTCCCGTCTTTCCTTGTATCAGCAGTGAAACTCCATCCCTTCCTTTTCTCGTTCCCACCTATCCAGATCAGACCAGTTGTGTTTTGAAAGGGTGGTTATATTCGCTGTTATTGTATGATTTCACAGAGCCTCTCCTCCCAGCCTTTGAAGCACAGAAGAGCTGACCAAAGCTGAGTGATCCCTGCTGTAAGCCCCACTCTGGGCAGGACCCGAGCAGGTCCCACCACCAGGACTCTTTCCCATTTCTCTCAAACCCGTCCGCATTCTTCCTGCTCCGTTGTGCAACTGAAACAATTTTATATCGGCTCAACAGATTTTCAGGCCACTTCTGAGGCCCACACAAGGCCGCTCGCCTGTGCAAGTTGACCTGGGAGTATTTGTCCTGGTTAAGGCCTTTGAAAATAAACAAGAGGACAGAAGCCCTCAGTCTTGTGAAGTGGTGAGACTTCAGGGGTGGCGGAAAAAAATAATTACCTAGGGCATGATGAACATGACGTGCTCGAGGGCCTGTGCAGAGGTAGGGCTGCATGAGCAAATAAGCACGAGGTGAGGTGAGGGGGTTACTATCTTCCCTTTTGGGGACCTTGATGAAGCAGAGTTCCGCACAAAACACAGGTAAAGAGTTAAATTAAATCCATTTTATAATTTTATACCAACAAATACTAGTAATGTATCTCTGTTTGTCAGAGTTTAATTGGAAGACAAATGGAGGGGGACCACATCAGGATTTATTAGGGCTGTCAAAAAAAATGTCATCAATCAGATTAGTAGAGCTGCTGTGGATTGATGGAAATTAAGAAGGCGATCTATGCACCCAAAATGTGTTTCACTTAAACTATAAAACATTTATGATGTCAGATGTCAAAATCAAAACAATCAAATGATAATCCTACATCTTGAGGTTTGCTTGCAGAGGACTGTTTGAATGTTAGATTTGTGTTTATGCACTAATATTAGAAAGTTCTAACGAGACTATAAAAATCTGAACACTTGACCTCGGCAGCCTCCAGTAAACACTTTGTCTGCTTTAATTAACACTCATTCACGACCGGCAAAGGACATCCTTTTTTTTTTTAATCCGTTCCCCTCTGGAGCTCATAAACAAAAGGATCCGTGACAACCAGCAAGCAAACAACGCAGCGCTAAACACCCCACAAACCTCACTTTTACAGATAACCTGTATCAGAATCACAGTGGCATCAAAACTCAATTGGCCTTACCCCTGCCTCCCGTTTGATGTGCAGGCAGGCGGACAAATGCCACAATTCTCAGGACGGCGATATCAGCCAACTGGCTTTGCACAGACACGCACATTTATCGGAGCAAGGAGAAGCCTTGGCCTTGGCGCTGCTATAATGTTGTGGCTCACTGGGTCACCACAAGTTCCTAATGACCCAAACAAATGCATCCTCTATCCGCGTCCACTTGTGTCTCCTCGGCCGCAGCTCATTCAGCTCGTCCTGTTCATGCCTTTGCCTGCGCCTGTGTTGACAGGAGATGTTTATGAGCAATTACCAACAATTACGACTGTCAAACTTGCTCTATTTGCATGTGAATGTTTAATTAATTTTGTTTGCACTTTAGCTCTCGAGCATGAGAAAGCTTTTATCACAAAAAGACTTCAACGTACGAACCGCAGGAATTTAACTACAGCATTCTGAGCTACCCAAGGTCAGCAGCTGAACGTGACTGTTACATAAAGCTACAGTCTCTCTCTAATCTGAACTTTTCACTATTTCAGGTTTGATACCAGTGTTGGCAAAATGAACACTTGATCCATCCATCCATCCTTGAACATGACCTTTGACCCTGAAATAAGCTGTCAAAGGAAATTAGAACAACTTTAATCAATTCTTTCCTAAAAGACATTAACTTCTGCACAATTTTAGTGCATAACATTTGCAGTGATGATAAGGGACAGACAGGAAACACATCTGACAATTACAAGTTCACAGCTAAGTGCTTCCTAGTGTTTATGAATAATTTGTGTAAATGGAGGGACAGCTTGTTGTAAAGCAGATAACTATAATTAATGTCAAGTGTGAACTGTTGAGTTTTTTGGCGAGAGTCACGAAGGACGTGCGTAGCTGTTTACTGTCAGTATTGGTGGAAAGTTGTGGGACACCATTCAAAGTTACTTGTGCAGCCTTGGCTCATCCCATCACCGACCTTTCTGACTCTGGAGTCAAATCTGGTTTTTTGTTCACTCCTGCAGCCGAGGAAGGAAATCCGAACGAGGCACATCCGCCTGGGCTCGAGCTCAGACGCCCTCGGACCCTCTGGCGGCTGCACGCAGCCCCGCAGTTGCATATAGTCAGTGAGTTGGACGCACACTCAAAGAAACTCGCTCACCTTCACTGGCAGTGCAGCGCATGTCCTCCTAGAACACGCACATTGTTGGCTGGTGGAGGAGCTGGGGAGGCAGGGCAGACGTGCTCTGGCCTCATCTCCAGTCTCCTTCAATTTTTCATAGGGAACATTTCTCCTGTCCCCTTGAGCTCTGCAGCCTTTCCTCCGCATGCAGCTTCAATTCTTTATACCTCCATTACAAACAGCTGTCACTTGTCTCCTGACAGGAAATAGAGGAAGTTCCAAAAACACACTTTTACATACTTGATCATTCATTTCCTTTGTGTATCCTAAATCCTTAGACAGACTTTGCAACTTGGGAGTCGTATAAACAGTCTGGATGATTGTTGTTCTGGCAGGAGAGGCCCAGTACCTGCTGACTTCATTAAGTAAGCACAGTCCCAGTATAGGAAGAAATGGCTCAAACATCAGATTTCATATAGAAACAATGACAGAGGTAAAGTTTACATTACAAAATGAATCCCTTCCTATGGGTAATTAGGTAATTAGAAGGTGTGTATTTGTTCTTATTTGAAAACACAGCAGAAGTGATAATGAGCCATGGCGTTTTTTTTGTTTTTTGTTGCTTTGGTTTTTTTTTCCCAGACGGGAATGTCACGACAGCATCTTTGCATCCTGCAGGCAATTTAGATAATTGTATAGTTGTTTTGGTATCTTCAGTCCATTGTGGTTTTAAGCTGAATATCAAGGGTCCCCCAGTGGGGAAAATCACCAAATTTGGATTATGCTTGTTCCACTATCAACATTTCCTGAAAATTATAATAAAATCAGTTTCGAGTTATCTTGCTCATAAACAAGCAAACAAATGCCGGCTATCAAAACCTCCTCTTTTGGCAAAGGTAAAAAAATTCCACTCTGTTTTGTGTTTACACAAGAAAGAATTTTGTACAACCATGATTTTTTTCTCTCCGTTTGTGTGTAGCTTTTCACACAACCACAAGCTTCTAAATATCAGCACTGGAATCGGAGCTATGCTGCAGCTGAGAAGCAGCGAAGTGACTCAGCAGGCAGCGCGGTCCTCTGTCAGCTGTGTGGAGGGCCCGCGCCTGCTTCGTCCTCACTCGTCTGCCTGAGCTCGTTCTCTGAGCAGGCTGGCTAAACGGTCAATGAAATTTTAAGGCATTTTTTCATCTGATGAAGCCTGACTGGCACTTTTGGACAGAACCAGTAATGTGAACCGTGTGGAACAGACGGGCTGAAGAGAGTTTTCGTTCACTTGCGTTGGTGAGTGTGCAGAGTCCAAACCGGGTGTAAACGCAGCAATCGGAATAAATGAAACTAAAGATTACTGACCAAGTTTAACATTCATCCCACTCGTTGCTTCATAAAACTCCATCAGCAAACCCGACGATGATGTCATCGTCTGTAAGTGACTCGAATCTGCATCAGGGTGGCTGGTCGCATCCCCCCCGCTTTATTCCAAACACAAAAATGAGATATAGGCTCTCGCCTGGCTGTAATTAGTCCTCCCACGGGAGAGGAAACTACTTTTTCAGACATCCCTCGATATAAAAGCTATTTTACTGGCTGAGGTTGCAAAATAGGCCTTCGGCAGCCAGCCAGGATCTTTTGGGCCGAAGGGAAGCGTCAGGATACCTTTGGACAAAATTTAACACACATTATAGGATTTTCAGAGCAGAAATAGTTTGAAATCTGTGATGCTTTTTTTAAATCCTCTGATCTTCTTTTCTGTTACTCAGCACATTCTGTTTCACTGGCTTGTCTTCTTCTCCTTGGAGAGCGAGGGGAATGGAGAGTGAATGTGCCGCCACGTAGACAGACTGATCACAAAGATGAAGGGAAGGCAGTCCATCAAAGAAAGGCTCATTAAAAGGATGACGAGCTAAAAGGAGATAACCAATGAGTCACTGGATGATTCAGATGGTCAATGTTACAAAACTGTTTGTTACGCCTGTGAAACCTTTTCTCTTTGTTCCCTGTGAGCATTCCTGATGATTCCTTCAGCTTCACGCTGACCCGCCTGAGCTCTTCTGTTCCAACCATAACCCTCATTCATTCAGGATGTCGCCTGTCACAATCTATCTGGAATTTAAAAGCACCGAGTTGCAAGGATGCTTGATCGATGCGGCGCATAAATATCCAATTCCACTGATCTCCACATGAGAGATGAGGTGACTGAGCGAGCAGGAATGGGAAGCGATAGATCAACGCCAGATCACAGCCGCTCTGAAGGTTCAGGCTTTCTGTGCAGGAATGGGAGTCTGTTGTATGGGGAACAGCAAGTGGAAACTGAGGGGGATCAAAAGTAGGAATGAAATGGATAAAAGGGCATAAAGGGGCATTAGACAAGATATAGAGGTTGATTTCATAAACCCTTGGCCCCCTACCCAATCAAAACTTTAAAACAGCCCAAATCCTTCACTGAAATCCAGCTGGCATGTGAACTTTAATAAACTCTCCCAAATGAAGAGAGAACTGCACAGGAAAAAAGATAATGGCAAGATACCTTTCCTGCTACTATTCAACGTTAACCATTTTTTTAGCACTACTTTGCCTCCCTGATGGTTTTAATTATAAAAGGAATCACCTTGGTGTTGCCAGGACCTCAAATCAAAGCCAGGCGTGCAAAGTTTTTAATTGAAGCAAGCTGGACCTCCACGTTGTACACATTTTGCCTAATGTGACAACTTATTCCATCACTACAACAGCATTTCCCAAAACATCCCCTCGAAGAGAGAAATTTAAATGGTTTGTTAGTTTCCTTCTGATTTCAGGGGGGCTGTTAGTGTTGGAAACCCTCCAGACTTTTATTCAGTGCCTCAGTGTCTGCTGCTGCTGGGATGTTATATTATTTGCATGTAGTGCAGGATCCAACCCTGACGGGGCTTCCCGCTAAAATGTCCTCCTACAGCACCTGGACTCTAGGAGACATGGTTGGGTCATAAAAGTTCTGTGAAAACCTCCCTCCTGGGCAGCCCCAGTCTGGGGTCCGGACCTTGACCTTGATAACCCATCAGTCCTGCTCACTGCTGTCGGCCCCTGAGACGACCTGGATCCTCCAGTGTTCTAACCAAGTTAGTGACCATTTGTTCACCACTGGCGGCATGCTTCCCGCTCTGGCTGTTTTTGAAGGCTGGATTTTCTGTGGGAGCATCAGGAACACATTGTGTTGCTGTGTGTCCAGTGTTAGCCAGCTCTCTGAGCAGGGGAGCTTGCTTTTTGCTGAAAGAAAACAAGAGTCTGAATGAAAAAGACAAGCTCAGAGCTGAGGATGTTTTTTTTAGCTACAGCCAAAGCGCTGGTTCCAGTTCTTGCTGTAACCCTGCCATAAAGATAATGTTTCATTACAGCTTTCGCTCTTTATATAACCAAGGCCACTACTGTTTTTTTCACTTTCTCAAATGTTGACAGCCTCACCAAACCACAAAAAAGAAGAGAAGGGAAAAAGACACAGGGACAGCTAATCTACTTGGTTTCTTTTCTCTTTGACCCCTTTGTCTAAATTCTGGGAGAGTATCTAGATTACTATGAAAAACAATCTAAATAATTTGAAAATGTGGATCTTCCAGCTCCCACTGTGTGCATTTTGTTCTTTGCTCATTTCCTTCTTAAATCTCCCTTGTGGGCCTTGTTGCTGTTTTTTTCAGAGGACTATGATTCTTCTGTTAGTTATTACACAGGCCCCTCAAAATACAACCTCTTTGACCCCTGTCGTCAATGCACAACCTCGACTAGCTTGAATTTTCAGACCTCGTAGGAGTTCTGAATCTAAACTAAGGAATGTTCTAGCATGAATCCGGAGGTGGGCTAAAGTCACCCAGCAGCTGCACTGGGATGGTGTTGCGATGAGGTGGTGGCCACTTGGTCTGGAGCTGGATGAGATTTTCTGACCTGGAAGTCAAACAGCACTTAGAATGGTACTTTTGGGAAGCTGGCTTCCGTGGCTGTTGCTGTGGCCTAGGAGGACCCAAGACTGTCAAGCGGATGTGCAGATAAAACGGAATGACAAAACAGCCTCTTTAATAATGAATCAAACAGACAGATTTGCTCACGCTCAGCTATCAATGGTTGTTTGTTCGGATAGAAAACATGGCAGTATCTCTCTTCCTCTCCGCCCTTTGCGCTGCTGTGCAGCTGTGAGAGCAAGAACAGTGGTTGGGGGAGAGACGGAGGGGTAGAAGAAGGAGGCCCAGAAAAGGAGAGGGGCTGATTATTGTAAAGACAGAGGGAGAACTAAGGACTTCAATATGCCCTGCAGCATCTCAAGTGTTACAAATCAAGTCTGAAAAGTGAATTTAGGCAGCCACACAGAGACAATGTCTATCTGCCTCTTCTCACTAGCATCCTCTGACCCTCGCTACCCTCCTTGGCTCACACCCATATCCTGTCCCCCGCCTCAGTTATTTTACCATCAGCGGGTCACCTGCTTTGTATAACAAGAAACTAAAGCGAGCTGTCATGAAAGGAGGTTTGTGATGTCGAGCCACACACGTGGGAATATTTCAAGATAAATGATGACAACTATAGCCTGCAGGTAGCCGATCCTTCCAGCATACGCTGGTTGGTGAAATCCTGAAACTTTATTTTACTTCAATGAACCATTCACAAACGAAATAATATAGTATTATCTTCTTTTCAAAGCCCCTGGCTTTTTGTGTGATAACAGCTGTTTTTTCTCCCTCTCTTTTTTCCTGAAAGGAAATGATGGTTTTTAACCATCTTTGCAGGGCCTGGCTTTGATTTTAGAGTAAAAATTAGACATTTATATGTCGTGGGTGAAGTGAGGTAGCGCTAAAGATAGTTGCAGGTCATGTGCGCTTCAGTTTAGGCCTCAGGTAAAGGGTTTAGATGTTTTAGCAGGCTGTGTTTGTGTGAATCATCATCTTTCGGCTTTAGTCTTGCTAGCAGAGTTGCATCCGCGGCGATAGGCATCGGCTAGACATGAGTAGTCTGCTGTGCATCCAGATTTATCTGCAGCCTTGTGAGATTTTTATCAAAATAGGGAGGAGCAGAGAAGAGCTGTCGACGGCCTGTCCTCCCAGTGACACGGACAGACCCAGAACAAATAAATTCTAATATAATCCTAGTTGTGGTCAGACACAGCATGAAAGGACTTTTGATCTTCCCCTGAAATAAAACACTACTGTACATCTGCTTCAGCAAGCGATCAAACCGCTTGACGTTGACGAAATGCCAAAAATATCACGCTGACCACAAGATCGGCTTGTCAGGTTTTTAGATCCTTTATTATCTATAGTGGGAGAAGCACACAAGACGGACTGCAGAATAAAAGTGTCTCCTAAGGTGAAACACCTGCTTGAATGTAGTGAAAACGTCTTGTTAGCCTAGATTCCTTCTGCCGCTCAAGAGAACTTTGCTAACGCAGCACTATTAAAACAAACAGGGAGGTCCCTGAGCACAGCACTTTGGACAAAGGTTAAAGCAATATCCCCCAGCACTATTCATTTCAGAGAATCCATCCCACTCACCAGCTTTGATCCTCTCTCTCACTCTTTGCCCCTCTTTCAAACTCTGAGCTGGTGAGGAGGTGGATCTGCTTCTTCTGCGAGCGAGTTCACCGTGAATCCTCCAAAACATTATTCCGCTGAGCGCAACAGCCACCGGCGCCCGAGCGGCATCGGGGGATCTGCCAGCGCCAGGAAAAGGCCCGCAGCTGAACCCGCAGTGATACGTGCGAAACAGGCGCGAACGATGCGATCTGCGCCCAGATTCGGGGGCACGGGTACATGTGTGTGTGTGTATGTGTGTGTGTGTGTGTGTGTGTGTGGGCGTGGGTGTGGGTGTGGGTGTGTGAAGTTCAGCTGCGAGGCCCCAGAGGAAAGCCTATCCCTCGGGCTGTTTACCTCCACCAGAGCTGTTTACTTGACCCCCAATGATTTAGATGCATAACCAAATAAAAACAGCCAGGGAAGTTCAAACAGCCAGTGACGCATGAAGGGCACCCGAGGTGGGACAGCGCCGCGTTCTGTGATGTTTCACAGCTGGACCTCCCCGCATCTTCCCCATAGCAATAAAGCAGAACTGAGCAGACAAGCTACTCATAATCTTCTATCAAGGCCCTTTTCAAACACTTGAGCGTCACACGCCCTCTGAAGAATCTCCACATCATATTTCTTATCAACTTCTGTGGAAGTCTGTGTGTGTCGGCCAAGAGTTAATTTCACCAGGAGTTCAGTGGAACAGACGCTGCTTCAAAGGTCAAAGGCAAGACTTTGGTAAACTCCTGCAATCCTCACTTGAGCATGTTCACGCAATCTCGTATACCACCCCTGAGATAGATTTCATCATATTTAGCGCCGCGAACATTTGGCCATTCGTACAACATAGTTTATGTTTTGACAGGAGGAGCATTGTTGTGTAGCAACGGGTCCATTTACATAATTTCTTGATGTTGTAAGCACTTACATAATGCCCCTATTCATTACTATTGAACTGCTGCTCCCCTTAAGGCCCCTGGACCTGCACACTCCAGGACACACACCCATAAATTCAGTCAGGTCTAAGAGCTCATGTGGAGACTTTGTTGAACAGTACAGTGGGACGCAGCTTTGGGTTTATTTGGAGAGAACAAAGAAGAACACTAGAAAGATTTGAGATGCCTGGAGCACTTGGGTTTTCTGAACACTGCAATATTTATTTTTTAAATTCAAACTTTGGCCCAAAGAAACTGTTCAATTCAGCTCAATTTACTTTTTACAATTTAGGCATTTATTTACAATCAAGACTGGCCGTAGATATTTTAAGGAAACTTGGAGCCTAACTCACTTGAACAGGTACATATAAGCATTGGTACATTATATTTTAATAGTCAGAGACAGTACCAGTCAGTATCATTTCAGAGTCAATCGCTTTTTTCATCTCACAGCGAGGAAGTCGGCAGGGTTGAGCGGCCCGTCACTCGCGCCGCCTTTTAATCCTGGAGCTGAGGGTTTGTGTCCCGTACGAACTTGAACCGAACTGTGGCTCGAGCACAGCTTGATGAAAATTCCAACTTTCCTGTAATCTAAACAAGTATTTTAACCAACGTGTGGTTTGGTTTAACCGCTTGTGAGAAAGTCTTTGTTGGAGGAATGCTTTGTACGGATGCTCAAGGCTACCTCAAGACAAATGAATCGCCAGGGGGCGAGGCTGTAACCGCTAACCCCTCACTAACGCAGTAACGAAGGATGGTTTGTGTATTTTTGGGTCACGTTCTACATTTTTAAATTTTATTTCATAATTTCGTTTTTTTATTAACTTTCTGTGTTGTTGACTTATTTCAAATGCGTCTATGGTACACAGGCAGATACAGTAGCTGTCATGTGTCAGCTACGGCTACTGTGGTGAACCTTAGCTTTCAGATTTCAATCACTGGCAGATGGAACCCAAAATATTTTCCATTTGGCTTCAGAAGAACAGAAGAATGTTAAACATGTGTTTATTAGTGATGGTCACAAAGCATTTTCTGCACGTGACGCTTTGTTTAAAAGCAACTTGGAGGTTGTCATCACAGGCTTCTGGCATTTTATTTGTCTGTTTCAAATGGAAACCGCATCCACTGTGTCCTCAGATGGAGACCAACAGTGGGAATACTGGCATTGCTGTTAAATTCCTTAGTATCATCAAAAAAAAAAAAAAAAAAGCCACCAAAAATGACAAACTTGCTAAGCTACAGACTACTTGTTTACTTGAGGTTATCCTAGTTAAATGTTTCTCATGCTTCGTGATAGAGTAAATCGTTCAATTGTGCAATCATGCCGTAGATGTTGTAATCTCATCATAGTTTGAAGAAGTGTTCCCTGGCACTTTAAGTATGAATTTAACTTTACATTCAGTGCTTTTCTCACACCTAATAAGAGACCCAGGCTCTGCCAAGCTGCCGGAAATAGAAAAACAGAGATACAAGCAGCAGAACAAGATGAGGAGAAGACGACAATCACATGATGCAGATGCACTTACCAGTCCAAGCTAGAGCTGCTTCACTCTGATGGTAACCCACCATCAAAAATTATCAGCCAACCGTAGCAGGTGGCTAAATTTGGACGTGCGTGCAATGGACACTGACACAGCGAGAAGGAAAAAAAGAGAACCTTCCTAGAGACATCAGATGGAGAAGCTGAGAGTGTTGTGAATGCAAATTCAAATCATTGTAGCTCAGACTGCACACAAACACTCACACTGAGGGTGTTAGAATGATGCGACATCTGATATATGGCCCACGTTCTGCTTCTTCTAATGTGACAATTGATATACGAGCGGGGGGGGGGCTGGAGTCGCACAGATGGGTTTGCGGTGCTGGAACAGCAATCTAAAGCCTGAATCTGGAAGATCTGCTCGACATCGCTCAAGTGAGGCTTTTCCATCTTGCAATCTGAGCACTGTTTTAGTTGGAGAGGATGATCATCCCAAACGTTTGCTTCCAATCACGCAAACACACGCACATGCTCACACGCACAGAGACAGAAAGGGGGTATTCCTGCCATAGTGGAAGGCCGGAGTGGTTTGAAAATATAAACAAACAAACAAACAGGCAAAGATTGTGTTGCCCTGTAAACAATGTTTTTTTTCTAAATTGGGAGAATCTGCCATAAATGGATGATCCTGAAGGTGGTGCAGAGGCAGGACAGGAAAACGCAGCATCAAGATCTGGCTGCGAGGTGGCGCCTAACCCTGTGGCCTTTTTCTAGGTCCGGGATTTCCACTGGACTGATATTAGACTCTGTTTGCTGGTGGAAATAACCCTCAAAATGATGACAAGCACACAACCGAGACCATCGGGCTGTTTTTAAACCTCATGATGATTTACAGAACGTTTTTGTGATGGCTGTAAACCAAGAGTAATCAAGCAGATTACTTGGCTCTGTGCTATCTGCGCCTTGCCAGAAATGCTACTCTTTTGCAGTAAATATTTGCTGCTGAGTTGAGTGGCATGGCATCGGCACATCACAGGGACATTTCGTGTTTCCCAAACATCAGACTGGTGACGTCGAGGAGTTCTAATGATGTTTAACGAGCCCACCCAGTCCAGCATCACCCCATAAACAACCCCAATATACCCTCAGTCCCCTGTATGACTAATTTGAGCACGAGTGAACCAACACCCACTTAACCTGGCGGCTCTCCATGCTGCTTTAAGGTAACAAAAACAGGCACCCAGATCTTTAACCTTTCATAACCTCATTCTGATCTCACCAGAACGCAGGCAGGGGTCTGTTTGGAGGTGGCCTACTTTGCAGATCTGGCTCAGCTGTTTTGATGTGGGGAAACCCTGTTTGCTAATTACCAAGGGAAAAAAAAAAAAGTGACAGCCCTCAAAAACACATAACGTCACCGCACAGAAAGTGTGAAAGCGAGAAGATGAAAAAAGAGAGGGGGCCAAAAAGGCAGAAAAGAGAAATGACAGAGTGACAGTAAAATTAAAAAAAAATCGTAATTTGTGACTGAGTAGCAACCGTTTTCAATTAGAACAGCAGAGGACAGGAAAACCAAAGGGGAGGCAGTTGATGGGCTTTACACGCACACACACACACACACACACACACACACACACACATACACACACACACACACACACACACACACACACACACAAACAACCTTTTGCATGGAGCAGAGTTTTCCAGTAGGAAACCAATTTGTGTTTGGGCTCACTTACACATTATATTGGTCCAGTATGATCTCAGCCCAGGCTGAGGCTAAATGTCTGTGCCTCTCTGCCTGTAGGTGGGATTTTTTTTCATGCCCTTTTGCGTGCGTGTGCAACCACATGTGGTATCTCGTGGTGCAATGCACGGTGGCAGTCACGCATATCCACCAAGCGTGCGTAGCGGTGCGTTTGTGTGCCGAGCAAGTGCGTGCGTGGGGCTGCCAGTGTGTCTGACAGGACAGCAGAGGTCATGCTAAGGTTGGGATGAAGTCAGAATGTAATTATGCTTCAATGAACCAAAGGGGAAGTAATAAAGACCAGCTGCATGTTGTGCGACTCCTTGAGTTTCAACTGAAGCTGCACGTTCTCTCCTCTCCTGCAAGAAGAAAATACGCACACGCAGTCTGTTAATGCCCCTGCCTCATAAATGGGAGAGAGAGTGTAGGAAACACACACACACACACACACACACACACACACACACATAAAACACAAAGTCAGCAGCAAATAAAGGGATAATAAAAATAGGAAAAATATTTCCTCTCACATTCTCGCAGGGCAGGGTTTCCAGGGTGACCTGGCACACAGCCAGGGACAACGATGGTCAGCGAGTGCATGCATGCGAGGAGAGAAACGGTAGGAAGGAAAGGCCAGGTGGTTTCACTCAGGTGATCCAGAAAAAGAAGGGCAAAGAGTAAAAACATCAACAAAAGGGAAAAAAGATTGAACTGTATCTTTCTCTGAATGATGCCTCAACGCTACGGTTCCTCTCTTTAGCATTTTTTTTCACTTTTTAGCTACTGTTTCTGCCTCTAAACCATGGGCTCATTTCACATATCTACCCCCCGCCCCTCACACACACACACACACACACACACACACACACACACACCACCACTCTCTTTCCCCATCTGTCTCAATCAGACATGTTTTTCAGGTCCTGCCATCCATAGATACGGTTTCCACCAACAGTAGCCCACCGGCGTCTCGGAGAGCCCCCTCGGGATGGCGGAGAGCCCGTGGGAGGGCCTTCTGGGGCAAAGACTGCTGGGTACGTGGTGATAAGTGTGTTAGCAAGGAGGTAATGAGCCCTAATGGTAGCACCTGGATGAGGAGATGGAAGGAAAACACTCCAGAACAATGGAGCTGTAGCAGCAATGGAAATGTTTGGTTTATTGATGATTATTAATAATAACCACTGTTTGCAACAACCCAGCTGGACTTTAAACATTAGGAAATCTGTGTTTTTACTTTGATTATAACTGAACGTATTTGCACTTTAAGGACCAGCGACTCATAAAGCTGCAGTTTTGATGAAATCTAAAGCAAATTGCTTTAATTAGAGTTCACCAAATAACGGACTGTTCCAATAAAGTTGGATGGGTTCAGGTTTCGGGAAATAAATTTACATGGCAGCGCTTCAGCAAAAGCCACGCTGTGTGCTCACTTCTCTCATTATTCTCACACAAACCCAGTAGATCCCACCGAGTTCACACACATGCCTATTTTGTTGTGTAAAGTCTGCTTGTAATGTGTGGATTATGGGGTCCCATGAAAGTATTTATGAGGTTATTGGGAACTTATATGAAGGAGACCAAGAGGTACAGCTTGGCTCTTATAACTGAGCTTGGTGGGGGGACTGGAGGGAACGAAGGAAGGAGAAGGAAGGGAAAAAAAAAACTTAGATTCCATGAGCTTCCCCAGAAAAACAAGCAGGGCTTCAATGAGGAACGTATAAGTCGCTGAGTCCCGTTGTGGCAACTGGAGGCCAGTGTCAGAAGGGAACCACGTTAACAGATACTCAGCAGTTACCAGTCATCCCCGAAACATGTGGTTCCTGTAAAAACACCCCCTCTAAAAACAAAAACACACACACACACACACACACACACACCATATGAACTGTTGCTTCTCTTTCCAGTCACACTATCCAATTGACAGGGAGCGAGGGATGTGTTTTTTTCCTGACGATGTCCCCCCCATGGTTATCTGTGTTTGCGTGTGCATGTGTCACATAGAAGTTGTTTATTACTGTGGTGTCAAGGTCTACACCACAAAATTGCAACTGGTATTCACTTAGATGGCTAAGCCGGCAAGCAGGTCAGACATATTTCTCCAAAGCAGCATATTAAAAGCCAAAACATTCACATTGTTTAAAATTTTTATTTCATCTTTTCATCAATTTTCATTTTGTTCTGCGTTTTTTTTTTCTTTCTTTTTTTTTCCAGTCTTAATCTGTGTTGTTCATCCATCAATCTTCTTTTAATGCTGGTTCCTAATCAGGGTCACAGAGGTCACTGAGGGACAGGCAGGAGTCCCACTGGTCACCAGTATATTGAAAGGAAACGGGGAAAAACCAATTAGGCACGGGGGGGGGGAACAAACCGGCTCCTCGCAGGGAGACCAGAGCTGGAATCAGACCTCCAACACAACACGATGTGTTAAAAAAATATCTGCGTCTCATCAAACTGAAAAATAAAAACCCTCTTTTACAGGCTCCTCCTTTAGATGTTTTTAAAATATTTCTGAAGTTCTTTGCCTCCCAAATCCTAATGCCTGATCAAAGTATAGGACAACAACAGCACACACACACACACACACACACACACAGATACAAATGCATTGCAGCCTTACAAAAGCAGAGCTCTGTGGCCAACAGGGGGCGCGGGGTCGGCAGCACCTGCAATTCATTATTTATATTGAATTAGAAAGTAAAACTCAAGCTGCACAAATATGTGGTCTGTTTTCATCCAGACATGAGTCACATGACGAGTGCATCATCGCCGGTGAGAGCCGGTCACGTAGCGAACTCGCCGTTTATGTCACGGTTTTGTTTCTCACCATCCCACCCGCAGCAGTTTACAACTAAAACGTGTGTCATAGCGTCGACACCTCCTTATGTCTCAGGATGAGTCTTTCAAAAGTCACTTTTCTCTTCCAAGACTGTATGAAACGCTGAAATGCCTCCAGATCTCCTGATGCTAAAGATTGGAGATAGACTAAGAGATTACAGTTTTTTTGTGGGTTAAGAAAATTCTTCTGCTCCTTAAACTGAGAGAGTGGTTTAAATCCCTTCTAGGATTAGCTGAAAAACACACTGTCACAAAGCTGTAAGCACTTTTTTTTTTTTTAGGTCATTGAGACATACAGCGCTCACACATATACACACGACATCCTGCGCAAATGAGCAAATACTGGCGGAAAAGGACACACCGAAGGAACCGAGGAAGTTTTTTATCTCTTCATTCTTCGTTATTTTGCAGATGATCATCATATATTTTTACATAAAATGCAGACTTTAACCCACATCAGAGTGGCAAGTGATCAAAGAGAGACCGGCCTCGTGCACACTGTGACACCGTCTCAGTGTTCAGCAGGATGAAAAAGCCAACAACAATACCGACGAAAAAGATCCAACCTCCTGCCATCCTCAACATCCATCCCTCAGTTTCTCACATTGTAAAAGTCACATCAGCAGACAGAGGCGGCCTTTAGCATATGGAAATACAGTTATGGTCCAGAGATCTGGATGTGGAATAGCTTGTTTTATTTTAAATCACGTGAGAGACAAACTGTAAAAATATAATGGAATGTCACAAAGCACTGACGTGGGACTTAAGCATGGTTTTATTTTCTGTTCTTTCCAGAGGGCTGGACGTGACTCTCTGGTTCCTAAGACATTTTAAAAGTCACCGCAAATAATAACAAATCAGGAAGGATCATTTGTCGGAATGTCGTCCAGGTCGCTGTGGGGAAGCTGACCAAACAGAAAACATGGCGGCACGTCAGATTATCACATCCTGCTTGGGTAAGCGGGATGATTTTGGGGAGCTAAATTTGGTGAGAACAATTACCTAAGCAACAAAAACATCCTGTTTCAAATCTAAAGCAGCAGTTGATGGTAAAAGTATCCTGCAGGTTGGAGATAACAGATGCAGCTGGGTCCACGGTGGGCCTCTTCCACTCTGGACCATCTTTTCATCTGACAGATGACTGCTGAGCAGAAATCTGCCAAATGAAATGAACTAAGTCACGAACAATGTTGCATTCGCGTGCAAGAAAATGACTAAATGGAACATTAACAAGCTGCAGGGTTTCTGCTCCAGTATCTCAGGTGGAAGAACTCACGAGGGATGAAGAGCACAACAGTCCAAAAGGTTCAAAACAGCCGTTCCAGACGGGGGTCAAACCAGAGACAGGCGGCCCAACTGAGATCCCCAAATGAAGCTTCACAAGCTCTCATTCAGAGGCTGCGATGCAGTAAAACCTTCCACTCAGACGACGTCATCATCGAAGGCTCCATTTGCTCTATTTCACACAGACGCGATCTTTGTCATATACAAACCCGTATACTTATAACAGGAGTAAAGGCTTATAATCCTCTTTCCATTTGCCCTCAATGGGTGACATTAATCAAGGCAACCCAGTGTGTAAAACACAGAAATCACATTCTGAATATGCGTCTTTAACAAATGGAGCATGTGCAACAAGTTGTTGGATGCAGCCCCCGCAGCTGAAATTCATTACGAACATTGAGCGTGTTTGCTGTGTACGTGTTTCTATAGCGCTTGATGAATGGAACCATGCTCGTTCCTGCTACAGACAAGTTAAGATGAGGATGCAGCGTGACCAAGGCCGTAACGCAAACACCAAAAACCTAGAGCATCCCCCGCACTCCACTATAAACCCTGTCAAAGATCTGTTTGAGCGTGTGCGTGGGTGCGTGTGCGTGGGTGGGTGTTTGTGTGCGTGTCCTACCCCACATTTAGGAAGGTTCTGCCAAACACAGATCCATGTAAGGTCATTAGCCCACCTCAGATGGCTCTGTTTTGTGTCTTAATGGCAACTTCCCAAACACTCAGCTCCTCTCTGCCAGGGCTTCCCACAACTCACACAAACACTCTCTGTCCCATGTAGATACACACATGCTACACAGACACAAGCGTACAAATAGAATACAACCGGGCCGCCTTGGTGTAGGAGGCCCAGAGGAGCCCTGACATCAGTCTGCGAGAGGCCGGTTTGGCGAGCTCATATGTATACCATCTTTATCTCTTTGCTGCCTAGGTTATTTTAATCCTGACGAGGTGACATATTTCATAACCCTCCAGTCGTTCGTCTGCAACGCCCCCCTCCCACCCCACCCGATCCCCCCTCGGGAGAACAGGAAGCACGGATGAAACCGAGACCCACGTTTATTTGGCAATCACGTAATAGATTTATGCGTGATTTTACAACGTGGCCATGATTTATGCCGAGCTCTGCGGCAGATGTGTGTAATGGCAAAAAGGCCTGCGCCAAATAAATGGATCCAGTGGCCGCACATAACCCAAGCGTGCACTACCTGCCCACGTAGCGCGAAAAAAAGCGAAACATCTGGTAGTTACAACCTTATTCCTGAGAGTCGGCGGACGCTGGGAAGGACTATATATGTGAAACAGGACTCGGGTGGAATAATACAGCTCTGGTGGGTTCTCTGGAGTTTTCCGCTTTAATAACCACCTTAACTTGTACATGTAACTGTTTGAAAGCATGTTTTGCCCAATAATATAATCTCCATTCAGTAATTTGCCGACTATTGATTAAAAATAATAAAATAACTGGAGTTTTCTCCTGCTTGCTGGTTCTCCTTTGTTCTCAGGCTGGGTGGGGCTGACCTTTTCTCATCTAGCAATCCACTTCACCTGCCATCAGCTTTAATTAATTTAACATTTTTAACCTAATTTTGTTTTTCTGCATCTGCCTGGGGGCTCCAGTAAGCAGCCCAGCCTCACAGCTCTAAATCACATTCTAACATTAGCTCTACAGTGTATGAGAAGGTGGCCCTCCCTCCCTCCACACACACACACACAAGCTGGGTGCCTTACCCTAACCTAAGTGTAAATAGAAACCAGCTCTAACTCAACCACTAAAACGATCTCCAAACCCTCAAACAGCTCTTTGAATGACGAGAAGCTTAAATACACTCAAAAACATACTCACTCTGCTGATTAATCTGTGTGTCACACGCATGCACACTCACATGCACAAAGTGATGGAAAGGGATGTTTTGGGCTTCTGTGTCACGGGCTATTTGTCACAGCGGGGAGGGTCCCAGCGAGGAAGGTGAGACGTGTGGCCCTGAGGAACATAAAGAGGAGCCCTCACACACGTTTAAACTAATAGACCAACACATTACAGATATAACTGGCAGAGTTAGCTGTAGCGTCCTAATGAACGCGTAACCGGTCACCTCACAGCCTTTCAGAACTGACAGTCTCATCACTGTAAAATGACACGTGTGCACGAAGGTCAAAAACACAGGTCCACCACAGAGTAACTGGTGAACTGGTCACGATGACATCAGTGCTCACCCGAAGGAGGACGCAGCTCATCTGTCTTTGCTTTCAGACCGGGCTCAATGGCCAGCAGGGTGCGTTTGCTTTACTGCCTCCCATCCCAGCGACAGATGAAAAGGGAGCAGAGTTTCTGCTTTTATTTTCCAAGTTCCGAGTGTTTAAAACTCTGAGCCAGTTCAGTCTGGAGTGAATAATGGCTGACCCACCTGCAGAAGTGCTTTCTCTCCATCTGATGATCTTTGTAATACACCGTCTTTAAATAAAACACTTGGGAGGAAAGCGCTGTGGCTGACTCACTCTGCTTCGAAAGCATCTCTCTGTTTGTATTTGTGGCAGAATCTGTGATTAAGATGAAAAACGGTTTTAGCTGAGCGGTAATTTGTTTGCTACTTAGCGAGCCTGCTAGGCTCAGCCTGCTGCTCTCCCAGACATCTGGCTGTTAAGCCACAAGTGGGGAAACAGCTGTGGTGTTACTGCTTGAGTCACGTCTCTAGCTTTATTTGTCACTTCTTTCTGGACTCTCAGTTTTACCCTTGTGTCCTTTGACTTAACCGCTGTTCTTGAAGTGGTACTTTGGTACCGCTCAATTTGCTGTGCCTATATTCCATGTGAGCGACTTTGTTTACGCAGACTGATTGAAGTGTAGGCCTGCGGAGCGGTGCTGCATTGTCTGAAAGAGAGAGAGAGGGAAATATTGAGAGGGTTATTATCTGCCGTGTCACATGTTGGTGTCAGGCTCTCAACCGAGTTAGACTGCAGCTAATTCAGACCTGAGGTGTGAAAGAGTTCAACAACAGTCAAACACAGAAACGCCTCCAGCAGGAAAACAAATCTAAAGCATCGTGAACAGGAGGACGAGAACACCACAACTCTGACAGGAACGGGATGGAGAGAGGGCCTCAAATACACCAAGACAACCAGACAAAGGTGAAAAGCAGTCAGGTAACCAGGCCGGGAAACGGAGGAGCAATCAAGCATGCTGGGACAGCCGGGTTCCACAAAAACGAAACACCTAATCCCAACACAACACGCACGCTCAACACATTTGTGATGCTTTTCTGTTGACAACAATGGACCTCATAAGGATTAGAACCATCAAACAGGCTCTCAAACAAAAACCCTCGAACAGTGATGCTTTTAGCACCAAACGAGACGTAGGTCTGATCTGTATGAGGTTTTTTAGATAGTCATTAATACAATGGGACCGTCCTGTAAATTCTTAATGACAAACACATGCTGGGAAACCGACTCCAAATAGTTGCTGATGTCAAGTTCCTAACGTTGACACTTGCAGTGAATTTATTAGACCCCCACAGTGGGTGAGGCTGGAGGTTTGGGACAGGACATGCTGGCATTTACACACACACACACACACACACACACACACACACACACACACACACACAGGCATACAGAAAATCCAGAGACAACCCTGAATCATGCTGCAACGTGTGATTTTTCTTTCTCAGTTCATCATTCTCTCTCTCTCTCTCTCTGTCTCACACACATGCACACACACAGACACACACACACACACACTAACCTCAACCCTTAACCCTACCTAAACCCCAAATAATAGTTCATTCTAACTCAAGCACTAAAAGCAGCTTCCAACCATCAAGCATAGCATCAGTTCACCAGTAGCCCAGATAGACTGGTTTTCCGAACGCATCCTCGCTCTGCTGCTTCCACACTCCTTTTGTGCCTCAGTGTGCAGCGAGTGCACTCAAACACACGCTCGATATGACTCAGCTCGGCAGAATGTGTTTGCTCCCTTCTCACTTCTCTCCTGGAAGCTCCAGACATGAGATAACGTGGATCCCGCGATGACCGTCTGGCTGAGGGAACACGAGCCCCCTCAGGCTGAGTTCTGTTACCCACCTCATGGTGAACAAACACGGCTGTCACCAGAAAGGGGCCAGGACACTTCATTAGAAGAAACACGCAACAGCAAACTATCGGTAATCTCCCGCATTTGGCCGAGAGGAATTTTACACACGTTTTTCATTTACTCGGTTATTTATCTGCGATGGCTGCGTTCTGCAAAAACACTTGGTGTGATGCTCTCAGGGAGCGCTGATGGGTTTAGATACGCACACGAGACGTTTTAGAAACGGGAAACAGCAACAACTGCTGCTATAACAAAGAGGAGAGTTGTGGTCATTTAAAGTTGACCTACACAACCTCGTGCAACCTTGAGGTGAACTGGCACAACATAAACAACTTTGTCTCATCATGTGGGTGTCTTGATTTTCAGTTAATGTTCGTGTTTACGTGCGTTTTTCGTCAGACTAACGCAATAATTGGTTATTTTTAGGTGTCAATAACAGCATTCATTAGCATCACTGCACTGTAGTGACAGATGATTGTGGTGGATAAGCCCTGTTACAGATATATTCTTTCACCACCCTCCTCACCAGCCAAACCCAGCACAGTTTGGAAACTCGACATGGATCAGTTCCCTTCATCGCCACAGTTGCCATTTTCATAGTGTCTGATTTTTCCAGAGTGGAGAACTTGTGTTTGTTTTTGCTGCTACTGTCAAACGTTCGGCTTGCCCCGCAACCTGATTCATTGCGCCAAGGCCGACAGAGCTCCTTTGTGCCGTGCGGCTGGACGAGCACGGATGCCCTCCTGCACCTGAACTTATGGAAATGTATCTTCTCCTGGAATGGTGACTCAGAACAACACACGCACGCACTCCTGACAGAGCATAAGCTGGTCGCTTCGCATCAGAGTTTCCTCCAGCCTGCCTGGATGGGAAAGAAGAAGTAACATTTAACAGGCACAAAAGGCAAGAAAGAGAGAGGGAGAGAAGGAGAGAGAGAAGAGTGACTGTGTCCTCTTGCACAAAGAGCGCGTTTGAGCGCCAACGTTGCAGATGGAGCAAGTAAGAGCGCAATAACAACGCCGATGACTGATCCTCCTTTAACACCAGAGTGTATTCCTACACATGGAATACAGCAAAGGAGGAAAGAAAAATTACAGCGTTCACCTGATGCCAGCGTGAGGCATTATGACCCAACGTCAGATTTACAGCTGGGGAACACTCACCGGTGCAGGAAGCAGCTATAACATTGTTTTTCCCCCCTGTTAAAAAGCTGGGCTCTAATAAAACTTTGGGGGGGCTTAAACCCACAGCTCCCCTCAATCTGCTCGCTGCAGAGGGAAAGCTGAGTCACCTGAGCCAGCCTCTGCCCTCAAGCTCTCCTTCTTCTATTTTCCTCTCCATCTCACAAACTGAGCTGAGATAAGCAGGTTTAAAAAAAAAAAAAAATAAAGGCTCTTTTAGCAAACATGTACCGTAAGGGAGAATCTAATTTCACACGTCGCCCCGGTGCTCCATTAAAATGGGTCAGCGACGGTCTGTATACAGCAGCGTACACAGAGCCCGAGTCAACACGGGGATCTTTGACACGCACATAAACAGATATTATGTTTCAGGAACAACAGCTGAGGAATCGGGAGGGAAAATTAGGGGAAGAAAAGGCCCCGATCATAACAAGGCCGAGGTGAAACTGGACGGGCTGCGTTCAGGATGAGGACATTGCTGAGCAAAACCTTCTATTTACAAACAGATCAGAGCGCTGATGTTGTTGTGTGGTCTCTGTGTAAACTCAGGAGACGCTCCTTCAGATGAGAGCCAGCAGCAGTCTGCGTGCAGGGAAGCGGGCGGAGGGAACGCCATCTGAGACGGACCTTTCTGCAGCAGGACGGTGGCCCGACCCCGTACTCGGACATTTGCTGTGGGCGCTCCGCTCCGTGCAACATTAGCGAGGCATCCAACACCGCCAACAGCACCAGCACCACCAACTCTCCACCCCCAGACTGCCTCTGACTCAAGCCCAGCTCCCAGGGCTGTGGGCTGATGTTATTATTGTTGTTTTTCGTGCTGAGAACAGGAGCCTCAGCCAAAATGGCCTCTTGTTACAATAACAAGAGCTGGAGGGGCTGGTTCTTGCTTTCCAGAATACTTTATTGGTAGAGGAGAGCACCAACAATGTCTGTGGACAATCAACAACCGTGTGCACGAGAGAAGGATGCCGGGGCCGAGGTTGGATTTCTATCTTTGTACAGTTCTCTTTCAAAGGGTTTAGTGATAAGTGTTTAAATAGTCCTGCTGAGACAGTGGCTGCTGGATTCACAGCCGAAGACTTACATTCTGACGAAAAACTATTTATAGGTCTGTAGTAATAGTCAAATGGTATTGGCAACCAAAAAATGACCTATAAATAACATCACAGGTTTCATGCAGGCCTGTATATGCGAACGGCTCTCCCTGTTTTTTGAGGTTGGCGTCTCCTCCGGTTTCCACCAGCTCAAGACCCATTCGATATTTGCACCTCCACCTCTGACTGAAGCACAGGTGTTAACACACTCTTGAACAGTCACATAAGCACCGACTTGAGGGCTTTGCACTGCAGTAAAACGTTATTACGCGGCTACAGAAGTGCAAGAGCACATTATTGCTGAGGCTGAATATTAATGCAACAGCAGAACCCGTCAGAAGCCTCCGCGCCCCCACATACTGGGGAAAGCCCACTCATTCCATCAAAACTATTTACATAACTCCATGGAGAAAATTGGCCTGTAGCAGTTATCTTTTCCATGTGCGCCACACAGTAGAAACACTGTTGAGATAATTGTGCTCTTACACGAGTAGAGGGCATATACAGTACAGCACAAAAAGCAGGGGGAAAAAATGAGAAAGGCATTGAGGAGTTGCAGGAGGAAAAGAATGGGTAGATTTTCTGTGCTCAGTAGTGCTGGAATGATGGGATTTCTGATTGTAAAGGTGGTGTCCTGCTACCTCGGTGGTGACCCTCCCAATCTTTTCTTTTTTTTTTGAGTTCCCTCATCTGCTGTTTGTCTCTTTGCTGCAACTCTTAACCGGGGCCTCGCTGTGCCGCCTGCTACACCTACTGCCCAGCTGGCATCCATTGTTCGCAATTAGTTTGCAGGCATGTGTTTGACAGCACGCGTACTTGCGTTCGTACAAACCAGCTTGCACATTTTTGCAAGCGTGCACGCGTCACAGGGTGCAAATGTTTGCACAACCATCTTTTTTTTTGGGCAAGTTTTACAGTCGACAGAAAAATGACCACAAAAATTAGAAAAAAAACGCATGAGAAGATCCAGGTCTGGACAAGTCTAATTATTAAGAATAATGCATCAATATGCAGTGCAGGTCCTGGAGCAGGCTCAGCAAAAAAAACATGACAAAAAACTCCCAAAAAAACACCAAAGCAGAAAAAAAAGTAATGCGGTTCTTACAAGGAGGGAGAGAAAAATCTGTCTTTACAATCCCCCTGTTTGGGCTTGCCAACTTTCTGCTGGCTGTTGGTAGTACGGAAATGAGAGCGTGCTAGATTCTCCCCTCCCGAGAATAACACAAACCCCTCAAAGCTCAAATCAAACACACCATCCACGTCACAGGAAACCATTTTGAAGCGTAAAACCTCCCAATGGGAGCTCCATTTGAATGCTGCGGGTATGCGCTGCCTTGCCCCCCACTCTCTCAAGTCTTCAACCACAACCTAACCCAAACCACACCACCTCTCAGATGACAAGACCCTCTTTCTCTTACACTTTCTCCATTCATTCCATCCTTTCTTTTATAGATAGATAGATAGATAGATAGATAGATAGATAGATAGATAGATAGATAGATAGATAGATAGATAGATAGATAGATAGATTTCTTCCCACCCCTCACCCCTTTTCCTCCTCTTTTTGTCTGGTAGAGGAAATCCAGGGGTCAGGAGGGCATATGGGAAGCAATCACAGTAGTTTGTTTTGGCTCTCTCTAGCTCTTTGGCTGTGCAGGAGCAATGTCGCCACCTTGCCTGCTCGCTGCCTGGGAAACAAACATCTTTAATCACCCGGGCCCCGTATCCGCCAAGGCCACACTGGTTGAGCTGCGTCTGACAACTTCAGGCTAGAAGAGTTGGGCTGCCATCTGATAAAGCCAGGGCCGTACAAGTTGAGCTCTGTCTACCGATCCCAGTCCACATTAGCAACAGCCAGGCAGTCAAATTCAAGTCGCTCTAGCCAAGTAGCTTTGGAGGAAACAGAGCCAGTGAGGACATACGTTCAATCGCACTGTCTGCTCGACTCGGGCGGCAGTAGTCGAAGCTAGAAGGGTCGGAGGAGAGAAAACAGGCAACAGAAGTTCTGCCATCCCGGTTGAAATGGAGCCAGAAAGGGCTGATCCGTCTTTGGCCAGGCGAGCGGTTCTGTCATTACATTGGCTAGGTGTTGGCTAAGAGTAGGATCCTCTGACGTAAGTTCTGCGCAGCTGAGGCCTGGCGGAGAAGCAAGATGCGAGACAGGAGAGAAGATGTGTTAAATACGAGCCAGTGGCCAACGGCCATTAGGACCAGGAGGGGAACTACAGCAGTTTTCCCATCCATACCGTCCCCGTAATATGCCAACCCTACTATATACCTCCTAAATATCAATCTTGTTTTCAATCCATCTGATTTAAATACTTTCCAAACTGCTTTGCTAATAAAAAAAATAATAATAATTTAATAATAATAAATAAAAGAATAATTTTTGACCTTACCCTCCACCCTCCAAAATCAACATGGCCACTGAACAGCCTTTTGATCTGACCACAACCATGTTTGAATGCTTTTAATGCAGTAGTACAGTACTTCTGGGTTTTCCCATTAGCAAATCACCCATCTGCAAATTCTGCGGAGCCTCTGCAAATTCATGGTGCAGAGGCTCCGCAGATGTGTGATAGTTCTCACCCTGAGCTTTGACCCAGGGGTCAGACCACATAAACAGAGCAGGGGAAAAAAATGAATGAATGAAACAACAGGACAAGTGCAGGGTCCAATCATCTTTGACTGGCAAGGACACGACTCAGCCTGCTATCATGTTTCCTGCTGGCTAACCTTTTTCCTGTTTACTTAGCATGTAAGGTAAGAGGTGAACAGGAAAATGTTTGGCACAACTGCGCAGAAAAAGAACAGATCTCAATATAGATTAAAAAAGCGACAGAGCTGCCATCTGGTGGTGGGCTGCAGTAAAATACAGTAGTAGTAGCTTTCTTTAAATATTGACACAATGATCAGCCCAAGCATAAAATAATAATATAAAATTACCCTAAACAAGTCCAGATGAACACACTCTACTCTTGGATAATGTAAAATTACAGATCATTAGGTTATGCATGCTTTTTTACTGATGTCCTGGCTAATGAGGGTTAGAGGGCCAAGTCCAAACCTAACGCTAACCCCAATCCCGACCCTTAGCAGGAGGCCCATTCTCTCCACAAGCTGTCAGACCTTCTTTAAAATGTTGATCTATTTTTGAAGCCTCAACTTTAGATGCATCACTTCATGGTTCTGAAGTATCTTATCAGTGCGTCATTATGAAATCAATTCTCGCCACTGGCCTGGTATCAGTCAGTGTCTGTGCTCCATATGGAAGAGCTCTGCACTGGAATCAAGGTAGGAACATGAAAAAAAATTTTTGGACTCCCGTCTGGTGAAAAGAATTCCACAGAAAAGCGCCGTCTTCCCAGAGCTCCCCCAGAACGTGAGCTCATCTCCGTCTAACTCTGTAATTCAGAACAGATTGCATTATCAGCAGTGACGTGGCCACTTCATACTGTAGTAAACGATGAACAGAGTGAATGAAAGGGGGTATCCTGATAACGCTGGGAGACTCGAAGGTTAAGAACCACACACACTACTGGACACCAGATCAGTGGCGGCGTAAAACATTTTTCAAGGGTTGCAACCTCATAATGGCTTGTGTGTCGACATTTGCTCTGAAGTTCTTAGGTAAAAACCTCTTTTGGAGAGATAGTACCAACACAATGACCAGGGTGTTAGCGTCTGTCTCTGTCCTGGATACCAGACACATAACCACAAAGGTTCAGCTTTGGTGATGGAGACCGCAAGCCTGGTTTGACTGCGGAGGATGAGTCACTTGCCTTAAAGTACATACCATTCTGCTGCCTTGAGCACATTAATCTTCAATGCTTATCAGTCCCAGAATGACTCCAGAGCTCCTCTCAACTGTGTTTCAACTCAGAGATCACCTGCAGGCGGCCGACCGAGCCCCTTGAACGCCTTCCAGCCCACCGTGCGGTCCTGTGGGGGCTGAAGAGCGGAGCAGGTATATGAAGCACTGGAAACAGCCAGAGACTTCTAGGAAGTTTAGCATCAGGGATCAGTCTGTGTTATTGACTTGGCAAGGCCTCCAGCCAGTATGATTCCACCAGCAAGGGGTTCACTGATTGCACAAGTGCACATGCGGTCCAGATGGGTGGCCTAAGCTCGGTTGATTTGTTATTCTGTTATGACAATTGAACCTATTTGAACCTTTCAATCACTTTTTCTCAGCCTGTAACACGCACAGTTTGTCATAAAATCCATTTCCTCATCCCAAAGTCTACTTAAATATGTAGCATTTTATCAGATATTAAAAATGTAAATGACTGTATCCATCCGTTGGCAGGGAGACGGACCACCCACCCAGAAACGGAACGACACAGCAAATAATGTAATATATAGTTTGAAGGTGGTTGGCGGAAAACTTTTGTGTCATTAAGATTAAATAAAAATGAAATTTGTAAAAACACAGGTCAACATCGAGACTGACAAATATTTCCTGGGAACCAGTAAGGAGCAGGTCACTTTACTGGCATCAGCTCCCACCCGAGAACCAGCAGACAGCCACAGAAGCAATAGGACTCTTCACACAACAAGAGGGAACAAGATGTTGACGGGTTTTTACAAACAAACACATGGCGGAACAAACATCCAGATACATTATGCAGAGCACCGTCTTCATCGTTTTAATGAATCATGTTGGAGGCATGGCTTTCATTACACTACTGCAGGAAATCCCTCAGGGTAGTGGTGGAACACCAGCAGATAACCAGGTGCTTTACATTTAAAATGAGTGTCTCTGCCATGGCTGAAATCTCTGATCATCAGGCACCATCTGCTCCTGGAGAGAGGGTCCTGTTTAGGTCTCTCTGTGCGGAGCTGACACGTTCTCCCGTGGCTCCAGCATCCCAAAACTTAAGAATTTGCTGAACAGGGGAATAAAACTTACCCCAAGGTGCGTGTTAGAGTGAATGGAACGTATTTCCCGCGCCCCTACCCTCCACTTTGTGATGTGATGCTACCAAACCCCAACCTAAAGACTGACAACTTGTTGTTTCAGGACTACCGACCAACACAAACGCAGCAGTGAAACTGGATCCGACCTTCATTCACCCTCAAATTCGCCCCAGAATCAGAACGTGTGTATACGAGAGAGGGAGAGAGAGAGAGAGAGTGAGAGAGTGAGAGAGTGAGAGAGTGAGAGAGAGATACCTACAAAATAACCAGATCAGCCCTCGAGTCTGTGCAACAATAAACAGGGGGCGTAATGTACGCGTAACTGCTTCACAATTAAAACAAGAAGCAGAAAGTCTGCCAGTGTGTGTGTAAAAGTGTTAAAAACAGAACACAATTCATCACCGGGAAGATTCTGAATACTCGCATGCACACACACACACACACGCCTGTTTGGGGTGACAGAGTGCACCGGCTGAGCTCAGAAGAACCAATGGCAACCTGGGGTAGGAGGAATGTGTATGGCCCGCGTCCAAGAGAGGCCGTCAGAATCCTCAGCAGGCAACCCCGGTTGTCTTAGTGAACACAAGAGAGAGTGTGTGTGTGTCGGCACTACAGGTTGGCAGGGAGAGCAACCGTCCAGAAGGGGATTTTTACACACGGTTGGCGATGAAACGTGAATGTATGGAAAACAGCTGATGTGGAGCTAAGGGAAAGCTTTATTTCTTCTGTTCATGCACAGGAGCGCCATCAGCTCCAAGAGGAAATAGGAAAAGCTGCACCATCGGCGTATTTGAGGGGAGGTGGAGCATCTCTGCAAGAGGACCTTTCCCGGCGGATCGCTGAGATGCAGCAGCAAGCCGAGATCTTCCGCTCTCAGAGTCACAGCGAGGACACTCGCTGTAATGCAACTTATCCCACTAATCCCAAAAATACAGCATGATGTCATCGAGGCGGCAGCATCAGACTGCAGCAGTACAAACAGGGTCATGTGTGCACTCGGCTAATGCACAGCCAAACAAAAGAAGGGGAGGAGGAGAGGAGGAATTAGCAGAGTGAAGTGTAAAATATTCAACCCCCCTCCATTAACCAACCATGTAGGGACGGGAACATGGCTTGCACTGTATCTCTGGAAGGTGGGGGTGGGGATGGAGAGGGCGAAGGTGGGAGGGGGCCTGTTCCATCCAGTAGCCCTCGAATCCAGCTCAGCATTTTCCTCAATGATGTCATCGCCGTTTCACTCTCACTTCACCTCCATCTGCTCCTTCACTCCATCCTTCCAGGGCTTTCTGCATCTCGCACGCACATGCTCGCACGTCCCCCCATCTGCACTTACACGTGTGCCGCATCCCAATATACGACGCATCCTGTCGGATAAATCTGGAGGTGCCTAACGGCTTTGAGGTCAGTTCAAAGAGGATGCAGCCGGCTCGGCGGCTCAGGGGGCAGAAATATTTCACCGCAGAGGAAAAGAAAAAAAACTACCCGCAAAAAAGTGCACTCGCATCATCTTTTTTACTTTTCGATTCTGTTAAACTACAGAAAAAAATTCAACGTAAATATTTTACATGCAAAATGTGTAAAAATGACTATTTTTATCCTAAAGTAGAAGCTTGTTTCATTAAAGTTCAGCTATAGGTTTATACCTTGCATTAAACACAATAAATATGATGTACTCTGACAGCCGAACACTTTAAAAAGCTCCAATTTACTTTTTTATGTAACACAAATGATCATCTGGTTTACATCTGGTGCTTCGCCTCCTCTCAGGCTCTGGAAGTGAAAGTACAGTGGAAAAATGGATGAAACCCTCAACGTGTTAATGAGATGCTAAAACCTTCATACTGTAGCAGAGCTGAGATGAGTATAATCATCCAGGCGCTGTCTGCGTTTGGGTTAGCGCCCTGCAGGCTCTTCGGTGTAATAACAGGTCATCAAAGCACAGTTTAGCTCAGAGTGGAAACATTCACGAGTGTTTTTTTCAAGCAAACATCTGATTGGTGTTTTTATTACATCTATGCTTTAGGATCTTAATTGCGTCTAAAGATGGAGAAAGACTGGACTTGGAGAAGTGTAGAAGCCTCAGACAGAAACATGTAAGATGACATGTTTATCACGCTGCACAGAAAAGATTAAAACTAGAAGAAAATGAAAGATGACACCATCCCTAAACTATTCCCTCCTGACTCCTTCTGATGCTTCTCTCCAAACTGAGTTAATCAACTACAGCAGGAAGAATCAGATCAAATATTTGAAAAAAGCTAAGTTTTTGGTATTCCACAAATTTGTAGGAATCCTGCAGACTCACAGTGAGAGAAGCACATGATCCGCGTCTTCTGCTCATGTTCTGCATCCGACACCAGGGCAAACTGACTTTAACTACAGCAGAGCAGTTGGAAGTAGGGGCAGAGCTAAAGACGCTAACTTAAAACTGACATTTCCTGGCAAACAAAAGCTTTTGTTCCAAGTTGGTTTTGCTCGCACACTCTTTACAGGGGAAAAACTAAATATTACATGTGTGAGCAACAGATGTGTTAAATGTTGTGGTGCAAAATGTGCCATCATCCCGACTTTATAGACCCAAACAGATGTGGACAGCTGCAGACATCCCGGAGGTGGAGCGGCTGTGATGACTGTTTCTGGGGTTTCACATATGAAGATTTTACATCAGTTAAAAAAAAAAAAGAAACTAACAAAGCAAATCCAGGCAGAACTGTGCTGCTGAGTGTATCTGACAGCTTTGAGGGATTTTCGGTGTAGCGGGAGGCAATGGAGGGTGAACGAGGATTTTTTTACTTGGCAAAGACCAGGAGCTGATTTCCCAACTTTATGTGGGGTCTGTTCAGGCCACGACAGGAGTAAGAACAGGAATTTAGTTTCCCCCCGCTGCTGGACAGGCATGCGTTTCTCTGGAGGTCCTGATTGGGCAACCGAGACAGAAAAGAAGCAGAATGAGAAGGAAAGTGAGGCGGACAGAGAACTGAGGCTCTTGGGTCTCAGATCAGATTGCTTTATGGCAACGCAGGGGGGCGAGCAGCTCCAGCCAAGGCACAATGAGCCAAAAGAATCAATATTGACATTCTCCGTAGCGATAGCTGAGTTTGCTCGGCAGAGTCAGTCACTGGACCTTTTTATTAGCCATTCAGCGTCAGCAGTCACGGCTGGGGGACACTCACTACAACCTTTTCCTCTCAGTAAAACGGAGGGTCTGAGCGAGCCCAGGGAGAGGCCCCGCTCCTTTACGGGCCTTATTACCGTAAGAGAAACGCGTCCTCCAGGGGCTCGAAGAAAACAGACTTTGTCAAAGCAGCTACCAGACCATGTTGGCACAAGTGCAGGCTAGCTCCACGCCGTCAAGTTGCCCAGCGCAGCACAAGTGTGATGATGAGGCGAGTAGAACACAAGACGGGAGCAGAGGACGTCTGGACGAGTGACTGTTTATTAGTTCTTAATCCAACAGCATTTAGGAATAAATGCTTTGGCAAGTCTGAGCTCTACACACACGGTACAGTCTTGTCTCAGAGTGATGGTAAGAGGTGTTACCAAAAAATAATAATTAAAAAAAACACTCCAGCATATTTCGCTTTGCTAAAACATGTCAATTGTTGTTTACCTAAAGTGGTCAATTAATCTGAGGCCAACCCATAAAAGAGGAAAGGATGCAGGTTGTCCAGGTAGCAGGATCCAGCTGGCTGAGAGTCAGAGCTACTAGGAATACCACAGCCCCTGACTCCCCTGCCTGGACGAGGAAGACAAATGTGGGAAAAAGAAGTAGCTGAGGGAACAGATGCTAAGGAAATTCCTGAGGAAGGAGAAGGGGGTTCAACCGTATGCAGAGGAGGGGGCAGAGGAGGGCGCCTGAGGTGATGGAGATTCTGGAAGGTGGGCTGGTTTCAGGGCCACACTCTTCCTCTCATGATTATGTTCCATCTAGAGTTTTTGGACTACAGTCTCCCAAACACACAAACTCTCTCTTCTCCTCCTCCTCCTCCTCCTCCTCTCAGTGGTTCAGCTGCACCTCAGACTTTAAACAGAAGCTATGGTGACGTCACAGAGGTTGTTGTCGGTCGAAACATGTTGCTCCTTATCAAACATTCACATGTATAGCAGAGTTTCTCTCGGGGTGTCGTTTCAAAGCCCAAACCATTCGGTGACCCCTCCCCTCCTGGGGTCAGGCTTTTGCCTCTGCTTCTCGTCCTCCATGAACTTCTCCTGCAGGTCCTCCATTGATCCCTCAGCGACCGCCTGCTCCTTTGTTGGGAAGATGTCAGGGAAGGCAAAGGTTTGGCCCTGAGCCTGAAGAGTAAAAAAGAAAAAAAAAAAACAAAACAAAACAAAACAAAAAAACACAGAAAAACAAAATAAAATCATCATGTCATCAAATTTCATACTTTGAATCTTTGTTGTGGAAAAATGTGTCAGTTTCCTTTATTTTTCCACATCACAGACCCATTTGGAATCCAGGACACTCTCCATCTCTACTCCACAAACACTCTGTCTCTCTCTCTGACATTCAGGTTCTCCAGCTCACTCTCTCATGGAATCTCTCATCTTTTATTTTTCTCCGGTCCTGATTTATTCAGAGGGAAGGGATGCTATCCATTATTTATTCCATACAGAGCCATCTCTGGCCGTGGCTAATGCATCACAAGCCCAGTAGTAGTCTGTGTTAGGCCTGCCATAGAATATGGCACAGTACACCCACATTACACACTCCACTACGTGTGCACGCACACAACCCCACACACACACACACACACACACACACACACACACACACACACACACAGGTCACCGGGTGCAGGCGAGCACACATATCTATCGCCGATCCCTCTCAGCCTCTCCCATGGACACCTGGCAACAAGAATGCACTATTATCACTCTCGACTGGAGCCAAACCTCTGCTGTCCTTACATGACTCCACTTTTTTGTAGAGCTGGGTTGCAGTGCCAAATCAGGAAATTCAGCTTCATCCAGCCCTTTTATTAACCCTTGCTAATGTCGCAGATATGAATAATGGTCACCAGTCGGGATCTACTCCGAGCGGCTTCTGCTCACTAATAACACGTTTTCGGTAAAACTGCGTCCCCGTAGAGAAAATTGATCGTGACATGCGATATGTGAAACATTTTGTTTAGAGACGGTGTATGTAACGGTCTGATGGCAGGGTTCACTTTGCCTCCAGCCCCCAAATCCCAGGAGAGGCGCGAAGACGAGTACTACATTCAATTCCCAGACAACATGGAGTCATGCTAGCAGGGGTGTCAGGTGTCTGTACTGAAATATTCAACCATTAACATGGTTATTTTTTTAAGTTTAAAGAGACCAGACAGTGGAACATCCAGCATCACTCTTTTTATATATTCTCAGTCCCAGTTTAGTCTTAATTTGAAGTTGATGCGATAAAGCACCCTGCTGGGAGAATGACTGGGTTTTTTAAGCCTCAAACAATGTTGAGGTTGTTGCAGTAAGATATCAACCACAGTCTAGCCTGACATTTCCAACCTGACAATACTGCTACGAGCTGGTGAAACACAACTATTATGGAAAGTGCTATTTTTGTTTGATACTTTACATAGACTCAAATTCAAGCTGCTGTCTAAAACCAGAGTCTAAACTCTGTGATACCAGCTTAGAGGAGCGACCCAAGCTAAACACACACAGCCTTTAATCCAAAAAGTGCCACTTTCTGCTCTCGGCTTGTCATAGCTGCCGCGTTTCAGACCTTTTGCAGCAATAACGCAGGAAAAGAAAAAACATCTGACTTGGCTAACAGTTGGAAGCACCTGAAAGCTGAGCCTCGGTGTCTCTCTGCTATCCAGGAATGCAGAATCCACAACACAAACACTGGATGGGGCCAACGGAAGTTCGCTGCGAGAGGGAGAGATGCAGGTGTGGGGAGGAGAGCAGGTCGTTCCAAATGATGTGAGGACATGACTAAAAGGCAGGGGTGAGAGAGGAAAGGGACTATAAACCCCAGCCTTGGCAGAAAAAATGAACAATGAAGCTGTGAGTTAAAACAAGACTTCACCCAACTCTGCCCCAGGACAGTTCTCAGTCAGCTGGCACAGCTTCGGACGCTTTGTGTCCACATGCGGAAACGTTACGGATGGCCTCAGAGCGCAGTTCGCAACAAACAGCACCGTCCTGATACTGGAATCAACAACGTTAGGAGGCTTGTTAAACAAGTCTTATTGTTGGCAACAGGCCACACCTCCTCTGTGTGTGTGTGTGTGCCATGTGTCTGCCATGTGTCTGCTGGACACTTTTCCACAAGACAAATCTCTGCTCGTATATTTGGTTGAATTTTACACATGGACCCATGGGAGAGGCAAACATCCTCGTGACCCGCCTGACCAAAGCAAGCGCGTCTGTCTAACCTTCGCTAAATACGTGTGTTTGAGTGTATGACTGGTTATACGGAGGCGGTAGAGAGACGGCCAAAATTGAGAAAGACATGGGAGTATTACGTGCCTCTTGGGGCTTTGTTTGTGTAACCAAGCGTGCGTCCCTAGATGACAAAGCGTGTCGTCTCTGTCTGCCAGGATTTGCATCGTGCTCCCAGCTGAGTCAAGCAGCCATCGAGGAATATTGGGACACAGCCCTGTGCAACAAGTGATGTAAACACACTCCAGTGAAGTGCACACACACACAAAACCACAGTTTTCCTAGAAGAAAATGACAAGTGCCGTCAGCGAATCGACGACGAATCCGCTCAATTAGTTCTTCCTTCTTCAAAATGAGTATATTTTTACATGTTTGGATACGGCCAAAACTTCAGTGAGGACACCAAAACATTCTGAAAACTGTTCGGTTTGAAAGAGCAAGGTCTGGACATGTCCCACACAGACCCCCAAGCAATCCTGTTTACAGCCACACGGAGGGAGAGCGAACGAGAGGAGACCGGGGGAGGAATGAAGAGGGAGAAACAAAGGACAACTGTATTCCATCCGATTGACCTTTTGCCTTTGCGCTGTGACAAGCGTCATAACGCAAAAAAAAAAAAAAAAAAAGACCAGAGGCTGAGGTGGCAGTCCATGGTTTGCATTGTTGGTCTGAGTCAGAGAAGACAAAAAAAAAACAAAACAGGAGAATTTAGGAGGATACACAGACATGTGCTACTGTGAGAAGTTTTGGAATGCGTGAAAAAATGTGGAAAGGGGGGGGAAAGTCTTTATTTTTCATCAAACTAGGTTTAACTATGAAATCTGAAAACCTGTCTTCAAAGAAAACAGGAAGGTTATGCTACGTAAATAAAACATGACACGCTCAGAGAGCGGGGGCACAAAGGACCGATTCAACCCGCTGCTGCGAGTCGACTGGACCAGACCAGGAGCAGTTGGACGGCGCAGATAGACGCGAACAGCGGGACAGACAGGGGACAACCCAATCTGGGCCACACACTGAAATACAGAGGTGTTGACGATGTGCTGAGAGGCTCTCATGGGCCTGTGGCTCATGTGGCAGTGGCGGAAACGTGCGCGGGGCAAGCTGTTGCAAGGCAGAGACGTCTTTTATGCTGGTGTGCAGGTGTGTATAGACGACGACGCGTCCACTTTGCCGTAGAGTCTATTTTAACCACACATTTGGACGGGCTGGCACTCTACAGAGGAAGAGACCACAGTAATGAGGTTAGCAGGATTAGAGCTTACACTGTCAGATCTGCAGAACGTGAAAAACATCATTTATTGAGGAAAATGTTGACCGAGTATGTGTAATACTCTTTTTTCCAAGCTGTTGTGAACATACACAGAGGTGGTACAAAAGCTTCCTTCTCCAACCACCTTGGTTACAAGCTTTGCTCAGACTAACCAAACTAAAGGCAACAACACGGAGGTGGTGCGAGACAAATTAGCGCCAACGTATTCAGATTTTTGAAATCTAGAGCAAGAACCTCTTCTGTAACTAGGAAGCGTGTCAAATTTGAGGTCTCACATGATCCAGCTGGCAGCCCTCATGGGAAATCAATCGTATATCATCAGGAGTCCACATGCTTCCTCTTCCTGAGCCAAACAAGGTCCACCTTCCCAATATCACAGCTAACAGTCCTGTAAAAAGCAGGCGTCCCAAAGCTGCAGTCTGATTTCTTGGGTTTCAAGTACAGCGCTGCATTTTTCTCCCCAGTTCAACTAAGTTCACGTTGCCCAATTACAAGTGAACCGGGGCTTTTAAACGCAACTCAGACGGACTCACAAGAAGCTTGTTTATTGAACAGAGTTCTGGCAACATCTTATCCTTGAAATTACAGATTTTTAGCAGCTCAGGAGGAATGGAGAAAGCACTGTGGAGTCATGCTCTGCGGGTTTTCTCGACCAGATTTTAGCATCTTTGTCTGCACCAGATCAGAAAAAAATTAGGCTGCAACTTTTTAAATGTCTATTATTCCAAACCAATTAGGCAATCATTCATTTATTTACATTTTAAATGATTGTTTCCTCCGGCCGATCGTGTACATGTAGAACAGACTCAATACTGAGGTTTTTTGAGTCAATATTAAAATGATTCTGACCTAAAAAACAAAGTTTTGAGGTTCTTGATTGAATACGGTCTGAAAATTGTATCTGTCTTGGAAAGCTATAATGTTTCACTTTACAATCACTGGGTAAATACTCTTAAACCTCCTCTTGAATTCTTAAAATTATTGCGAATTACAGTGATGATCATATTAATCATCGTACCGTGACAAGCTGAATTGGAAAGCATACCATGTAGTAAATGGAGTGAGTGAGTCACATTTCTGGGTATAACTGGCATGCTCGTGTTTTTCCTAGGTGCCGTGACACAGCCAATCAACAGCACTATTATATCTTGGCACATCAAGTCTGATGCACACTTAGTGCCTTACCGAGGCTGGCAACGTTAACCCTTTCGGTCTCCAAATTTCCAACCACACAACAAGACAATTTTTGATACTAATTCTTGCTGAGGTACAGACCTCTGAGCCAGCTGTACTCCCCTCTGCAAGGATGCAGGACAAACATAGCTTTGGTATGACTGCTGGAATACTGGAGTCCCATGAAGGACTATCACCAACATCACTGCCAGTAAAGGTGTTTAATTGTTGAATATCCAGAGAGAACACCAAGAACCCCCTGAGTCTCGTGTCCTACGTGCCTGTGAGATAAGAGCGCAGGAGTCAGGATGTTGGGGGAACAGCAAGTCCTGTGACAACTGGAAATATTTTAGGATCTCTCACAGGCACCCATGACTTACTAGTGCAGGCAAAATACTTCAGCCTAGCGACAAACTGTGCATGTGTGCGTGCATGTGTGTGTGCACGCGTGGTCATGTCTGGGCATGTCTGTCCCAAGTCTGCTCCGGGGGGATATTTGACCCCTAGCAACAGAGCTGGCAATGAATTTGTAGAAATAAATAAATGAGGCAGCATCTAACAGGCCACTGAGCCATCCGCATGGATGTTTGCATCTGTTGGGCCTTGAACTGGGCGTTCTGGGGATAGCAACCGTCTAGCATAATATGACGGGACACCGAACACCATCTCCACACCTTAAAGGCAAATCAAACCTAAACCCATGCCGATCTCATCCTCTTCCCCCCAGTCGTAGACACACAGCTGTTTACCATTATTATCCTCTTCATCTGTCATTCAACCCCCATATTATACCCCATTTCTCTCTCTCCAATGCGCGTAAACAGCCCTCGCGTACCCCTTCAACCCCACCCCCAATTTCAAGCATCCCCTCCTCCTGCCCTGCCCCCTGTTGGCCCCTGAACCACCTATCTGGGGTAACAGACGTGTCCTGTATTAAAACCTACGCGCAGATACTCCCGAACTACGTGCACATGCAATGTAAACATTCAAGCAAAGTCCCTGCCCCCTCCCTGACTCTGAGGAATGCAGGGACCAGCTGGTGGAGAAAATAAAAACGAAGATGCATACCAAAAACAGGAAATGCATCAGAGGGCTTTATCAGGCCAGTGGCCGCCCCACTGAGAACCTGGGTGGCGCCGCATGTTGATTGGCTGATCAAAGTGGCAGCTGTGTCATTACAGGTCAGAAGGTCGGGAAAAAAATCAAGAAAGGTTATAAGCAGCATGCGTGTGTGTGTGTGTGTGTGTGGGTGTGTGGGTGTGCTTTGCTGAATGCGTATATCTATGTTGCCATGGTTATCTAAATTAGAGGAACTGAGGAAATATGAGAGGAAATCGGGGCGATGAAGGATTATGTTGAGGGAAGAGACAAAATAGATGTCACTACAGAAAATAGAAGCAAATTAGAGGCAGATCTCTAAATCAGATACCGGTGTTATGTTTGACAATATTTTAGATGTAATGTTCCAAGTATTTAATTTTGTAAATGCGTGTTCCATCGGTTCTGTTGCTGCTGTACCTCTCCTTCTGATCTAGTTCAACACACGTTAGTGATTTAACCTCTGAAAATTACCAAAATTCCCGCAACGGTACCAAGTCAGAATGACCTTAAATAGCTAAAATTGCGACGCTTTCTGAATTTGCTGTGCAATAGACAGGACAATACAGCAGCTTAGAAGTGCCAGTTTTAGCGTTATACTATAGTCAAGCTGCCTTGTAGAAGACTACTGCCTCTACATGGAAGTCCTGGGGTGGCATACAAATGTAATTTCCAAATGTGGATTCTCATTGCTCCGGCAGGACGAGGAACAGTTTATTTATAATAATTTGTGTAGTAGTTTCTTTCAACCTTTTCTGTTGCAAAATATTAAAATGTGAACTGACTATCATGTATTTTTTATTAGGACAAACACATGTTTCAGGCAGGATCCATGTCAATAAATCTAGTTTTCTGCAAGTAGTTTTACATGATTGCGTCTTACGTCTGTCAGTAAGACTGTTGACGGTCTTTTTATAGGTTTTACTGAAGACCTAAAGCTGACATAACCCAGCTGTAAATGGTATTGATGATGATTATTCTGTCTTTAGTCAGTGAGAACAGAAATCACAGCTCCAAAAATAGAAAATCAATATGGGCCAGACAGTCTATAGCAGCAGGCCACAAATAAATGAATGTGTGAGAAACCAGCCGACACTGCTGCCTGTACACAGACCTCTTCAAGCTCCCCTGATGCTAATATTACATTTTCTTCAAATAAACATCCAGAAATCCCCACTCATGTATTTAATGGATGATTCTTAGAAAGGAAAAGGCTGTAATTATTATAGACTGACTTTAACTTTCCCTGTGAATGAATAGTGATTATTCTGTAAACACCAGGAGCAAACCTATGTGACACAGTCGTATCAATAAAGCTAATGTGACAGAAAAGAGGTGAAAAGAGTCAAACGCGAGGGAAGAAACAACAGAGGCTTGAGTAAGGCCATTCTAAAAAAAAAAAAAAAAGCTGGGGGAGGGTGGGGGGTTGCGTGTGAGAATTCAGACCGGATGGTTGAGACCCTGCTTGCTTCTCTATAATTCATGCTCTCTCCCCACTGAGCTCTTATGAAACCTACACATACACACATGCACTCGCACACACCAGTTTGAAGAGTCACTTTTCCAAATCAAGTGTAGGAAGATGAGGGGGCTTTTAGTGCAGCCTGATTGCAAAGGAAAATCCACTTTTATTGGGCCCGCCACCAGCACACACACAGTAATTAGCACTGGCCCACTTCTTCAGAGTGATGACAGCTTCATCGAAGTCAGAACGAGGCTGCGTGGGTTTACGAGGAAAAGCATCGTCATTTTCTCACTTCTGACCTTCCACAGTTTTTCCCGAAATTGTTGGTGGAAACATTTAACAATTGTTTGAGTCGTGTGTGTAATTTCAGAAGCTGGTGTCAAATTTATGTTGAACAAGGCTAAATATATGATAATCTTTAGTTTCATTATGATTAATTCTGCGGTGAAAAACAAATCGGTCATGTTTTAACTCTGGAGCAGCGCTAGCTCAGCCCCCCAACCCTCACCGGGAACAAGAGGCCAGTAAGCAGAAAATGGAATGGAAATTTTTACCATCCTCTCCATCTTTCTCCCCATTAACAGATAAACAAAACAGATTGAACACGTTTATCAAGTCTGAGCACAATTTTGCCAGAAGAGGATAAATGTTTAGATGTTCCTTCTCTACCCTTTCCTGTGTGACCATGAGGAGCCCACGATAGACGGAGGCTTTTGTTATGCATGGAGCTACGGAGATACACACTTAAATCAAAAATACAAGTCAAAGCCAAGTCAATGCTCCTATCTTGTCTCTTCAGAGGCCGTGAAACCTAATAATGATGAGGGATGATGAAGGCCAAATCTGTGAGAGGCTTTTGACAGGACAGTGTGATCCTGATTATAATGGGAAAGGAGACAATAAAAAAAAAGACCATCCTGAATTGACCTAAATAAGATGAAGCAATATTAACAAATTAATTTATTGAATAGACTATTTAGCACTTTTGAAAAAGAATGAGCCAGACAGAAGGCAAGGCTGAAAGTAGCAGTTTAAAAATGCTAATTGGCGTGATAAGCAACGGTGAGGCAACACATTAAGGGAAGAAAGCCAGGCAACAGACAGACGGACAGCAAGACGGACGAGGCTGTGTGAGCAAAAGTGTTTGCGTGACAAGGTTGAGAGGAGGAGCAGGGAGGGCAGCAGAGAGGGAGAGCCATCCTGATCCAAATGGTTGAAAATAATAAAATTCCAGAGGAGATAAGCGAGGTTTTCCCCCTCGGCCTGGCTGTCTGATTTGGCACCTCCGGCTTCGGAGCCCAGGGCAGAAACAGGCGGTGATGTTCGTTTAGGGGAGTTAGCAGCCCCCAGATCGGTACCTCTCCCCTCTCACCCCCTCAGCCCAGCCAGATACATAAAGTTGTACAAATACACACAAACCTGGAGGGTCTATTGTTAAGCAACAAGCAGTCAAAAGCAGACAGGAAGACGCTGTGCAGCAAAACGTTGCCATCTAGTGACAGTCGTACAGAGAGAAGAGCCAGGCTCAGCCTCGGCTTCCTTTTCAATCTCCCTCCGAATACTGCTGATTCCCTCTCTCTGTTCGGACCGTCACAACTGCCTCATGTTTGCCACTCAGTCTCTCCCACTGTTTGTTTGTCTCGCCTACTGGCTCTCCCTCTCCCTGCTTTTCCAAAGGCAAAGACGCCTCTAAGGAGGAAGGCATGGGGGTGCAGAGAGGGAGGACGAGAAACACAGGAAATGGGAAATTTGAATGAAGCTACCACTTATTCTGCAGCTGTTGGTCCAAACCCATATCTTGTTTTGCTCTGTGGTCATTGGGTTGGGTTGGGACGCTACTATGCAGCGCTGAGCATTGTGGCTGATGTAACCGTTGTAGCGCGTCGCTGTCTGAGCAACACCAACACCACAGAGGGGAATCTTGGCAGCTTTCTTTTTGGCTTTTAATTAAAAAAAAAAAATGACAATAAATATACAGCGCCAGTAACAGACTGAAAACAAGTTTTATATATATTTCAGGTAAAAATATAGGTGGATCTGTCAAAACACAGAAGCTGAAGGTCTAAGGTCCCTTAAAGGTCCCGGACTCCTAAAACTAGCCGCTAACTTTGTGGCAGCTAACAGTCGGCCCTTTGATGACACTTCTCCCTGCTGCAGCAAGTTCTCATCCATTACCTTTGATTACTTTAGCTCTTGTGTATCATTTCCGCTGTCAGCTTTGAGTGACTTTTTTTGTCCAAGGCAGACTTCTAATCCAACTTGGAATGGTATATACCAAGTGTCAAACAACATTTAGCCAGTTTGGTATTTTTTTCCTTTAATGCTAAATGATTGCAAGCATCTTACAGGTACCTGGACGTGCCATGCCGTGAACAACACAGACAGCGCACAGAGTGTGGCTCCTCCCTTCTGACCTCATCTGAAAACAACTCACAGAAAATGTCAGGTTTTTTTTTAACGTAAAGAAAGAAGCCTAATAATCTTTACAGAGAAATAATGGACTTGCAAAAAAAAAAAAAAACAGTAGTCAATAGAAAACTTAAGGAAAAATAAAATCCCTGTCGGGAACCATATGAAGTACTGCAAAAGTCTAAAGCTGTGTGACATTCTCTTGCATGAAAAAAAAAATGGAACAAAACAACAGGGACAGGAAAACCGAGCACTCGGAAAGTTGTGAATGATCTAAAAATACTAAGCTGAACAGTACCTCTCTGCTTCGTAAAGGAGCACCCAGGAGAGTCCATGATTAGGAATAGACACGCAGCCAGAGGGCCTGAAAGGGTCAGCATGTGTTGCCTTTGTGTCGCTTTACTGATGCTGGTGTCTACAACTAGGTAATGAAACAGAAAGTTTTGATCTTATATGAGATTTTCTGTATTAAATAAGAAAATAAAAAGACCACATCAACTATACGCAGGGTATCACCCAACAATCATTACTTCTGACAATGACACCATCATGTAGCAGAATAAACTGAAATGTCAAACTGGTTACACTGGTGAGGCCTCCCATTCATTTATTCACAGCGTCATTCTCCGGGAGCTCTCTACTTTGCAACTGAAGTGGCACTTGCCAAGAAAGCAAAAAGAGAAAATAACTCTTCTTGTGTCCAAGAACTCACCACAGCCTTTTCATTCACATGTCTGACAGGGACAAGCCTTTTTCAACTGCTCGACAAAATGCTGCCAAAAAATAACTGAGAACATTTAAAAATGACCATAATTTTGTGATTTTTTTTTTTTTGCCTTTTTTTAAGTGCAGTATTGGGTTTCAGTCGGAAACAAGGTTTAACTGGAAATGGTGGCATGGTGAACTTCAACTGTGAGTGGGATCAAAACAATACAAACCACCAGGCCCCAGATGTATGAATATGATCAACTGCTATCGAGCACAATCAAATCTTCTATAACGGACAGCAATTTCTCTAAAATACAACCAAACGAATACTATAAACCTAGGAGAAGTACATGGACTGCATGTAAGCACGCAGCAGTAACAGATTTTTACACAAACTAGATTTAACTTGTGCAGCCATCTCTTTTTGTTAAAAACAAATATTTCTGACAGACAAACACACACACACACACACACACACACACAGATCTCCCCCTCATCACTGTGTCCTGACTTGGGACCTCCCTGCACTGGCATGACTCCACAATGGCCTTACTCACCTCTCCTGCGTGAGCAGTGAGCCCCTCACACACACATGCTTTCCCACACACTGTGCACATTTCACATATGCAGACGCTATCTCCCCCCATTACTGGGGTCCCCCCTTAAGCTTGAGGAAAACGCCGTCACGGAACCCCGCTAACAGGAGGCCTCCCATTCACCACAAAACCAGAGGAGGGGGAGATGGAGAGAGAATGAGGGAGAGAGGGAGGGAGGGGTAGAGAGAGAGGGAGAGAACAAACACCGCTGCAATATTAGCTGATGGAGGGGAGCAGAGGGAGGGGAGGGGAGGGGAAAGGATGAGGGTAGAATGGGGGACCACGGTGCAGGCATCGACCCACAGAACACTCTCCCACATGTGGAGTCAATTAGGAACAATCTTGTTTTCTACCCACTGCTGCAGAAGAATGGAGGCTTTTCTGTGGACGTGTGAGCATACACAAGTGAGAGTGCAGTTGGAAAGGTAGCTGAGAGAAGAATGGTTCTTTTCCAAAATCTGTCAGAGATAAAGCTATTTAACTACAAAGCCTACATCTCAGCTCTTGTGCCTTTGAATTACCTTTAAATGAGCACGACGGACACTCTAATGCTGTATAAAAGCCCTTAGATTCTCTGAGTTCCTGACGACTGCCACCATCGTTGTGCATCTGACGAGACAGGAGTATCACTACCGACTCCAGCAGGAATTCCAGATGCATCAAAGCACCGGCCGCTTCCTCGCTGACACAAAAGAAATAGTATTCCCTTCTGAAAGATTTATGGCTTCACGTATCCTCTTTCAAATAGTCGTGTTTTAACAATTTTCACGATTAATTAAATACTTCCAAAGGTGACGGCTCCCAGTCACACACACAGATGCAAAGACAACATCTGGGATGCAATAAAAAGGGTCAAACGTTGTTTGCTTTTTTTTTTTAGTTTAAGTCCAAAAGCTACCCAACACAGACCAAAACTATACACTTTGGAACACAGAAATAATCCATGATTCATTTCAGATCCAACTGAAATAAATAAATCAATCAATTAATTTTAAAAACCCCCCGAGGGTGTGTTTTAAAAACAAATCCGCTTTCAATGAGAGACACAGTCACACAGCGTGTAGTGCACATGATTTTTCACATTCCACCTACGGAGGATCGCACAGGCACATTAGGGAGAGTTAGATGATAGATGCCAGATGATAACCATAGCTCAATATTTCCTGTCATAAGTCTGGCATGTAACCAAAGGAGACCTTTCACCCTCAGGCCCTGGAAGAACCCAGACTGCTGCTTTCTCAAGAGGGCAGTCAGAGTGCGTGAACCACACAGGAGAGGAGATGCAAGGTAGATCTGTCTGATTTGTGCTGGCTTGTCTGTGCACGAGGGGCTCCTTTCAGGAGAACAGTGATTAACAGTTGCGTGTGTGTATTTGTTCGTGCATGTGTGTGTAGTAAAAAAGGAGTTCAACTTCAAAGGCTGCTCCTCAGGACTCTAGGAGAACATCAACTAACCCATCTCGGTTTTCTTACCTGTTGAGTGTCCTTTTAAAATAGACAGCCCATGCCACAGAAGCTGGGGGCCTAAGGTCCCCAGCATGCCCTTCCCTAATGATGCAGCCTGCACAATCAGAAGAGGAGGCCTGGGTCCCAGTGTGCCAAAGACAGGAGCGGACAGGCACTCAAACAATACCCCGACATGAGAAGAGTGGACGGTTCTGTCTGTGCGTGTGTGTGTGTGTACGTGCGTGCATGCGTGTGTGTGTGTGTGTGTGTGTATGTGTGTGACTAGCATGTGAACATAAGCTAGTTTATAGTCAGGCTGATTGACCCTCTGGTTGAGATGATTCCTCTTCTTATTGGAGCCTAAAAGACAACAAGAAAAAAGGCTGCATTTATATATGCTGTGACAAATATGTATCCTATGGCTACAGTTGCTCTCCTTACACTAATTAAATGCACAGCGGTTGTTGCACTGGGTTTGAATTCCAACAGTAAACAATTTGCGATAGTTTTGAGCTCATTTACAGTAAAGCAGACGTTATTTTCTGAGCCTGGTGAAGCACAGCCTGAGCTTATTTACTATGGAAGGCAGGTTAACCTCTTCCCCAGCTGGAGATAATAATGACATCATCCTAACTGCTGTCAGACCTCTGCGTCTGGAATTTTGGGGACTCTGGGAGCGGCGGAGCGCTTTGGTGGGAGTATGTGCAGAGGCAGGTTAGACATCCAGTTTCACATCAATCTGTAGGTAATTTTGAACACAATAACAATCCTAAAGTTGCAACACAAATGAAGTAGTGACGCTCGCTTAAATTACTTTGTATCTAATCTCAATTAAACCCTGGTAGTCACGTCAACAGGCCCTGAGTGACTGCCATTGCCATGGGAGTGGTTTATAAAATGAAAAACAAGGGAAACATTCCACTGTAATGAGTCACTGTGTGTGTGTGTGTGTGTGTGTGTGTGTGTGTGTGGTACATTTATACATTTAGCTAGCAATCATTTGCTGCCCAGTGCTCAGGGAAAGCCCTAAGATGAGCTGTAAAACACCCCCCCCCCTTCATGCCCCTCTAGTTAACTGGAGGCCCCTGTGTGGGTGGCAGACAGACCTAAGTGTGTGTGTGCGTCCACAGGGTAATCCAAGAATCCTTGAAAGAGTACGATAAGACACTGACCTGTACCCCATGAAAAAAGAAACATGGACAGACGCACACCTGAAGTAAACGTGACGGTGGGTTAGCTTTAACCCCAGCAGAGTGCCTCCAATATGAGCGATGCACAGATCGACTGTAGCGTTCATGCAACACTTGCAAACGCAAGCACAATTTCTCTGTCTTTTGAGATTGCGGTTTGGCAGAGAGCTATCACGTTACAAATCCCAGGCCACAGGCGTTGCCATGGCAACCTCTTCCAAAATACCCCTGTCGCCCATGGAAGGAAGAAAGGGTCGTTTACACCCCTTGCTCTCCTCCGCTGGTTCCCGTCTTTACACTGCCAATGGAGTGGAATTCCTGACGCAGACAGGGATACCTTCTCTGACGCACCTTGGGATCACCAGGGGCCCCGAGCAGTCCTTTCTTCTCCCCCTTCTCGGTCCTCCCGCAGCTCACTGCTTTCCATCCACCCCTCTTCAGAGGTTTTCCTTTTCCCCTACCTCTAAATGACATGACCCTAATAAACAGCATTAATGGGTTCTCCGCACTGTAGGCTATGCTGAGGTAGGCGCCTCTCTTCTCCCTCCCTCCCTCTCTCCCTCCCTCCGTGTGTCCTCTTTTCCATTCTCCCTGCAGAGAAAGAGGAGTTCCTCGTGGCTCTTCAGGTGTGGCGTGGAAAAGGCCTCGAGAGGCCTCTGACAACTCAGCATATCACCTGCCCACTTCCAGTCCTCATCCTGTATCCTCAGCAGTTTTCCTTGGCTGTCTAATATTTCATCAGAAGAATGAAGGGATGACGTAACGTTGCTAGCTCCTGTCCTGTACAAATGGAAGAAGACCCTCAGGGGTCCCTGAAGCGGTAAGGTTTTGAAGTGAAGACTACGTGTTTGTGTGCAGGGAGCATGGGCATGGGGTGTCCTGGGACATCTGGAGGCAGGAATGCTGCAGCAGCAGATTGTCAGATAAGCAGCAGTGAGTGTGTGTGTGTGTGTGTGTGAGGGGATAGGAGAGCCAGGCACGCTAGCAGTTACCACAACTAACTGCTGGAAAACATGTCAACTAGAGGATGGACCACATGATGAACTCAACCTGTCAGGAGGAGAAGGCTGTGCAATGAAAAACCCGTTGTGTTTCCGTCTGTACGTCTTAGCTTCTACATTTTTACAGCGTCTCCCACATGAAACGCTGTCATAATCTCATTACCATTAAAAACTTGCGGAATTATATAATTCCATCAGTGTGAGCGTGCAGAGGTTCTGCTGGATGCTAATGTTTTATGCAGCTGCGGAAACGCGGCGTACTGCACAGATGTTCGCTTGCTGTTCACACTGTTTTGATGTTTTCACTTCTTGTAGGTTTAGACAACCTCGTAGCGGAGAATAAAATGTTTACTTAAAAACAGGTGTGTGTGTGTGTGTGTGTGTGTCCCCGTGTGAGTGTGTGCATATGTGGCCCAACAAGAAAGTGAGTGTGTCGCAGTGAAGGCGCTCACCAAACTGTATCCTGGTGCGCACTGCTCCAACAGGGACCTCATAGATTTTCTCCAGGTAGTTTTTGACATCCAGTTTGGTCATCCTGTCCAGAAACACACAAAGCCAGAGAGAAAAGAATTAAAGTAACGTGCGGATTGTAACCTCAAAGTCGAGAACTACAGCTTCAGCCCGGGAGGCTCAGGTCCCTCTGGATTTCTCTTTGAAGATCAGCTCTCAAAACCGCAAACATTTATTGATTTCTCTCGCCGACTCTGACGCAGTCACAGAGGCACAAGCAAGGTCAGGAGGTCAGCGTGTCTCAGAAGGAGCCTGAGCTGCGGGACATTTCAGACTTCTGACCTTTCTGATCAGCTTCCCGAGACTCTCCACATCAGCCGAAGCTGCACAAAGTAACACAACTTGAACAAGCGCTGCTCTTTTCAGTTAAATACAGAGCACACCACTGTAAAAATGAGAAATAATTTACAATCAAGTGTTTGTTTTAGACTTTATAAATGACTGATGTGACACAAACAGAAATAACACTGAACTCCCATAAAGGCCTATCCCAGCTGATGGGACACTCCCATATAAAGCCATATTCTGCTTTTCTCTGGATGATAAAATGCACAAAACAGAAATATGAGTGTCAGTGTTCATCCAATTATCTGTCTGCATGCATCGATCGCAGCGAATGAAACCCTACACAGGAAGCGGGCCTGGCACCAACTGATCCGGTGGGCCAACCTAGCTGAAGCGGGTCCACCGGCATTTAGCGCAGATTTCTCAGAGCAGAGGAAGAGAGGATTTTAATGGCTAATCAATCTCACCAATTGGATTAGTCTGGTAGAGAGCACTTCCTAAAAGCGTCTGACAAAGTGCTTAATAGCAAGGCTGTGGTCTGGTATGAGTGCCTCTGATACGCCCTCTTCTATCACCTCATTTGTTTCTCCGGTAGAACGCCATAACGTGATAGTCCCTCTTTTCCAGAACAAACAGCACAATACTTCACAATGTTGTAACAATATTTAGTGTGGAAAAGACCTGCATGAGAGAAAATCCCGTCTGTGAAAACAAGGACTCCATGCACCTATGAATGACGCAATGAACTGCATGTTTCCATGATGAACCGGCAAATTTCTCTTTTTTCCCCTTGTTGTGGCACCACAACACGGAAAACATGATTTGACCCGATAAATCCTGTTTACTGACTAAAATGTTCCTTGTTTTCTGCAAAAAAAACACATTACTATGCAGAAAAGTGCTCTTTATGCGATTAAAAACATAAAAAATTAAACATATAGATGAACGTAGAGATATGCTAAAAGTAAAAGAAATCAGTCAGATGAAAATTGGCTCGTCCAGTTTGAGTCTAGCCGATGGGCGTTTGTTAGCACAGCAGCAGATCCATGGACTCCAGACAGACTTTTAAACCTCGGAATTACCGTTTTGTTCTAAACAACCGGCTCTTGAAGCCATTACGAAAGATGGAAGAGTGCCGGCATCCCTGTGTGGAAAAAAAAGGCAACGGTAAACAAACCTCTTGTCTATTTGTGCCTCTATGATGAGTTCATTGGAAAGCCGTGGCATGCGCATGCATCTTTCTGCTCCATTTGCTACCTAGTCCCTCCACGACTTGTCTGTATGCCAGAAGGGCCAGAAGGAGCAGGGTGACTGGAGTCCTTGAGATCAGAGGGGAAGGAAAAAGAAAACCCTGTCGGAATTTCCTAGAAAGCCAGGGGAAGAAACTGGAAGTGAGGAAAGTGGCTTGGGGAATAACAAGGTCTCATTTGATCATTAGCAGAGGGAAGGGTGATCCTGACTAATGAAGAACATTTCCCACTCTAAATCCATCTGCTTTTACAACTACAATTACCCAGCCATCGCCATTACCCAGACAGCAAGAAGCGTGCACGCTCGTGTCCACAACAAACACGCTGCTACACCGAAACACCTGGGAAACTGTTGTTGTTCCTGAATATAGAGGAAAAGACAAGCCAGACATTGACAAGACAAGAATCAGTCTAAACGTCAGTCACGCATCTATTTATCCGCTGATATCTAAAACATGCGAACATGTCTAGAGATGGCCCTGGGCTGGAAGCAGAGGAGAAAAAGACTCTTTAAGCATGGGCATAAACAAGGCTAATCTTAGGCAAAGGGCGTGGCGTCTCAAATAGTGATGCAGGCAGCGTCTGATCATCCTCCCGGTATAAACAACCATCTGACGCCATGAGCCAACCTTTCACACCTCACATGAAGAATGAAAATTTGTCTTTGGCAACTGCCGAGCCTAAGGGCATCATTCCTCAGCAACTGGTATATATTTATACACAAAAACACATGGTACATAGATTCCTGACCCAAGATGATGAAGGTATTCCAACACAAAACCAAGAGGGGCATCAAGTGACAGGTTCGGGTCAATTATGGGCCACTGTTGCTGAGCAGTTTTAAACCAGGCGCAACAAAAGGCAATTAACCAAGCCAGATTCTTAGCAGTATTCACAAAGTGCAAAACTGGGCAGCAAAAACTGTCCTAAGCGAGGACAAACCCAAGTGACCAATTCACAAAAACACCCCTTGCACACATACAAATGACATATATGTACACGACTCGCGTTCAGCGCCTATGGAGGGGTCGGGACAGTCTCTTTGGTTTCACGACAAGATCGAATATCTATAAATAAACACTGTGGCACCACAAAAACCATTGGAAATAATCGAACCACTGTGGTGCAATTATGTGTTTCTGACCTTTGAAGGTCACCAAGTCAGAGTTAAAAATGAGGCTCTTTGTTTTTCAAGGGAACGCTGCGCCAGCCGCTGACTGTAAACTAATAACCACAATAAACTGCTTCCGAGAATAGGTGTGTTAGCACAGGGCTTTTTCAGTGACCATTGGGCTTCTTGTGGTTTCCATAAATCTTGCTTGGAGAGGTTGCTTCTTTGGGCTGGTTTAGACGCCCTTTTCTGTTGGCAGACCGCTCGATGTAATACAAGTGAAGGGGAACTGAGGAGCAGCCACACGCACAAGTGGAAGTGACAGAGGCTTACTGCTGGTTGGAGAAAGCTTCGTGCCAGCACATCCATCAACTGCTGGGCCTTATATTGGAGGAGCCAAATGGATCCCAGCAGAAATTCTGCTAGAGCCGGTGCATGAGTTGATCTGTTGACTGCTAAACAACTCGCATTCGCACCAACTAAACTGTAGAATTACGGTATAAGGAGAGAACAGATTTTAGCGTTTTTATGAGTAGGTTGTTTTTTTAATTAGTTTTAATTTGCTCTTCGGTGTTACATTTACAGTCGTATGTCCAGGGTTGTAAGCAAAGAGTTAATAGCCTCAAACCAGCGTTTTGAGATGTTGACTGTGTGTGACAGACTGCCCCTCACAGGAGGGGAGCCGGAGCTTGTCCAGGTTCTCCGAGTTAACCTTTTTGTGCTTCCTTCTAAATGGAATTTCAGATTTGTAGGATTTTTCCCCCTTAACATTTCTTTTACAACCAGCTCCCACTACTGGGCTCCTATTTCTATTTTTGACCCAATTACATGACAAGAAAATCTAGACAGCCCTCCACCACATTTGTTGTTATCTTGCTACCTGGTGAGGACAAAATGTCACATGATAGAGGTTATTTACAGCGCCACCAGCTGGTGTAACACCCTCCCAGCTCTAGAATAATGGGACAAAAATGAAAAACTCTTGATGTTGTTTTCTTTGACAAACATACACACTTCAAAGTAACGCGCTTCAGAAGGGCTTAGCAGCGAGAATGAAACAGGAGAGTTGTAGTCTTTACAGATGAAAGGTGAAAGAAAGCCGCTCTTCATTGTAAGTCAGGCCTTTTGTCAGGCCTGGCCATAAATACGCACACTAACTAGTTAAACCCTCCCACCTACGCAGACAATAGATGTACAGAGGCGGCTCACAACTATCATGATCATAAAAGTAGATTTTGTAAGGATGGAAAGCCTTTGGGGAACCTGAGACCTGGGGAGAAGAGAGACTGTTGAGAAGTTGAGCACAAGAGCAGCGTGTGAAGGGTTAGAACAAACGCTGTCTGACAATAGTTCTAAATAATTCCAAACTACCAGCGCTCGATGTTTACTTTCCTGTTTACCTCGTTATTTACGACACTGCTAAAATTAACTCGTATCACAGCATCAGCAATGACTGCTCGCCTTCCAAGTCCACCTCACCGTTCAGGAATTATAACCAGTTTCTTCAGATGACCTCTAATTTGACTAACAAGCGGTTTGATAACCAGATGATCAAATATTGGCAGTTTAGTATTGGTGCTATTTAATGCTGCTTCACAAAAACAAGAAAGACTGAGAAATGACTCTGGAGTGCAGAGAACCTCTTTTCTGTACCTTTACAAGTGTATGAGATGAATCCTAGAGAGGCGTCTCTGTGTCTCCACACCCCTAAAGCAAGAGGTCGTGCCAACAGTTTAGATACACATTGACATTTCGAGCTGCGGCGCGATTCCTGGACCTCCTAACGTCAATCGATATTATATTACTGTTGAAAAAAATACATGATGAATAATTCTGGAGTGGTTAAAATAGAATTGACATTTCAGTGTCACAGATATGGCCAGTTTCACCGTCACCAACACCGATCCTAGGCGGTAGAGCCTGAGGTATCTGGCGATATCTGATCCCGGTGTCGGCACCAGTGCATCCCTGGACAGCAGCTGGCGGAGTAAGACAACGAGAGACGTTGTGTTCCGGGTCGGCTTACGCTGTGATTATTGAACGCAGTGAGAAAATGGTAGCGAGCCCTTTTCATAGCCGCTACACGGAATGACTGGATGTAACGTGACTGGTTAGTAGTGGTGAACAAAGCCTTCTATGTGGTGATCTATTCTTCATGGGTGAGTCAGTGCTTGGCCTCCTGCCATGCCAGGTGACACTGGTGGGCGTCAACTTGGAAATTCGATGATGTTCTTGCAAGAGGGACAAGGAAACGTCGCACAAAAGTTTTAAGAACAATTAAAGAAAGAAAAACATATCTCCATAGGAGACACAAAAAACACTACGGCTCACTAACACCGCCTACTCTTGAGAGGTGTACAGTAAATACAACAGCTTTCGCCGCTATAATGACTCAGGCTCATCAAAAAGCTGGGAGTGGGAGTGATATTTAGTAGTTTGAGTCACTGGCTCTACACGAAAAGTCAAAAAATAAGGGTGTTGGGCTGAAAGGCCTGCTTTCCAGCAGCAAATCAATCACTTGGGCTGCACTCCCAGGTGTCCAACACTAAACTAACTTGCACACCCTTATAAACACACATGCACCCTGCACTTAGAAAATGTTTTTAGCATGTATACATATATAAATATAGATTAATACATATATACAAAGACATGCGCCGTTTTTACAGAGTGACTCACTTGCAAATGCATACACCCGACTACATAAGCACCCTTGGAGTTTTGGCTGAGAAAGGGCAAGAAATGGAAGTGAGAGGCCAGGACCCCGGATGAGGAGACCATGGTTCAACTCCTAATAATGGGAATGAGTCGAGGGAAGTTTTCCAACGCCACTGCTGCTCAGAGCAAAACAATTCTGATGGCACAAAAGAACCAACTGCTGCTTGGACAGGTCTTCTCTGCACCTCAGCTGATGGCGACCAGAAGGTGATGTAAACTGTTTATTCTTGGAGGACGCTCAAACGACGAAATGGCTTCTATTAGTGGGGCTGGGGCGCCCCTCGGCGGTCAGAGTGAGCAACTGCAGCACAGAAACCATACTAAACCATGAACGTTACTTTGGCCTTTATAGACTTAGATTTAACAATATTTTCTGACTTTAATTCGAAAAGATTTGCAATCTGCAGAGGAAATAAACAGGATTACCTGCTGCTGGGAGTTAGACATTAGTAATTATTTATAATAGGCTTTAAAAATAAATGTTCCACTTGTGTCTTCTATTCAGTTACCACTAAGGAAAGTTAAAAGGCTAGTAAAAAATAATTATAAAGCTCTATAGATTGTTTTTCTTGCCATTCGAATATCTTAAGAGATTATGTAATATTTGATTTTGATACATGTTTCATATGTTCTTAAATAAATAATGATAGCAGCTGTCCAGAATGTTTTGAAACCCTGGAAATGGAGGTCATTCGCATCAAACATCTGTAATCTTAAATGATAAAACACATACATGACAACCTGTATCTTCTTACAAAAAAAGAGAACATGAGTACATTGTTCAGCACACGCTTTTGAACCAGGATGTAAAAACTGCACAAAAAAACAGAGGACTTACTCCATCGGGATGTGAAACTGGACGGTGTCAGGAGGCTGCTCTTTTCCTGGCCTCACCAGAGTCAGAAACCATTTAGGTCTGAAGATCCGGAGCTGAGGGTTGCCCAGCTGGTGGAGAGGGTAGCTGGAAGAGTGTGTGCTCCATCACAACAGTGGCCTTTTTACCAAAGTATCAGACAACTGAACAATCGCTGCTGCCACAATTAATCAAACACTGTGTGCTGATGTTATGCTTCATGTTCGAGTTGATAAAGTCGAACAGAGCCTAATCTGGTTATTAGACATTTGTTTTTAGCTCAGCAATCTAACACTGCGAACAGTACCTGCTATTTAGATGCGGAAGCGCACTTAAAGATTAATAGCGCGATAATATAAATCTTTTCTTTTCGTGCTTAGATATAAAAACAGAAACGTCGCTACTTACAGAACTCTTGTCACCGGCATGTTTGAGAGATCTGTGAGGATGTGTTTCTGTTCTCTTCAAGGTTGGGAGACGCTGCGAGGCGACACGTGTGAGCAAGCACTTCCGGGGTACTCAACCCGCTCAAGCGCATTTGGGGAAATTTATCATTAAAAATAAGGTTTTAAACCATGTTAAATAATATTCTTTTAATTTTATCTTTTATTGTGCCACTTGTTAATGGGTTGTTGTTTTTTTGTTTGCTTTTTTTTCTAGTTTAATCTGTGAATACGCTGCAGCTTGTTTCTCAGGGCAGGTCTGGTGAAGCCTCGGTAGGGGGGGACCTCGCCTCACGTCTGGACCAGATCCACTGACCCTGCGTCTGACCTCGCAGCCCCCGAGCCTGCCAGCAGCAGGGGAAAGAATGACTGAAGGCCCCCCGAGTGGAACATGAGCGGCTGGCTCAGCTGGTTCAGACTTGGCAGGGAATGGAGCGCGGTGACAATCCGCACTATGCCAGGGAAGGAAGTTTCCATCAGTTAAGATGCCATGGTGTGTGTGTGTGTTTGTGTGTGTGTGTGTGTGTGTGTGTGTGTGTGTGTGTGTGTGTGTGTGTGGAGAGAGAGCACTTTGGTATTTCAATAATATGCAGATGCTGTAATGTTTGCTCGACTGCACAGGTGAGTGTCACACCGAATCAAAATGTGCCAGCAGGTTTGTCATCAGGTGACAGACCTGATAAAATGTTGTCTTCCACGGTTTGAGCAGCTGTTTACTTGTTTGTTGCTTTGGAACCTCTTCCTTATCCTCTCCTGCTGACAGATGATATGAGCCAGCACCGATAATTAATAAAGATGACAAGTAGAAGGTGGGGGTTGATTTCCAGTAAAACAATATGGACTTGCAACTCCACAATAAAAGAATAGAGGAATATTCAAACTACCTGTATTGATCCTATCAACCTACCCGTCTGTTCTAGCTTTATATCTATAAATAAGTGCAATTCATGCACATATAGCAAAGCATCCCTTTCAGATTTCCTGTTGCAGCCTCAGTTAGCTTCCTGCTCCTCGGTGGGGCTCCTCGGTGTGGACCAGGTTGTAGGGGGTCTGCTGAGGGGTTCGGCAACCTGAACCAAGCCAGCCCACGAGCAAACGTCTGGTCTCACGCTGTTATCTAACTCTGCTGTTTATAGATGTGATTCAAGCCCGCAGTGCTTGGATGAATAATTAATATTGAAGATGCTGTCATTCTCACTCCCCAGCGATGTAGACCCCATGAATGGACCGTTACTCTTTTAATGTGAATCAGAGTCCGGGGCTTTCCTACCACACATCCTTGTGAAAAAGCTTGTGCACGCTTGTATTTGATGGACATGAGCAGCAACTGTCACAATAAATCTTTATTCATTGCACTTTTCGTACAAATTGTAGCTTAATTTACATTATGCATGTATGTGTGTGTGTGTGTGTGTGTGTGTGTGTGTGTGTGTGTGTGTGTGTGTGGGTTCAGGTCTGGGGCAGTGGAAAGTGGCTGTTTGTGTCGCAGTGCTGTAAAGAGAGAAAGTAATAGAGATGGAGGGAGTGCTCATACAGCAAACTGTACCCAGATAGACGGAAACAGTTGAGTCAATAGCAGGATTGTCCCGCCAAGCACGGGCATTGGGGCCACATGGAAACTTTCCCTCTCTGACTCGCAGGCGCTCAGAGAAGTTGTCGGTATTGAATATCCTGGGGAAGAAAAAAAAGGGGGAAATGGTAAATTGAAGATCCAGACTTGAGGATGGAAAACTTTTTCAGAAGAACCAAGTGGTTTCACTTGTAATGGGACTCCTGCTTCAGTGTTTACCTTTGAAGCCTTCAACCATGAAAAACAGGTTTAAACGTAAGTTTAAACGCATTCTCGCAAGTCGGCCATTTTTCCAAATGGTGGCTCTGTTGAGTTTTTTGAAGCACCAGCAGTTCCTTACATTATTGCGTACATATGCGCGGATGAAGTGTAGGTGCATAATCAAGCCCAGACAGAGACTCGGGCGGCTGGAATAAGCTGCAGTCTGACATTCGTGTTTAGGCTCCGACCAGGACTGTTTATCATCATTTATGATTCACTTCCTCGTTAATCTGAGGTGTCACACAAAACAGTGGGACGCAGCGGCTCCTCACCTGTGGAGTCACCTCAGTCCGTTCATCTGTCAGCTTCCGCAGGCTGAGGCTGAGACGTTCTGAAGGTCTCCCAGGTGGATCATTAACTAG